>BPLQ01007705.1:0-586200 GCA_021605075.1 Caerostris darwini | reverse complement strand
CAGTCTAATTAGCACTGAGTGCGCAAAAAAAAAAATGACCTTAAGAGCGATCAATCAATCAAACTTTCTTAGGCTAGCTGCTAATGTTCTACAAATCAGACAAAAAATATTTCGAATGCATAAATTATTCGTAATGCTATTTGTTAATAAATCTTACTATCCAGCGATATATTTTTCCCCATTTCCAGCAAATTTGCAAAACTATTTTTACTATGCATTTCTGAAGCAATCGTTTTGATAAGAGAACAAACATTAAAGAAAAAAATAAAAGATTTACACAACGGGCTCAGAATTAAAAAACCTTGTAGGTCATTTACCCAGTTCAGTTTTATGTTTCTTTCTGTAAACCAAACGCCCTTTAGTAGTTTACCTGCGATAAACTAGACTGGCTTTAAATACCATTAAATCACCTACGAAGATTTGTCATGTCAGCTACGATATACTAGCGAGAGACAGAGAACAAGTTTGCTCAGGTTGGAGAGGCAGTTCCCCCACACTTAGAAAATCAAGGTCAGAATCTAATTCTTATTGCTTTTCGGCAAGTTAGCAGACAAGTTTCGGGAAAGATGACACTTAAAAGGCAAGCGAAAAACAAAAACCGAACCTAATCCCTGCCAGCTCACTCGTCTGGAAGGGACAGCAGCAAAACACGTTGATGTGTAGCTGGATTTGTTATTATTTTTTTTTATGGTATGTAAAAATTTGAATAAATTTCATCAGATCATCTGATGTATAATTTATTAGATATTTGGGATGAATCATCGCAGAGTGGATGAACTTCACTTAAACACAGAAGGCATACCATAGTTGCCACAAAATGTTTTGCGAAAATGAGAGTAATAAGTCTTTTTAATGATGTCTCGTTAAAATAACACGGATTTATTTACATTTATTTTCATATATTAATGATAATAAGGTATAACATCAAAAAACATCGCAAAAAGTATAAAAAATAATATAGTGTAGTATAAAAAAATAATAATAATGTAGTATAAAAACATCTCAAAAGTCAAAAACTCTTAAATATGTGTGAAAACTAATTATTTTTTCAGAAAATAATTAAGTTACTTGAGAATTCCGTAAGTTAGAATGGAAATAGTAATTTTGGCGTCAAAAAGGCGCCAAATAAACTAAATAAATTGGCAGAAAAAATTTATAATAGTTACAAGTAAACTGTTATTCGAAAAACAAAAATAATTACCCAAATAGTTAGTTTTGGACTGGAAATAATAATAATTACAAAAAATAGTTAGTTTTAGAATGGAAATAGTCATTTTGGCGTTAAAAAAGGTGCCAAATACGCCAAACAAATTGGTGGAAAAATAATTGTAGCAGTTAAAGTAAATTGTTATTCGAAAAAGAAAAGAAAATAGTTACAAACAAAATAAAATAATATAAAATAAAAAAATAAAAGTGAAAAATATGAATTTCTTTACATTACTAAAATGAGAGTGATAAACCTTTTTAATAATGTCCGGTTAAAATAAAACGGACTTATTTACATTTTATTTTCATATCGTAATGATGATAAGGTATAATATCAAAAAACCCTCGCTAAAATCAAAAACTTTCTTTAAATTTGTGTGAAAAGCAATAGTTTTTAAAAAAATAATTTATTTAATTGCAAATTCCGCAAGTTAGAATGAAAAAAAGTCATTTTAAAAATAAAAAAAAAAAAAAAAAAAAAGGCGCAAAATACACCAGACAAATTGCCTGAAATAATTGGAAAAAATTGTAGCAATTACAAGTAAACTATTATTCGAAAAAATGTAGTTACAAACAAAGTACAAAAATAAAAAATTCGACAACATAAAATATAATTGAAAAGAACAAAAATAAAAGTTAAAAATATGGATTGCTTTGCATTACAAAAATAGTAATAAGTCTCTATAATGATGCCTCGCTAAAATAATAAGGATTTATTTACATTTTATTTTCATATCTTAATGATAATAAGATACAATATCAAAAAAACATCGCAAAAATCAAAAACTATGTTAAATTTGTGAGAAAACTAATAATTTTTTTTCAGAAAATAATTAAATCATTCGTGAATTAGAATGGAAATAGTCATTTTGGCGTCAACAAAAAAGTGCCAATTCCGCCAAATAAATTGACGGAAAAAAAATTGTATCATTTACAAGTAAACTTTTATTCGAAAACCAAAATAATTGCAAATAAAATAGAAAAATACAAAATTCGGCAATATAAAATAAAATTCAAAAGAAGAATGAATTTGTTTTTCTATTTTACTGATAACAATAATTTTGTTAAATTTTTAATCAAACTAATACCCGGAAGATAAAATTAACATCGCAAAAATCAAAACGACACTTAAGAATGTGAGAAAATAAGTAGGTTTTTTTTCAGAAAATAATTTAATTATTTGAAAATTTAGTAAGTTAGCATAGAAATAGCCATTGAGGTATCAAAAAAAGGTGCCAAATACGCCTAACAAAATGGCAGAAAAATAATTGGAAAAAATTGAAGCAGTTATAAGTAAACTGTTATTCAATAAACAAAATTAGTTACAAACAAAATATAAAATTTTACAATATAATCCAAAAGAACAAAAATAAAAGGTGAAAAATATGGATTTCTTTACATTACTAACAATTAATCTTTGCTTTCATATTTTACTGATAACAATAATATTGTTAAGATTATAATCAAATTAATAAATGGGAGATCAAATATATCAAATTAACATCGCAAAATTTAAAGCTAAATTTAAAAATGCGCAAAAACTGATAATTTTCTTTTCATAAAATAATTTAATTATTTGAGAATTTTGTAATTTAATATGGAAATTGTCTTTTTAACATCCCTTCCCCCCAAAATTACAAAGACTTTAATTAAAAAAAAAAATTTTTTTTTAAAGTTATAAGCAAATCGTTATTACAGAACAGTTACAGTTACAGAAAACAAATACTTATAACGTAAATAAAAATTCAAAAGAACAATATGGATTTTTTTGATGACAATTATGGATTTTTTTACAATCAATTTTTATTGATAACAAGAAGAAACATGTAACCGTCATACCAAAATTCAAAACTTATAATAAGTGTGCGTAAAAGCTAATATTTTTTCCAGTAAATAGTTTGTTTATTTGCAATTTAAGCAAGAAGTGAAAGATTCATTTTGGCGCCAAAAAAAAAAAAAAAAAAAAAAAAAAATGCCAAATGCGCCATTTTTTTCTATTTTAATTTAAGCAAATTATTATTATAAGCAAAAATTAATAATTCAGCGATCTTAATTATTGAATCTTTGATTTTTTTTTCTTATCCCGCTCGGTAGACAGCAACATTTTGACCAAATACAAGAGTGAACCCATGTGGTCTCATGGAAGGAGGGAAAAAGGGGGTAGCTTCTGTTGTGATGGAGCATCAGTAGAAATTGTTGACTAATCCTCAGTATTTGGCATCTCAGCCCATGAGCACTCTACCCATGGACGCAGGGAAGGGAGGAAGCTCTGTTTTGATAGAGCACCCATAGGTAGAAGTCCGACTTGGCTCCGTGTTCATATTTTGCTAGATACATGAACGTCTTTCATTCGTATTCACAGTTCATTGTTAATTTGTTTTTTGGAAGCGTTTTTAGCCTTATTTCATACCAATTTCATCCCTCTAACACAGCAATCTCCAAACCTTTTTGATCGGGTATCCCCTAATATAAAAAAATTTAATGTTTTACCCCAGATAATAAGATATAAAATAATATATAATTATATAATCTATCCTTTATAATAATATATAATCTACCCAGTCAGTAAAATCATAGTTATATTGTTACGAACAATCATGAGATACTGTCACGTGACTCAAATCTTGCCTTATAAAACGGAGGGCTCTGCCAATTCGTTTTGTTGCATATTCACTTAGTAGACATCAAGACCAAACCCGTATGGTTGAAAGGAAAATGGACAATCAGGCAGCCAAGTCTGACTTGACTCCATGTAACTGAAGAAGAAGGGCAGTGCCTTCCGGGAGTACTTTCAGGGGAAACTACCCCGCATATGCGTATCGTATCGAAGAAAACTCGGAAAACTCCCACCAGGTTGTCCGATTCATGAGGCAAGATGCTGAACATTAAAAACGCCATCGAGTCTGCTCGTTTTTTGAAACAGTGTCTACAACAAAACAACCAGCGGATTGATCAGCGGCATGCGTCTCCTTTGAAATACAAGTCGGGCTCTGAATATTTGAACCCAGTTTATTATTCTATACTATTGTTGCATAGCATTCGATCAGAACGAGGTATATTATATTCTAACAGTTTTAGATAAAGTTCGCTTTTAGTTAATCTACCAATCTTTTTTATTTTATAAATGATATGTTTAACCTTTTTATATTCTTTTTTTAATTTGTATTTATTAGAAACATATCTAACATATGCGCATGCATTTCATAATAATAATATTCTAGTGCTCTCTCTGAAATATTCATCCGAATATAAGTACATTTCAGGTAAAATGTTAGAATTGAAATAAAAAATTTAATTCAATCGAGATGAAATGTTAATAGAATTTGAAATCGATAAGATTCTGAGAAATCAAATAGTTCCTGAATAGATTAAATTCTTAGAATATATCACTCTCTCGTAAGAAAAGTGGTATAAGTCAATAACCACATTGGTACAAAACAGCAGAGAGAAAATTAAAAATATATATATATTCTAAGCAAACTGATACAACACAATTTAATGATTAATTTTCAATAACTATTGTTGCGGTATTTACCTTACAAGTAAAGTAATTTGTTTTTAATAAAATAAAATGATAAATAGATATTTTTTGAATTTTATCACGTTTATTTCAAATTAACATGATCAAGAAATGGAACTGTATAATGTAATATTACTTAACTGTGTAAGATGATTAGAATTTTTGAAAATGTAAAATGTTTTTACTGTCGTATCCCCTGAAGAGTACAAGAAAATCAAATATCGTGATGCACCTGAATAATATTGGTTATGTTGATTGCCAGCTCGGAGTATAAACCCTCTTTCGAGGGATGGTCCAGACAATGCATGGCGGCGGCAACAGCTGGGCAATCAAAGACAAGATGAGGAGTAAGTTCGACATCAAGGCAGTTGCCATATTTTTGGTATTTTCTAACGCCATCAGCTATTTTTGTGATATTTCATCCTTAATCTTGTGAGAGTAGTAGGTGTTTTTCTGTCGGCATTTACTTCTGTAATTTGGTATTTAGTTTTGATATTAGAAGGAATTAAAAGTTTAGATTTTGCCAAGGAATTTGCATCTGTTAGGGAAGTAAGAATGGCAGTTTGATGCAGATTTCTGGTATTCTTCGCCAAAGATTCTGCAATTTCATTAAATTCGAAATCCACATGAGCAGGGATCTATTGAAAAGAGAAAATGTAAAATAATTAGCAAATTGAAATTAAAATTTATGCAGCGAAAATAAAAGAAGATAAAGATTTGTTTTACAAAAACTCAACACATTGTGGTATTTAAGTGATAAGTGAAAAAAAAATTATGTTGCAGCAGATTTAATTCTGGCCAAGATATGTCATGGCATTTTTACACCATACTGTCCCCCACTTCAAAATGCACTTCAAATACACCCCACTTCAAAATGCGCTACCTCCTACTCCTCCGACATATTCCCTTATAATTAATAATATAGGGGTTTGATGGCCGAGTGTCTGGCGCTCGGTACCACAGGCTTCGGGTTCAAATCCCTGTGCCATGTATGTTTGTAGTGGTTCGGAATCCATTTTAAATTGTAGGTCCTGGTCTAATAGGATCATAGAGCGTTGAAGATATGTTACTCACGCCCGTAACATATCTTCATGCTACACGTGCCCCATAAGTGGTGCTAAATGAATTACAGCTTTCGTCGGTGCAACTCACACGACATGTATTCTTCAGGCTAGTTTGTATTGGGCCGCTTACAGGAAATAGCCAATACGGTCCAGTCCTCTACGTAATTAAAAAAATGATTAATAGTATAATATAAAATTTTTACTAGTTGAAAAAAAGTTTTCTTAGTAATTTTTCTTCAATAAAACATAAGCAATTACTTTAAATTTACTTTTACAGGATTGGCAAAAAGTTAGAAACATGCATTAAGCGTGAACCAACGATAGCATGCATAGCTAGAAGGCAAGAGAATTTGTATTTGAATCAGTTTCCATCGTAATCATTGCTTTCAAAAACCTAGACACACGATGGTGTTTGTACAAAATGACTCGCATTGACAATCAGTTACCAAGTCATTCTTCCATGCGACGTATAAATGAGGGGTAATTGCTCCTGAAATAAAACGCCCTCCCCATTATAGCCCGTCAGTTCACTATTCCTGGCATGCATTAGTGTAATATAAGATCTGCTAATGTTACACAGATATATGTGAAGTAAAACAAAAAGAAGGGAAAAATGTAAACTAACGATTCGAAGAATTAGAGCCATTGTTCTGTAGAAAATACTTGAATAACTAACTTGGGATGATATGTTCAAGACACGAAATGATGATGCTTATCAAAAATGAGATAAAATTCCATAAATCTTTATAAGAATTATAATTATTCTTATAAAAATAGATTCTGAAAATATTGGTACGATATAATCAATTAAAAGAATATTTAAAAATTGCTTCGAACAGTTAGATGTGTTGCCATTCATAAACTAGTAATTATGAATAAAATGACGGATATACTGGAGAAATGGGGAAAACTCTATTAAGAATAAACTTTATCATTAATATCGTCAATTTAAAGGAAAATGCTAAATTTAAAGGTAACATAGCTTGATGAACTATTGTTCTTTTGAAAATACTTTAACTAACTTGGGATGATATTTTCAAAACGCGAAATGATTAAAATTTCAAAAATGAGGCAAAGTTCTATAAATCTTTATAAGAATTATAATTATTCTCATAGAAATAGTTTTGAAAACATTGGTACGATGTAATCCATTAAAAGAATGTTTATAAACTGTTTCGAACAGTTAGATGTATTGCCATTCATAAAATAGTAACTATGAATAAAATGACAGATTTACAGGAGCAATGGGGAAAACTGTATTAAGAATAAATTTTATAATTAATATCGTCAATTTAAATGAAAATGTTTGATAATATAGCTTGCTGAGCTATTGTTCTTTTGAGAATACTATGGGATGATCCTTTTGATGATATATGCAAGGCACGAAATGATGAGATACATTTTATCAAAAATTGGAGAAAATTCTATAAATCTTTATAAAAATTATAATTATTGTTATAAAATTAGTTTCTGAAGATATTGGAACGATATAATCCATTAAAAGAATATTTAAAAACTGTTTCGAACAGTTAGATGTATTGCCATTCATAAAATAGTAATTATGAATAAAATGGCAGATGTACAGAGATGCATTTTTATAAGAATAATTATAAGAATTATAATTATTCTTACAAAAATATTTTCTGAAAAAATTGAAAGATATAATGCATTAAAAGAATATTTTAAAAACTGTTTTGAACAGTGTTACCATTCATAAAATAATAATTATAAACAAAATGACTAATATACGGAGCCACGGTAAAAAAACTGCGTTAAGAATAAATTTTACAGAGTTCTTTAATTAATATCGTTAATTTAAATGTAAATATTGGGTAATACAGCTTATAAATAAATTTTGAAAGACATAGATTTACCTCTCAGCTAGTTGCACAAGGAAATTAATATTTTAAGAACTTTAAACACATAATTTAATTCAGAGATTCCTAAAACTAAAAATAAAATAAAACTTTTTTTTCTCAACAATTTCTAATCTACTTAGCAACAGCAACAATTTTTCCAAGAACAGCAGTTCCAAGTATTGGCTACCGTAAAAGATTACCACTAATTCGAATTTCTAAATAATAATAAACATAAAAAAAAAAAAATGGCGGTCCATTAAAAAGGCCTCATGCTGAGCCACCTTTAACTTACATAATCGACTGCATTCAAGGTCAATTCCTGGAATCTGGTGTCTTCCCACCAACCGTGTTTAATAATTAGCGAACACAACCACTTCTTTTTAAAGCGAGGTTGCTTATTATATGTGGAGAAAAAAAAACGTGTTTTCATACTCCAGTTAGAAACAGTGCGCCGTATTACCTTATATTCATCGAGTTTTGCTTCATGGGGTTTCGCTATAACAAGCTGGGAATTTTTTTTTCCAATTACTGTCGGGACATCAAAATTGAATACGTTTAGCTAAGGTCAAATCAAACTGATTGCATAGTGGAGTAATAATAATAAAAAAAGGAATGTTTACACGGTTAGGTTTCTTCCACCAATTTCCTTGATATTTCAGTAGGTTAAGTTGTTAGGGTTAAGAAGTGATTCAAATTGCTGTGTAATTTCTTTAAAATTGGTGTTTGACAAATATGGCTTGAACGAGGGATAGATATATGGAATGAATTTTTACATTTCCTAAAATGAATGCTAATACTAGCTTAAAATGAATGCTAATATATATGGTCTTAGATACTTTCTTAATAAATAACGATAAGTTATGCATTCATCAATTATGAAGTGTGATTTGATCTTTACTAATATTAAAATACAGAAATGTTTAAGAATGAAGAGTTATTGAATTCTTGTGAATTATATGAAAGGAATTCTACAACCGTAAAATAAATACTAAAATACTAATATATTGGATTTCAGATGCTACACACACACATACACACACACACACACACACACACACACACACATATATATATATATATATATATATATATATATATATATATATATAATATAATATATATTTTTAAAATTTAGTATTATAAAAATACTTAAGAATTACTGGATTACTTACTTACATTAAATACTGGAATGTTTAAGAATTATTGAATTTTTTTTTCTTGCATTTCAGGATAAGTTTTGTATTCATGAAATATAAAGATATAAATTATGATTTAATTAATTTTTAATGCTATTGAAACAGTGGAATACCTAAAATTTATGGGAAATTGAGAATTATTGTGCCCAAGGAGCATTGGGCATTTTACAAAATTGAGTAGAAAAACTAGAAGGAATAACAAAAAAATTTACAAATTTACAACATGCAATCCAATCAAATAAAAACTTCAAATGTTTAAGAAATTTCGAAATTTGATTGCATTGTTTTACAAGTTGGCAATATTGTGACTTTTTCATTGGCGCAACTGCCCAATGGTCAAACAAGGTCAAGGGGTTGGTGCATAATTATCAGGCGTTTCTTTGGCATGCTATATTTTAATAAAAATTTACAATAGTTTGTAAATTTATGAATGAAAATATCCTTCTACTTTTAGGTTATAAAAATGTGTGTCGATAACCATACTCATATTCGCCATATTATGCTGTACCATTTTCAGAAATAGAAAGCAGCGCAGTCATTTCGCGATCTCAACGAACTTTTCGGTGTGAGGGCAGAATCATCGAAAGTCGATGCAAGGAATGGTTTTCCCGTCTCAAATCTGGTGACACTAGCTTGGAAGATAAGCCAGGAAGAGATCGACCATCGGATTTCAACGACCAGGCACTTTTGGCAGCCGTGGAAGGGGACGAAAGCTTGACAACTCGAATGCTGGCCGACAACTTCAATGTGGACCATTCAACCATCGACTGCCTTCACGCTGCAATAGAGATGAAAAGACCGCACAAAAAGAACCATATCGTCTTCCACCACGATATTGCGCGTCCACATCGTTTTTTCGAATGCATCGCCAATAAGGGCTGGGAACTGCTAGCACATTCGCCATATTTTCCCACAGAAGCGCCTACCGATTAACATGTCAATCGGTCGCTAAAAAACTGGCAGGCGAACAAAGTTTATGACGGTTTCGTTAACTTAGTGGAGGATGTCAAAGCATGGATTGCCTCCAAGAACCGTGAATTCTTTGTCCGTGGAATCGATCGTCTTCCAAGCAAAAGGGAAGCAGTTATCGAAGTAGATGGTGATTACGCTCCGGATTAATCATTTAAAAATGTTACTGTTGAATTTTTATGTTTCTTTTTTCATAATAAATAGTGTTCAAAAACGCCTGTTAATAGAGAGTTTTTGCATACCGTACTTTAAAAATACGGTATTTTTTTCTCCCTAGCCTGCATGCTCATAGGAAATTGCGCATGCGTATCTGTAATAATGTTTCCTATGAGCATGCGCGCTAGTGAGTAAAAAATACCGTATTTTTAAAGTACGGTATGCAAAAACTCTCTAATATCGTTTAAAAACGCCCGATAATTGGGCACCACCCAATAATAATATGGTAAATAATGTAACAGACAATATTTTTTTTCCTTTTCTCAATATCATTATTAAGTAAACCCTCACAAACATTAACTGTTTTTTTAATATCTCTCAAAGTCCCATTCCACGTATCTCACACTGCATACAAAAGCCACCTAATGGATATTGAAAAGCAAACATTGATACCGGAAGCGGAAGTACGTGAATCAGCCGGAGTCTCCTTGAAATCGTGCGACGCATGAGAATTCCTCTCCGGGGGACGGACAATGCGACTTTTATGGCCCCAAATGGACCGTGAGCCACGCGCGGGTGTAATTTACCGCGCTTTCTTCCATTGACAAGAGAAGAATCCTTTGTTGGGGAATGCAAGGAATCTGCGGTTCAATTTGTGGTTGTTGGAAATAGTATACTTTTCATTTCTTTTCAGTAGATGCTTGCCTCCATTCTTTGCGCATTTGAGTGGATGTTTTGCGATTGCTGTTTTGAGGTTTATTGTTTGGAAAGGGTGGTTTTGGGGGTGTATATACTAGTAAAGTGGTTTTGAATGAAAATTGTGTGGGATGAGGATTTGTTTTTCAACTTCGTAAGTTCTACGTTTTTTTCTAATAAATATGGGACATTGCACGGTTGTTTTGAATTTTGCAAAAGTTATGGTAACAACGAAATTATGGTTATAGTTACAGTTACACCAACAACCATCATATGTATTTTTCTACAGATTATTAGAATGATAAAAAAATTTAATTCAATATAGAGTCGAAACATTTTCTTCATAAAAATTCTGTTCAGATTCATAAAATATCGATACATAAATTTCTGTTTGGATTCATAAAATACAGATACTTAAAATTCTGTTCAGATTCATAAGATTCTGTTCAGATTTATAGAATTCAGATACTTAACATTCAGTTCAGATTCATAAAATTCAGATACATAACATTCTGTTCAGTTTCATAAAATTCAGATACATAACATTCTGTTCAGTTTCATAAAATTCAGATGCATAAAATTCTGTTCAGATTCATAACATTCAGATACATAAAATAGTGTTCAGATTTATAGAATTCAGATACATAAAATTATGTCCAGATTCATTTTCTTTTGGCTGCTGGTTGAGCATTTGAGTGGATGTTTTGCGTCTTGCGTTGAGGTTTATTGTTTGGAAAGGGTGGCTTTGGGGCATATAAAGTGGTTTTGAATGAAAAGTGTGAGGGAAGCGTTTTTTTTTTTTTTTTAACCTCTTTCGTATATTCTATGTTTCTTTTAAAATAAATGTTTGGTTGTTTTGAATTTTGCAAAAGTTATGGTTACACCCAAATTGTGGTTATAGTTAAAATTATACCAACAACCATTGCATGTATTTTTCTACGGATAATTAGAATGATGACAAAATTTTAATTCAATATAAAGTCGAAGCATTTTTTTATAAAATTATGTTCATATTTATAAAATTCAGATACATGAAATTTCGCTCGTCGTTTATATCATATCGAAAGTAAATTTCGAAAAAATAAATAATTTAAAAACACAATTTTCTCGATAGTAATCACGAGCTGATTGTGGGAATTAAGGATATTTTTTGTTCTATATAATTACAAATCCCACTGATATCGTTATCCAGAATTTAAAAATTTTTTAAAGGTGATAAAGTATTTCTTACCGAATACTAATGTAAATTTGGAACCTAGAAGTTTTTTTTTTTTTTTTTTTTTACTACGTAATGTAAAATTTCCTATGAAGGATGTAGAAAAGTAGTTTGTAGAGAGTTCAAAAGAGGACGCTATTGATGCCCTACAGAAGAAGTTGACAAATTCACAGTAGAAGCTGCGTATGATTTGGTTTGTCTCTCTGCTGTCATTTTTTTCATAATTTAGGCTAATTAGACCGGGGCCTACAGTTTAACGTGGATTCCGAATCACTAATGAACATCCCTGACACAGCTAGAATTCGAACCTGAAGCCTATAGTACCAAAAACCAGAGCACAGCCAATTGGCCAGAGCTCTAGCAATTGGCCACGGAAGAAACAAGTCATGGCCGAGTGACAGGCGCTAGTTGCCACAGGTTTCGGTTTCGAATCCCAGATGTATCATTGATGTTTGTAGTGGTTAGAAATCCACTTTAAGCCGTAGGTTCCGGTTTATTATGACTGTTGGGCTTAGGGCTGACAATCCTACCCCTTAAAAAAAAAAAAAAAACACGTCTCCTGTCTCGAAATCTTTCAATAGACTGACGGTCTTGGCCCACCATGGGGCTTTTGCGCCGATGAAGAAGAAGATACATGTTAGCAAACCTCTGATTTGATACTGCAAGAAAGAAAGCAAACCTGAATCATGGCGGTGGAATGGATGTTTAGTTGTGGTTCGAAATTCAAATCTGAATCCTGAATTACTGAATTCTGAATCCTGCGGTATCAAAGGCCAGAGCGCAAGCCAATTAGATCAGGCCGCTATAGAAGCCGTTAAAGTAATAATATGCAATATCATGCATAAAATTTTTATTATTTTGTTATTATGCATATTAGTTTTCATTATGTATTTGAAAAAGAAAATGCAAAAAACAGCCTCTGTACATTTATGACATAAAGTGCGTTGCATAAAAGTTATTGTAAAGTATTACTGTAAAAGTTATTATTAGTAAAGTATTATTATATAATTATATTATTAGCTATTACTGTATACAACATAATTAATTTTATTAAAAAAAGGCTGGGTCCAGGGGTGTGTGGGAAATTTTTTTCTCTAAAAGAAGAAGACTAAAATTAAAAAGTTTGAAAATCGTTATACTAACCGATAAATCCATGGTATGCATTTTCTAATGTTGAGCCATCAAACCGCAACAAGGAACTTGTTGGTATTAGTGAAACAACATGCTAATTATCGGTGCTTGGTGCAGAAGGCACCCATTAAATCTACTTCCTTATTACCGAAATAGCTGATGTCAACTTCTCATTAATTTTTAAAACGGTTGCTCAAAAATTATGTGGTGCAGAATACTTGCGGTTTCTAAGGTAGGTCAACTGGTTTCAGAAAAAGGGAATATAATGACTGTTTTTCCCCAAACAAGGTTAAAAAATCGATCTATTTAAAAATAATAAGAAAGATTGCGAGACAGTAGCGTTAAATATAGAGATGTTAAATAGTTCTTACAGGTTTGAAGAGAAATAATAGATAATAACTGTGATTTAAGAAAAAATCAAGGTAAATCTTTAAAGGTTTTAAATATGATGCGTTATAAATATATGTTAATGAAAGAGACTAATGATGGTGATTATAGACATAAAAAATAGATTAATTTATAAGGATGAAAGTAGCATCTTTGAGTTCTGGAAAATAACCTGTATTTTGAAAAAGTACTGTTTAGAAGGGAAAAAAAAATGAATGAAAGTGTCAATTACTATTAAAGTGCACTCTATATTTCGGGAAGTGAATCATTAAAGACTATTAGGATTTTGTTTTAATTTGAATTAATTAGTCTCCTCAAGGCCATTGATACATGTGTGAATTTTTAGTTTCTTTAAATTAGAATTTAAATAAATTAATAGACGTTAGACGGCGCAGGATGACCGAGTGACTAACTCTACCAAAACTACTAACTCTGGCTCTAAGACTTGGTATTAACTCTGGTACCAAAGGATTCAACTTCCGTGGTGTTATGGATGTTTGTAGCGATTCGAAATCTATTTTAAACCGTAGGTCCTGGTCTAATAGAACTGTAAAGCGTAAGGCTGACAACTCTACCGCTTAAAAAGAAAACAATAGAGAGTTTTTGCATACCTTATTTTTATAATACGGTATTTTTTTCTCCCTAGCACACATGCTCATAGGAAACATTATTACAGATACGCATGCGCAATTTCCTATGAGCATGCGCGCTAGGGAGAAAAAAATAACGTATTATAAAAATACGGTATGCAAAAACTCTCTAATACCTTTGGGCTCGGAATCTGGCGGAAGGCCTTGACCCACCATGGGTCTGTCGCGGCATTGAAGAAAAATATTTGTTGCAACTTATTACTAAACACCTTAACAATAAAAGCAAAATTCCTGTCACCTATCAACATCGATAATAATTTATGCATATTTCGTAAATGTAACCAAGCTTTCTTTTACCCACTGACACACCCCCCTCTTGTGGCGTTCAGGAGAAACGGTCAGTAGTCCTCGAGATTCTCATCGGAGAGGAAATACAGCTCAACTTGCGTTCCTGCTGAGAAATGCTTAGTTCATAGTCCCTCATCTAGAGAGAAAATATGTTTAACGAACCCTGGTTAATGGTTGACCTACAGAGTCTGACGAATACCGATGAATTTATGCAAATGTGCACGAAAACAGATATGAGAGAATATAGATATTTTAGAATGCAGAAAGAAAAAAAGACTGCTTATATACGGTCCCCTTACGTTTTTCCTTCCAAATTATGGTTCTATTAACATTGAACCTGCTATATATCTACATTCCAATGATCTCCAGACATTTTGTCCGGAATTGATAAGCAACAATAGTTTTGATTTCAAAAATCCACAATTCGTTATTTGAGGCAATTATTATTATTACTATTTCAGGCAATTACTAATAATATTTCTTGTAATAGTACATATTTTGAACATTTTGTTTAGTAAATTACATTAAACTTACAACGATTTTGAAATTCTTTTTTTCAAAACAATTATCATTATTGTATACTGTAGCATTTCATTCCCAGGTGAGAGGAATGTGTGCTATTTGACAAATATATAATAAACCTATCACTCAAATTAGCAGTAGACGAGATTTTTTGTGGGTAGTTACATTACATGCAATTACCGTTTTGTACTAATGAGAATAACCTATCACTCAAATCTGATAGCGGATATTCGGTATCATGTCAGAAAATAACGAATGTCTGTGCGACCTTCACAGGTCGAAACAACTACAGATTGAATATGAACTATACTATGATTTGTTCCATCTTGATGTGTGATAGACCACGAGTCGAGAAATGTCTACTCCAACTAGAAGTGAGGGAAGTCGACCCTCCTATTGACAGATTGTCTTAAAAGGAGATTTTTTTTGGGTGAAGAAGGGAGAGAGTTCTGCCACGAGTCGACCAGAAGTGCCTCCCCCTTTTTTTTTTCTCTGAAGTGACTGATTAGGCCAAAATTTTCCGCATGTTTTCAATGAGAGCCACTCGTGGTCTCACGACGGGAATCACGTCGTATGATTAGGATAGTTAAAGTCTGTCGTAGACCAGGTGTTTAGATTCATCATAGACTCGAGAATTCTCTCTCTCTCTCTATATATATTATATATATATATATATTTATATATATAATATAATATTTGTAAATAAAATTTAAAGTGTTCTCATGAACCTGAAAGTAGCCCTCTGCTTGAAGCCGTTATTGTGAGACTTGCAATATATGTACTAATTAGAAATTTTTGATTAGTTAGTGTATTAGTCTAAAAAAATTCTAAAATTTCATTTAAGTTTGTATAAAAGAATTTTCTTTATTAATCCATAATTTTCGGCTTAATAATAAAACTTAATAATAATTTTTTCAGATATAAGAAGGTTGTTATAATGATATTTACAGGGTTCTCTATATACTTCATAGTCAATGCGCGACATTTTTAAGAAACTGAATGTTGACAAATAGTTTCACAATAGACAATGAAATTCCCAAGAAATATTATCCAAAGAGCCTTCCCATGAAATAAATAAGAAAAAAAAAAAAAAAAAAAAAAAAAAAAAACCGATTTGTCCAGGAAATTTAAAATCAAATGAATTCTACCTTCTTACATCCATAACTCAAAACAGTCATACATACTTATATACAAATAAAACATTTTTATACTGGAAAAATGCGTTTATACATACATATTTGGATAAAAATATTATTTTAAGAACCATAAAACACCCTGGAGGTACATCTTAACAATGACTACAAATATTTCTCGGAAAAAGTTTTCATTGTCATGCAAAAATAAGATTAAATTCCAGTGCTTTTGACATGTTTACAACGGAGCGCCGACCTTGATATTTGGGAAATAATCCTTTATTTCAACAAAATTCCATTTTTATCCAATCCATCTCCTTACAAAGTATCTGTCAACTACCCAGTTCTGATGTGACCTTGGCTTTGACTTATTGTTGTTCAGTATGAAAGCCCTATAGCTTCCTCTGAAAGACAACTAACACATTTGACGACAAGCGTCATAAAAGAAAAAAGAACGCACAATTTTTAACAGGATACAAATTTTTGTTGTTTTTGCCACATCTACAAAAGTCTCGGTCTTTAGTCTTTTCAATGACAGTTGGCTAAATCAAAAGGACTTAAAAATGGACACGCCATTCTGTAGAAAAAAAAGGAATAAAAGATTCGAACATCGTCATTCGTTCAACGTCGCTGCACATATTGAAACGAATGTCTCAATAACGGTTACATGCAGCTTGGGAAATGATTATGTTCTTTTTTTTTTGTTTTTAAGAATGTTTTTCGAATATTAAAAATAATTGAGCGTCCCCTACGAACTTGAATTGGTTAAAAAGGATTACTCGCTTTGTCATGCAACATCCTGTTGCGGCCATTGAAGAATGGAGACATTTCTTAATGAAATATTAAAAGAGATTTATGTTTGGTAAGTTGAATTAGACCGCAGGTTATTACACTGGCTTTGTTTTTGAAGGTCAGCACAAAAAGCATAAAATAAGTTTATTTTTTATGGATATGATTTTAATGATCTATTGATTTACTTATTAAGAATAATAAATTTCGTAATTAGAGATAGAAAAAAAATACATATTTTTGAAATCATGGAAAAGTCATTTAAGATTTACTAAAGAAAAAGATTGTATTTAGTTTTGAACTGCTGTAATAAATAAATAAATGAAATTAACCTATTTATATTTAGAATTACCCTTTTTATTATATATATATATATATATATATCGTGCTGAATATATATGTATTGCACTGTACCCATATTTAGCCACCTCAATTTTCAATTTAAAACGCAATTCATCTACATTTCGGCTGCCTGATGGCCAATATGGCTAGCGTTCTGGCTATTGGTACGACAGGTTTCAGGTTTGAACCTCGAAGGTGGCGTGAATGTTTGTTAGCGGTTCGGAATAAACTTTAAACCGTAGGTCCCGGTCTGATATGACTGTAGCGCGTCGCAGAGCCTAATCCGACTTCTTACCTACGGCATACTTAAATTATAAAGGGGCATCTCAGCTCTAGGCACAGTGATATGGTGTGATTTAGTAGCAACAGTGGTTCAGAATCCACGTTAAACTATAGGTCCCGGTCTAGTTAACCTAAAGTGTGCAAAAAATGACATTAGAGCGACAAACCAAATCTCTCCCTTTCCTCTTAATAGAACGTTGTAAATAAACATGTTCAAAACTGTTATTATCATTTTATCGTTAATTTCTCTTAAATATTTTAATTTTTATTTAATATAAAAAAATATAAAATATCGTAATATAAAAAAAAAAAAATAAAATTAAGTCAATTCCTACTTATTTTTCGCTATATTGCAGGAAGTCCTTTATAAATAATTTTCATTCATTTTTTAAAGTTTACCTGGCAAAGTTTATCTAAAGTCATCTATATGCAACTTAAATCTAAAAAAAAAAAAACTAAAATTAATGAATTAAATTTAATTAATGAATTAATATTTGAAAAAACTGTATTCACATCCAGTGTCATCCACTACAAATTAAAAAAATGTATTTGAACTTGAGTGGATGAATAAAAAGTATTTTATGAACGATTGACAATTTGAACAAGATATATATAGGGTGAGCTAATAGAAGAAATTGAAAAAAGAACTATTTAAAATCTTCTTGTGACATTTTTGTATGCATTAGATAGTAATGTAATGAACAGAGAAATAAAATAAGAGTCGTTAATTTTGAATTTATTTATTTAACATCTAAATTATTTCTAATTAATCAAACAAATGCTCATAAAAACAGATTAACTTTGATGTAATAATTTAAAAGCGCTAGTTTGGCATAATATTTATTGTTTTTAATTAATTAAAATTAATAATAAGGATTTTTCATGATTTTTTGTTAATTATCAGATAAAAAAATCATGTAAAAGGGATTTATCTGTATTATAGCTTTTAACTTATATGAAATATATGTTACACACACGCAAACAGAAATAATTTTCTTTCAGTAATATACAAGTGCAATAAATAATAAGAGGAATAAATTGCAGTTTGTTTGGAAAACAGATCAGAAACATAAATATAAAATCATGATCTCGCAATGCAACTTTATTAAAGCACCTTTAAATTTATCAAATATTTTCACATTCCCATCATCTTCAAACAATAACTGCTTGAATAAAACATCTCCAGAAACTTATTTGACACGAATTTTACATGAAAAGCACTAAAAGAGCTCGCAGTTTTCAGTAAAATGTCAAAAATTCCTCCACCTAAGCAATGAAAGGAGAACAAAAAGATTTAGATAACAAAAAAAAAAGTGGAACGTAATAACAAACATTCCAAAATTCCTGCATAATATTTCTCTCTGCCATAACTCAATGAATCATAGCATCATTTCGGCTTTTCACGACCTA
Organism: Caerostris darwini; assembly: GCA_021605075.1. Lineage (NCBI taxonomy): Eukaryota > Metazoa > Arthropoda > Arachnida > Araneae > Araneidae > Caerostris > Caerostris darwini. Next base: position 567,384 of record BPLQ01007705.1, on the reverse strand, counting down.
GACCTTGACAGTCGGCAACAAATCATGGATTTGTGAGAAAATTCTCTACTCGTTTCCCGACCTCGTTTCCAGAAAAAACTAGACAACATCTGTTTCACAGGAAAAAAACAACTGGGAAAGAATTTGTGTTTGCGTGCGATCCGGCAATATCTCGCGCTTTGAAAGTTTTTTCTGACATCTTCTTTCTCAAAGAATATTTTTTTTCGTCAGGGAGCAATAGTTATCTGGTGAATGACAGTTTCCGAATTAGGGAGCTTGTTTCGAAATTGACAAGTGAGATCGAACTGAAAGATCCCATATTTATGTAGGGATCGATCCCATGTTTATGTAGGACGATTGGTTTGAATAATTTGGTGGTCGAAAATTTATTACGCTGCATTTGGGGAGGAATAAATCTCTATTTCCTCTGTAAATGCCATCCAAATATTCAGGTAGACATCCAAATTGCTCAGTGACAAGGGAACCATCCTTAGAAGTAATTTAAATTATAGATATGAGAGGAGGATGCTATCCCCAGATGTCATCCAAATTGCCCCAAGAAGAGGAGGGATGTCATCTAAACTGATGTTCGCGGAAGGTGACATCCCCAGATGCCATCCAAATTATCGATTGGTCAGGAGGGTGCCATCCAAATTATCCCTCGATCAGGAAGGAGCCATCCTCAGATGTAATTTAAATTATGGTTCTGTGAAGAAGGTGCCATGCCATTCAAAGATGTCCCACGAGGCATGTCACAATTTTGAATGGCACGAGGAGAGTATCATATAAAGTTTCCTTCGGGGAAGAGGGTGACATAAGCAGATGCCTTCAAACTATCGTTCTGTCAGGAGGGAGTCATCCTCAGATATAGAAAATTATAGTTTAGAGTGGTGCCATCCCAGATGCTATCCAAATAGTTGCACGTGGTGGAGGGTGTCCTCTAAATCTTCGTTCGGGCTAGAGGATGACATTCCCAAATGCTGTCCAAATTATCACTCGACGAGGAGGAGCCATCATTAAATGTCATCTGATTTGTTGCTTGGTGGGAAAGGAGTCATCACCAGTTGTCATTCAAATTGTGTCTAGGAGAAGAGAATCTAGGGATACGGCAGAGTCTAGGGCAATACTCAGATACCAACCCAATTTTCATGGCAAAATGTGAATACGCAGTAGCAATATCTCTGGGTAACGTTGAATCTGATATACATTTGTTACAACAGTGTTAAAAACCTTTCTGTCAACACTAGATTCTCCTACAAGACAATCTAACCTTATACGAACACAGTCACGTTCCTCTGAGAATCTATTTTTTTACACCAATATCTACTCTTTTTTACAATGCAATCACGTAGAGGGAATCAAACTCATGTCCATTGACACACATATTGAGATCACTACCATTAGTCTAAAATTGTGATTCATTAACCGCAATATTTTGTTTGTCAACTTTTAATGACTCTGGTACTCGAACCATTGTTTGGTTCTTCATTATCTAAACTTTTACAACAAAACAGTTTTAAGTGTCTATAAACCAATTGTCTACTTAATTTTGCCATAAAAAATAGATTACAGGTTCTGTTAATTTGAGGGTGAATTTCAAAGAACTTTTTCTCCAGTGGGGCAAAAGAAAAAAAAAGGAACGAAATTTTTAATATGGCAATGTTTTTTCAACACTTAAGACTTTCAGTATAAATTCTTAAATTTATCAAAATCACAAATATTTCGGTTTCTCCAATTGCAACACAATGACAATGTTTGTGTTCATTTATGTATTCATGTATTATGCATTTACTTGTTCCATATTATGTATTTACATGTTGCATATTATGTATTTACATGTTCCATATTATGTATTTACGTGTTCTGAAAACTCCCAAGTCCTATATTTAAATGTTAAGGTGGTTACTGACTGATTTTTATGGTAAAAATAATTTCCTCATAAATAAAAGCAAATGAAATAGATGTTAAAAAATTTGATGAGTAACTTTATTTTATTAATTAGCTAATTTTATGTTCATTAAATCTTTTAAAAATTATGCATTTTTTTACCACGCAAAGTTAATTTCTTTATTTACATATGAAAAAGGTAACAAGCATTATAAAAAAAAAATTTAAGTCAATTCCTAGTTCTTTTTTCACTCTATTGCAAAAAGTCCTTTATAAATAATTTTCATTCCTTTTTTTAAGTTTATCTGGCGACATCTATTGGTAGATCTATGCAACTTAAATCTAAAAAAAAACTAAAATTAAGGAATTAAATTTAATGAATGAATTAATATTTGAAAAAACTGTGTTAAGATCAAGTGCCACCCACTAAAAGTTAAAGAAAAATGTATTTGAACTTGAGTGGATGAATAAAAAGTGTTTTATGAACGATTGGAAATTTGAACAAGATATATATAGGGGGAGTGTGAGCTAATAGAAGGAATGGAAAAAAAGGTAATGACAACGAAAGTAAGGACGAAATTAAACACATTTTTCTTGCAACAAATCATGAGGTTTTCTAAAACGTATCTTCTTCATTGGCGTAACAACAGCATGCTGAGTCAAGGCCGTCTGCCTGTGGCAGATTTCGAGACAGAAGATTTTTTTTTTCTTTTTGCCATCTCTACGCTTAACAGTCATAATAAACCGGAATATACCGCTTAAAGTATATTCCGAACCACTAAAAATATCTATGGCGCAGCTGGGACTCGAACCCGAAACCTGTTTCACAGAGATCCGGCCACTCGGCCATCAGGCCATTAACTTGTTTCTCCCTCTTCCTGATGGCCAATTGGCTAGCACTCTGGCCGTTGGTACCACGGGCAAGTTGGGCAAGTTCGAATCCTGGCAGTCGCATGGGTGGTTAGTGGTTCGGAATCCACGTTAAACTGTAGGTCCCGATCTAATTAGCCTAAAGTGTGCAAAAAAATGACCGTAGAGCGACAAACCAAACTAAACCAAAGTTGACTTTGTCACCACAGGCTTCAGGTTGGAACCCTGCCGGTGGCATGGGTGCTTGTGAATGTTTCGGAATTCACGTTAAAGTGTAGGTCCCGGTCTAATTAGCCTAAAGTGTGCAAAAAAATGACCGTAGAGCGACAAACCAAACTAAACCAAAGTTGACTTTGTTACCACAGGCTTCAGGTTGGAACCCTGCTGGTGGCATGGGTGCTTGTGAATGTTTCGGAATTCACGTTAAAGTGTAGGTCCCGGTCTAATTAGCCTAAAGTGTGCAAAAAAAAAATGACCGTAGAGCGACAAACCAAACTAAACCAAAGTTGACTTTGTCACCACAGGCTTCAGGTTGGAACCCTGCCGGTGGCATGGGTGCTTGTGAATGTTTCGGAATTCACGTTAAAGTGTAGGTCCCGATCTAATTAGCCTAAAGTGTGCAAAAAAATGACCGTAGAGCGACAAACCAAACTAAACCAAACTTGACTTTGTTACCACAGGCTTCAGGTTGGAACCCTGCCGGTGGCATGGGTGCTTGTGAATGTTTCGGAATTCACGTTAAAGTGTAGGTCCCGGTCTAATTAGCCTAAAGTGTGCAAACAATAACAGCAGAGTGCCAAACTAAACTAATTAAATTGCTTCTGAGAAGCATAAATTTATTGCTAGAGATTTCCTATTGCAGCACAACTACGCCAATTTCCGGAGGATTATTTTCTTTTAAACCTGAAAATATAACAACCCTTCACTTATGCGGAATTTTACGGAATGATTTAATATACCTTATACAGAAAAAAATTAAGAATACTAGAAAATTAGAAGATTTACTAGGTGTTTAAAAAACAACTTTAAAAGGGCAAGTTACTGGAAGTAATTTAATTTTACTCTATACAAAAATAAAAATATAAACTAAGTTACTTATAACATAAGTTATTTCTTGTCCAAATTGCAACCCTTCTGCGTAGTACCGGTTAAAGTTGTGGTTTTCTTCACCCTTCTGATAAATTATTATTTTTGTTTTTCGGAAAAACGAAAATTTTCGGAGAGATTTTTAAAACTTTCTTTTGCAGCATAGTAGACAACAGTTGCACCACCAAAAACAATGAAGAAAGAATCCATTTTGGCGTGGTATCCTGCCATATCTCTTATTACTTTTTTCGATTACCAGTATTTAATGACTTCGTGGTGATTACAGTAGCCTAAAGGCTTGTTCCCACCGAGGCGAGAGACGTGAAGATTCAAGAGGCAAGCGACAAAATTTTTTCTACCCCTTCACAGCAAAACGTCAGAAATAGCATTACGCTTAGTGAAAAACCGCTTCGAGTTGAAAGTTGGGCAACTCCAAGCGGCGGACTGCAAACCGCTTTCAGGCGACCGCGGTGAGGCTAGTGATTGGTCAAATTTTTTCGCTTGCATCTTCTCGCCTTGGTGAGCACGAGCCTTTATGAAGAGAGGGGAAAAAGATCAATTTTTGTAATTAATAACATTTCTCCAAGGCATTTTTGTAATTGAAAAGTATATATTTCGTCACTGGATTTCAATTATCTTCAAAATATTTTTTATTATTGTTATTTTCTTTATGGCTGTAGATGCCCCTTGTCAAATAATGATACAGTTTTTCTAAGGGCATCAATGGTTTCATCATTTGATAACTTCTTAAAGATAACAACAAATTACATCTTTGTAATTTTTTTATAGACGTATATCATTTTGTAAACATTGTATCTCTATCAAAAGGAATGCCAGAATCTGAAAGTAATTACAGTCAATAAAATTAACGATAAGCATTATAAAAAAAGGGTCTATTTAAAAAACATGCCATAAAATTTCTAGCGGTTTTTTTTTTAAGATTTATATTTTAAATATTTCCCAAATAAAAATTTACCATCATAAGAGATATTCAGTGATATATTATTCACTCGATTTTTGATCTTTTATAAAGAGCGAAAGTTAGTGTGTAAAAGGATCAGGTCCATTGGCGAGTTGCGTTAGTTTAACTGTTTTCATAAAGAAGTAATTCGGTGGATGTTCACAGACGAGGATTTTCGGTGGATGTTCAAAAGAGAAGTTGTTTGGTGGCTGTTCATAAAAAAATGATTCGGTGGTTGTTCATAAAGAAGCGATTCGGTGGCTTGTTCATAAAAGAGGTTGTTCGGTGGCTGTTAAAAAGAAGAGGTTTTAGATGTCTGTTCTTAAAAAGGTAGTTAGGTGGTTGTTCATAAAAGAGGTTGTTCGGTGACTGTTCATAAAGATGTAGCTCGGTGACTGTTCATAAAGTTGTAGTTGGGTGGCTGTTTATAAAAGAGGTAGTTCGGAGGCTGTCCAAAAGAGAGATTGTGGGGTGGGTGTTCAAAAAGAGATGATTCTGTGGCTGTTCATAAAAGAATTTGTTCGGGGGCTGTTCATAAATATATAGTTTGGTGGCTGTTCATAAAAGAGGTTGTTTGGTGGATGTTCACGAAGAAATGATTCGGTGCCTGTTCATAAAGAAGTGATTCGGTGTCCGTTCAAAAGATAATTCTGTGGCTGTTCATAAATGTGGTTGTTCGGTGGCTATTCACAAAAGAGATTGTATGGTGGCTGTTCATCTTTCTCTTGTACGAAAGCGTAAAGGCGGAGAGGTGTGATGGACAACGTATTGAGTTTCGAAACCAAGACGGTAAACTGGGCATAATAAATCTGTAGGCCTAAATATCCTACCGATGCGTTTGAAGAAGAGTATGGAATAGCCACCCTCATATGCAACTTTTTTAGAGAGGGCTGATCATTTAACTTCTCTCACGTCATTTCCCAAACTGAAAAAGATATCTCCAGCTCTAAGTACAGCGATATGGTACGTTGGTATTACTCCATACCCGATTAGGAGGTTATTATACTGATGAATACTGAAAAGTCTCCTTGATATATCTTTCATAGCCTCGATGGAATATACTGTAAATGGGTCTATGATGTTGAATCTGCTCCAATTGCACCATATAATTATACGCTTAGAGTTGGTAAAAAAAAAAAAAAAAAAACTTGCTGTCGCTATAAACTGATGATCACGGCCGCCAACGTTGTGAAGAATTCACATCTTCCCCTATTCCAAGAAAAAAGGTTAAAGAAAGAAAGAAACAAAAACAAATTACAAAATATACATCCATTTATCTTTTGAACAAAGGTCCCCAACCTTTTTTGTTCCGTGAAATACTTTTGCTTTTAAGGAGAAGTCTACAGACACCTTCTCAGAATAATACTTCTAAATGTGTTAAATAAAATAAAAATAACTCAGTTATAGACAAAATACCCAATTAATAATGAATGTTCTTTTACCTAGGTTCATTAAATGTTAAAAAAATATAGTGCAAAGTGCAGGATGGTTTAAACATTATTATTAAAAATTTACCATTACGAATATTGAAGATGTTTATTGTGCATGATATTGTTGGAATAAAAAACAAGTGCTAATCCTAACTACCACTATTATGCATTTTTAAAACAAATGTTAGAATTCGTTAAAGAGTTAAAATGTAGTTTTTTTTTTTTTTCTTACCCAAACTCACTGTCATTCTGTCTGACTTTAAAGGTCCGTGAATCTCTGATTAATAATGCCCTACTTTAAATAAAACTTCTTAGGTAATGAATGTTTCGAATAGATAAAGTATACATAAGGTACTAATTCCGGTGGAAACATTTCTAACAAATGTATGGCGGCCATATTTAGAATTGATAAATTTTGCTTATAAAAAATATTGATTTGTAACAATGTTTCCTCCTACGCATTAGGAATAGCGCCCCCTGCGGCGATCGGGAGAAATGGTCGGTAGGCCTTATGCTCAGTTTCCAATGAGCATGCGCGCTAGTGAGAAAAAGCTAACGAACGTCCTACGGTAACTAACGTACGGTATGCAAAAACTCTCTAATATCTTTCGCGTATCCTGTGCGTACGTGACTATCGGGTTTTCGGATTATACCTTAATATGACTTAATTATGGCTTAATATGGCTTCTTATTTTCTCAAAATTAGAGAGAAAAATATTAATCATTTAATGAATTATCTCGATTATATTCTTATCTCACATTTGTATTTTTTGGGGGCACCACGAGTTATCTCGTGGGAAAATTAACTTTTATTTGACTAAAACGAGTGTATTATTCCAGGACAAACGAGTCATCTCGCGATGCCGTACATCTGGCAATAGATATTCTTTCACAATATGTTGTTTCACAAGCATTTGTCTCGATGCCCTTTAGTGTCCAAAAGATTGACGAACAGCTGTGAGTTATTTATTGTTTATAAAGAATATTATCGTTTACAGTAAAAAAAAAAAAAAAAAAAATAGTAAAAATAAAATAATAAAAAATATTATTCTTCCATTTAATTAACTTTTTCTTTTCTAGGAATTTTTTTAATAATTTTTATTCAGAATTTGTTAATACCAAACCATCTCCTATAGTCTATTATTCTTTGAAAAACATAATTTCATTATCCTTTTTATAAATCTACTAAAACTACATCTTTACTTTTTTATGCAGTGAAAAAAAATCTGAATTTGTATTAAACACTGATACAAAACCTTAACCAAGAGCTAAAATTTGAGAATATGAAAGTTAATTTTTATCAGAAAATCATTTTTATTCAGAATTCGTTAATACCAAACTATCTCCTATAATCTATTGACTATTGTTCTTTGAAAATAAAATCTCATTAAACTTTTTATAAATCTACTAAAATTAATCTACTAAACTTTTTATAAATCTACTACTACTACTGGTATTTTACTTTTTTGGGCATAGAAAAAACAACCTGAATTTTTATTAAGCACTGAAACAAAATTTTAACCAAGAGCTAAAGTATGAGAATATGAAATCCCTTTTTATCAGAAAATCATTTTTATTTGGAATTTGCTAATACCAAATCATCTCCTATATTCTATTAATTATCGTTCTTTGAAAATATTTTATTTTCATTATATTTTTACTAACCTTTTTATAAACCTTAAAAAACTATATTCTTCTGGGATTTTTCAGGGCAAAAAAGGTTCATAATTTTTAATAGACACTGAAACAGAACCTTAACCTAGAACTAAAGTTCGAGAAAAGGAAAGTCCTTTTTATCATAATTTTTTAATACCAAACCATCTCCTATAATTTATTGACTATTGTTCTTTGTAAACAAAATCTCATTAATCTTTTTATAAATCTTAAAAAACTACAACCCATATTTTACTTTTTCGCAGGGGCAAAAGAGAATATAAATTTTGAATAAATATTGAAAAAGAACCTTAATTTACAGCTAAAGTTCGAGAATATGAAAGCCATTTTTATCAGAAAATAATTTTTGTTCAGAATTTCTTAATACCAAACTATCACTTAAAGTCTATCAACCGTTGGTCTTCGATAAAAAAAATCATTAAGCGTTTGATACGTGTCTTAAAATCACAAACTCCCCTCATTTTGCTTTCTGTAGGAAAAACCTCATCAGATCTAAATTACCTATCATCTAAATTAATTCCCTATTATCTAAATTAATTCGCTATTATCTAAATTAATATCAAACTATCACTTAAAGTCTATCGATCGTTGGTCTTCGAAATAAAACATTATTATAGTAAATGATTGATAAGAGTCTGACAACCACAAACTTTGGATATTTTGCTTTCTGTAGGAAAAAATCTCATCAGATCTAAACACTAAACAGGACCTTAACCTAGAGTGAAAGTTTGAGAGAATGGCTACTTGTCATTTTCCTAGAAGTTCACGGACCTCTTTACTTTCTGTGACTCCTACATCCACGAAGCAGAATTTATTTCCTCCGGTTTTTGTGCTGTAAGGACAACAATGCGGCTTGCAATAAAAACTCCACTTGGGAACAATAGGTGGCTTTCTCTGCGCTTGAGAATTTCGCTTTCTATGGTTTACAAGCACGCTTACTTCACTGTATGGTAATACAGCTCATATTCTAAACCAAAGAATTGTCGTGCTTTTGTTGTGGAGACCAACGCCTTTGTTTTAAAATTGATTTTAAAAACGTCTTCTGTTTCGGTTAACCTCTGAGGTTGAATTATTGTCCAGATCTCCTAATTGCTCGTGATGGTTTTGCTTGTTGAACTCGTGAAAGTCGCCGCTGAACTTTGTTTTTGTCTTTGAATGAGCTCCAACCATGATTCTCAGAGATCTGTAAGGCCATTTAAGATTTATGTATTGGAAAAAAGAATTATGAAGGATGCTATTTTGTTTCGGATAATTGGTGGACAATTTGGTTAAGTAAAGAAAAAAAATGTTTTTTATTTTTACTTCTGTACTTAATTTTAGTTCTATTGCCAATTTAGCAAGCAGATTGATTATTAACTAGTTACGAAATGTTTTCGGTGTTAAAGTAATTAACCCAACTGAGTACACCTTTAACTTTATTATAACTTTCAAGCAGAATTTAAAAGTAAGATTAGGGGTACAGTTGCAAAGCTTCTGTTGTTCTTTGTTCACTCATTTTTAACTTTTACTTATCATACTTTTTTTTTTTTTATACTGTGGTAAATTAAAATTTTTTTTTTTAAATTTCAAAGCCAATTTAGCTTTTTAAAGGATAAACATTTTTTAAAAATTTTAATGCCAATTTAGCCTTTTAAAGGATAAATGGTTAGCAGCAAAATGTTTTTGGTAATAAAATTACTAATCCATTTAAGTATACGTTTAATTTTAATATAACTTTCAAGTAGGATTTAAAAGTCAAATTGGAAGTACAGTTGTAAAACTGCTGCTGTTCTTTGTTCCCTCACTTTTAAATGAATACCTTTTAGTTGCAATGTAAAGTAGTTAATAAAAAGGATGTCTTTCTTAAATTTTAATGCCAATTTAGTGTGCTAAAGGATAAATGGTTAGTTGCAAAATTTTTCTGGTAATAAATTAACTAATCCATTTAAGTATATATTTAATTTTGACATAACATTCAAGCATGATATAAAAGTCATAAAAAGGGTACAGTTGCATAACTACTGTTATATTGTGTTCATTTACTTTTAATTTTACAGTATGGTAATGCTGGCCATATTCTAGCCAAAGAATTGTCGTGCTTTTGTTGTGGAGACCAACACCTTTATTTTAAAATTGATTTTAAAACGTCTTCTGTTTCGGTTAACCTCTGAGGTTGAATTATTGTCCAGATCTCCTAATTGCTCGCGATGGTTTTGCTTGTTAAACCCGTGAAAGTCGCCGCTGAGCTTTGTTTTTATCTTTGAATGAGCTCTGCCATGGTTCTCAGAGATCTGTAAGGCCATTTAAGATTTATGTATTCAGAAAAAAGAATTATGAAGGATGCTATTTTGTTTCGGATAATTGGTGAACAATTTGGTTAAGTAAGGAAAAATATGTTTTTTTTTTACTTCTGTGCTTAATTTTAGTTCTGTTGCCTATTTAGCAAGTAGATTGATTAATAGCTAGTTACGAAATGTTTTTAGCATTAAAGAAATTAACCAAACTAAGTATTTATCCTCTTTAATTTTAATATAATTCAAACATTATTTAAAAGTTATATCAGGGGTATAGTTAGTTGCAAAACTGCTGCTATTCTTTGTTCCCTCACCTTTAACTAAATAGCTTTTGGTTTTGTCGTAAAGTGATATATTAAAAAGACGTTTTCCGTAATTTCCCTGCCAATTTGACCTACTATATGAAAAATGGTTAATTACAAAAATTTTCTAGCAATAAAGTAACTAATCCATTCATTATTTTCATAGGATAATTTTTTTAATGTTAATCTAATTTAGCCTACATTATGAAAAATGTATATGTATGAAGGCCTAACCCTAACCAGCGGCGCGCGTTATCACTCATCTACGAGTCCGACATATTTTTTTTAAAAACTTATACTAAAAATTACATTCTAATTTATTTAATAAAGTAATTTTGTAACGTAAAAATTATTTCATAGACTTTTAAACCATTTGATTTATGACACAGTAAACTATTATTTAATGAGCTCAAATGCCCCAGTTCCCTACGATTAAATAGTTGACACAACTGGAAGATAAAGACATGAGTCCCCATGCATTTTTGAAACATGGGGTTTTCCCCCAGAATTAATTATGAATGGTAAAAGACAGCATGACGCCATGCTGTGAAAACAGCGTGTCGAACTTTTAGTGTGGCGAATTGGGGTCGGAAGACAGGTCAGCTGTGACCAAGTCCTGCGACAAGGCTTTGGTCACCGGCGGCTTTTTATAGTCGGATGACCAATTTGTAGTTAAGAAATTCTAAATAGTTTAGTTCCGAAACGCTCCGTGGCTTGTCCTCATTAATTTCCTTTTAAAGGTCGGTAATGGACTGTGTAATAAAAAGAAAAAGATTCACGACAGGACATTTTATGGTTTTTTTAAAGCTTTTAATTATGCCTTTTTTTATTTGATGGAACTGATGTAGGGATGTTAATGATCTCATTGCATGACAAGAATGCCATTTAGCTACATAATATTATCATCGATTAATTTGTAATGATTCATAATGATTCATCTTATTGTGAGATACACGAGGAAATTTAAGATGAATTTGTGTGGCTCATCAGCCGTTAAAGATAGTTGCGAGATGAATTTAATGTAAGGAAATAAGAGCCTGAGTGTCCAGATGGATTGGTCATTTGACTCTTTTACCAAAGAAACACCTTGACTATTATAAATGAGTAGGCCAGAAAGTCTTTCAATCGGGATAGAGGTGGAGGAGAATAATGTTCCATCACTCTAAATAACACTTTTAGAGTGTTGGTTTAAAAGTTGGGGGAGAAAATATATATAGAAAGAAAGCTGCCAGCCCTAGATACACTCTTGGTTACTCTGAATCTGTTACAAATCTCCCATTCCAGTTTCTAATAAATTGCAAGTCAAATTTGAAAAGATTAAATTAGGAAATAAGAATTATTGTTAGAAGACCTATTACGTATCAAAATGTGGTATAATAACTGATAAAAGTTATTTTGGAAAGTACAACAAAAATAATACTGCAACCGTGCTTCCTCCTATACACTGGTAAGATCGCCATCCTTTGGCGTTCTGGAGAAATGGGCAGTCGGCTTCGAATCTCTCACGCGAGAGGTAGTACAGTGCAACCTGCACTTTCGGTGAGAAACGTTTAGTTTATAGTCTCTCATCCCAAGAGGAAACATATTTAGAGCATTCCGGCGCATTAGTTGACCTACAGACTCTCACTCAGAAAAGAAGTATATTTCGCGCACCCCACGCGCACCCCACGCGCAGCAGAATTTCAAGTTTTCTGCTTAAAAATTGAATCTTTCCATATATCTATCCTTATATAAATATATGTCTTTAAATGTGTTAAATATTATGTATATGTGTGTGTATGAGCGTGTGTCAATAAATCTGTGAGTTCTCTAACTTGTGTCACAAGTATCTCAATCCAACCACTCCTAGTTATAATCTGGTGGCCCAATAAAAAGACTAAATAAATACTAATTTTTAATAATTAAAATTTTAAATTAGATAATAGAAAAGGGAATATTAGAAAAAAATTTCACACAAACAATTAAATTTTATTTTTTCAAAAATGCTTTGCGTCGCATTTGTCTGAGTAGCACTTTAACAAGCAAATCGATTCGTCCGTTTTCATCTTTAAGCCAGAAGTTTACTGTATGGTTCTGGTATTTGAGGAAAGGAATTTTAAATTCTGCCAGATTAGCTTCTGCCGATTGGCCTCTCTTAAAGATATTGAAAATAACGAGAAATTTAAAAAAATTTAATCTGCATTTGCATCTGGAGAAGAAAGGTCAAAATGTCGGGTTATCATGAAGACATGCTGATGTAGCTGTTTGTTTTGAGAATGGTTTAATTCATTGCAAATATTCATATGAAGTATACACTGAAGTGACAAAAGTCATGGGATAGCAATATGCAAATTTTCAGATGGCAGTAGCATCGCGTAGAATAGGTATAAATGCGCAGTGCTTTCACAGAGCTTTCATTTCTGTTCAAGTTATTCATGTGAAGAGGTTTTGACGTGATGATGACCGCACGACGGGAATTAACAGACTTTGAACGCGGAATGTTAGTTGGAGCTAGACGCATGGGTCATGCCATTTCGGAAATCGTTAGGGAATTCAACATTCCCAGATCCACTGTGTCAAGAGTGTGCCGAGAGTATGAAATTTCAGGCATAATATCCCACTATGGACAGCGCAGTGGTCGACCGCCTGCACTTAACGACCGAGACCGGCGACGTCTGCAAAGAGTCGTAAATTCTAACAGACAAGCAACACTGCGTCAAATAACCGCAGAAATCAATGTGGGACGTACAAGGGACTTGTCTGTTAGAACTGTGCGGAGAAATTTGGCTTTCTTGGGCTATTCCAGCAGAAGACCGACTCGAGTGCCTTTACTGACAGAACGACATCGCTTGCAGCGACTCTCGTGGGCACGTGAGCATATCGGTTGGTCCCTAGATGAATGGAAAACCGTGGCCTGGTCCGATGAGTCACGATTTCAGTTGGTAAGAGCTGATGGTAGGGTTCGAGTGTGGCGCAGACCCCACGAAGCCATGGACCCAAACTGTCAGCAAGGCACTGTTCAAGCTGGTGGTGGCTCCGTAATGGTGTGGGCTGTTTTTTCATGGCATGGACTTGGTCCTCTGGTGCGACTGGACCGAACATTGACTGGAAAGGCTTATGTTCAGCTACTTGGAGATCACTTGCAGCCATTCATGGACTTCATGTACCCAAACAACGATGGGATTTTTACGGATGACAATGCGCCATGTCACGTGGCCACAACTGTTCGCGATTGGTTAGAAGAACATTCTGGACAATTCCAACGAATGATCTGGCCACCTAGATCGCCCGACATGAATCCCATCGAGCATTTATGGGACATCATCGAGAGGTGTGTTCGTGCCCAAAATCCTGCACCATCAACGCTTTCACAATTATAGACATCTATCGAGACAGCATGGCTCAATATTCCTGCAGAAGACTTCCAACGACTTGTTGAGTCCATGCCACGTCGAGTTGCTGCACTTCGCCGGGCGAAAGGAGGGCCGACACGATATTAAGAGGTATCCCATGACTTTTGTCACTTCAGTGTATATTCATTGAAAATATTCATGCTGGTTGTTGTCTAGTGCTAGTTAAGCGCCAACAAAAGTGTTAATGAATTTTTACATGATGTCTCCTTACTGACGTTGTTGGTATGATCGGTACCAAACAGGATTGTCACAAGATGAAGGAATTCATGATTGGTAGCTACTTGATGTACAGGCCAGATTTCAAGTGAAACTCGCATTATAGTGTTAATTGTGTAATTGCATTATAGTTAAATTGGTTTGAGTAACGTAATTAGCAATGCTAATAATGATATCCTTAGCTTAATTAGCAATGGCATCCTTAGTCAAAAATGCCGAGAAATACCTCCTCTAAGAGTGGGCTCAGGAGCTGGGAAACGAGGTGGTAGAAGGATTGAAAATAATAGAATTAAGGATTTAATAACAAAGTCGAAGGCATAGAGGGGACCGTGAAGGAACTGTTGGACGAACTAATGAATTATATCTAACAGAGTAGAAATTGAAGCATGTAAGAAATAATGTTAAGTGAAGCATGTAATTAGTTACAATGACATCCAGCAGTTTAGCAACGTTAACAATGACATCCTTTATTAAATTAGCAATGATATCCTCATTTAAAAATGCCAAGAAATGCGATATCCAAGAGTTGGCTCAAGAATTGGGAAACAGGATGGTAGAAGGGTTGAAAATAATAGAACTAAGTATTTAAATAATGAAATTATGGATTTAATTGTAAAGTCGAAGGCATAGAGGAAACCGTGGCAGAATTGAACTGGAGATTAATTATATCTAACAGAGTAGAAAGTAAAACATGTAAGAAGCAATGTTAAGTGAAGAATGTAATTAGCAATGTTAACAACGACATCCTTAATTAAATTAGCAATGTTAACAATGACATCCTTAACTAAATTAGCATTGGCATCCTTGGTTAAATATCTCAAAAAATGCCTTCTCCATGAGTTGGCTCAGGAGTTGGGAAATGAGATGGTAGAAGGATTGGAAATCAATAGAATTAAGGATTTAATAGTAAAGTCGAAGGCATAGGGGAAACGAGAAAGAACTGAAATACAGATGATTATAACTAAAAGAGCAGAAAATGTAGTATATAAAAAAGAGAAAAAGAAAGGGAAGAAAAAGAATATGGTCTTGAGAAAATGAGAATTCGGGCCTCGAAAACCAGTTCCACTTCAGTGACAAGTGAAAAAACAGTTCTGAAACGCAATTCCTTCAGTCTGCAAAAGATCCTGCAAATGCTGACATCTGTCTTTACCTGGTAACTTGTGAACGTCAAGCTGGGAGGTTGGAGTTAAATAAAACATATTGGGTTTCTCAGTTGTTACCGCTTTCCCCATGGGGCATAATTTATCTCAGAGAAACAAAAAATGCCGACTGAATGCGACTATACGAAAGATTTACTGCTGAAACATTTTAGGCTTAGTGTCGAGAATTGTAGAATACGGTTCACTCAACATAAAAAATAGCAGCAGAAGCCACCTGGAAAGATATTTGAGTTTGAATTAAGGACATATTTGGATGAATAGCTTAGAGACCAATGATTTGATTCATTAAAGGA
This sequence comes from Caerostris darwini, assembly GCA_021605075.1. Classification (NCBI taxonomy): domain Eukaryota; kingdom Metazoa; phylum Arthropoda; class Arachnida; order Araneae; family Araneidae; genus Caerostris; species Caerostris darwini. The sequence goes on along the minus strand of BPLQ01007705.1, from coordinate 551,861 downwards.
TTTGATGGTTACAAATCAACTCAAGAAGGGGGTGCTTAACGAAGTGTTGGAACATTTTATTGACAGCTGGATAAAAATTGTCATCAAAGATAGCTTACTTTTTGAACGATTAAGATGATGTCCGGAAAATCAATTATATACTTTATCTCGAAGTTAAACGGTATATTTCATAAGTTTCAAAGAAAACCAAGGTGTAGGTCCAGTGTGTCTAGGCCGCAGACAGTCTGGTTGCAGACGTTTCCCTGACCCTCCTTCTGACCAACACACGGCCATCGCTGGCACCAAGGCAGAACCTGTTTTCATTCGAAAACACAACAGATCTTCACTCCGTCCTCCGATGAGCTCTGTCTTGACACCACTGGTATCGCAAACGGCAATGGCTTGGAGTCAGTGGAATGCACGCTACAGAGAGCCTGGTTCGGAGCTGTTTCTGAAGTAACCGATTTCTAACAGTCCTTTGTGTCACTGTGGTACCGACTGCAGCTCCAATTTCTGCCGTAGACGCAGTACGATGCTCCACAGCTGTAAGCCGAATACGGCGGTCTTCCCTCTCAGTTGTGCCACGTGGCCGCCCGGAACCCGATCTTCTTGAGGTAGTATCATCCCTTAACCACTGCTCCCAACAATCATGTACAGTGGGCGCATCACGGCCAAGTCTTTCTGCAATATCGCGGAAAGAAAATTTACCTTCTCTTAGTCCTATTACACGCCGTCGTTCAAAATCGGTGAGTTGTTGATAATGGTTTCTTCGTCTTCTTAAAGGCATTCTTGGCTAACATCAACTCAATACGTCAAATTTCCAAATCAAAATAAAAATAAAAAAATAAGTCAAATTTTTCCGCTTGAAAATTGAATCAATGTCGTCTTTCAGATAACACGCCTACCAAAATTCACGCAAAATTCACGCAAAATTCACTATAAACACGCCTACCAAAATTCACGCAAAATGTACTATAAACACGCCTACCAAATTTCGTTTATCTAACACAAGTCTTTCTTGGTGTTGGGATTTTTTTTCTGTCAGTGTACATGATTTTAAAATTTTAAAATATCAATTAATTAGTTTAACTTAACTGCAATAGTAAAATATGTTTCTTATAAAGTTATAAATTTATAGAAATAAATTTAATGATCCAAAAGGTTATCATTATTGGGCCATTAATGATAGTCCATATAACATTAATATATAACTATATACTATCATTAATGAGTCACGTGTTTCAATTATATATTTCAAGAAAAACAAACCGATGTGCAATGAGAGGAGTACATTGTTTTCTGGGAATACCTTTTGCGTTGTGACCAATCCTCAGTGTCCAGCAACGAAGGATGGACATCCCATAAGTAGTCTTCTCATGGATATAGGGAAAGAGTTCTGTTGTGATGGAGCACCCGTAGGTAAAAGTTTGACTTGGCTCCGAATCACTGAGGAAGGAGGCCATTGCCTTCCGGGAGAATTTTTACGGGGAACTACATTTGCGTATCGTATGGGAAAAAACCTGGAAAACTCCTATCAAGTAGTATGAGTAAGGAGCCAAAATGCTGAACATCACAAACTCCAACGAATCTCATCATTTTTGAAACAGTGTCTAACCCAATGCCGCCAGCGGAGTGAACCTCATCTGGAATGCTAACTAACAGCGCACATTACCACTGAGTAGAGCTTATTATTTCTAAGTATCTGTTCTACATTAGTTTGTTGTATTGGAAAAATTCCGAAAATTAGCTATGGAAAAACGCCTTATAAACATCTTGCTAACTAACAGCGCACGTTACCACTGAGCCACTGAGTAGAGCTTACTTTTTCTAAGTATCTGTCCTACATTAGTTTGTTATATAGGAAAAGTTTTGAAAATTAGCTATGGAAAAACGCCTTATAAACATCTTCAAAATCGCTATTTAGACTCCTCGTTTGTGAAGGAAACTGCAATGAACGCTACCAGCTAATTTGAATCAGAGTCCTACTGCATGCTATCTGCACACTTTACCATTATGAGGAAGAGTTGGAAACAAAAGATTATTTTGTAAATTATAAGATGAATTTAATAAAAAAAAATAATCTGCCAATTTTTACATCGAAGTATTTAAGAGTCAAAATCCTTACTTAAAATTGAATCGTCACGTTTTTTTAACAAAATAATTATACACCAGATTATAAACACCTATAAAAACGATCTCTTTTCTTCCACAACAATTTTAATAGCCACGGTAACCCATAGTTTTTCTATTGAAACGAAACTTTATCAATAACAGGGCGTAGCCGCAGCTTTGGTATTGTTTTCCAGAAGTTAATTTGCCGGCTACCAATGAGGCTGTAACTATCTCATCGCGACAGAGAAAACGGAAGACTTATTATTCTCCGTTTTAAGAAATAATTATCACGAGCGCTTAAGAAAAAAATCCATTGTTCTTTCCGAAATTACCTGGGGAAAGTGGACGAAAATTACTGCCCATTTTTATGGTGATCTACTTTGTCCAAGAGAGATAGATAAGAAGCACTGCAAGAGTTTACGGCCGTTAAGACGTTTTATGCATACTAAAATTCGTGAATATTTGCCCACCATTCTTTGTTCCAAACACAGTGGTGTGTGTGGTGGTTACTCTATGTCCTCGGATGCCAAACCATGCGGAGCAAACTGGGTCAGCTCATAATCCTTCTGTACAAAACTCCATTTAACATCTGCAATAAAATAACCCATAATATGTCTGTAATCATTTTCTTTTTCAAATAAAATTTTATTGATCTAAAATGGGCTTTGGCAAGAGATTTGGATATTATTTCCATCAATATGTGGTTTAACACTTTAACTTAACACGAATATATTCGTAAATTATATTTTTGTCTTCTTAGACCCCCACGGTTTAATGCAAATAGTAAGCGATTAATAATAAGTAATAACTCGTCAATGTTTTGAGTACAGAAGGAGAATATCTGTAATATGATATCAAATATTGATATGTGTAATATTCTCTAATAAATCTTTGGTTCATCGCCAGAGCTTTCGATATCACTTTTACGCTACTTTTACTAAGCGATTAATAACTAACTACTTTAATAACTACTAATCTACTAACTACTTTATTACTAATTAACTACTTTACGCTACTGGGAAATCGCTACTTTTATTGCTTTTTTTTTTAGTTGTACGAAAATTAAATTTTAAATTTGGGCTAAAACGAATATTTTAGATTACCTTGCTATATTCCAAAAGAAACATGAACTCACACGCGATTTTCTACATCTGTCAATCAGTATTCTATTGCGATTTCATGCTGGTCATGATACAGATATTTGATATTATAGATATCAATATTTGATATCTTCATGTTATTAAATCGCTTATTTTTCGCATAACTTTCCGCTATTTATTTCAGAATGAATCAAAACTTTAAAAGTAGCTGCATGCTTCGCGATAAAGGTATCGATGTAAGAGTAGAGCAAAGTAATAGTAGATTTATAATTAGTTGATTAGTATTTAATTAGTAGTTATTAAGGTAGTTAGTTATTAATCGCTTAGTAAAAGTAGCGTAAGAATGATGTCAAAAGCTGTGGTGATAAACCAGAGGATTATTAGAGGATATTACAAATATTAATATTGGATATATTACAGATATTTTCCTTCAATACTCAGCGCTCTGGACTTTCGTATCACAGATTCGGATCTCGAACCAAACCACAAACAAACATTCATTCTACCAACAGACTTCAGGTTCGAATCCTGGCGGGGGCATGGATGCTTATTAATGGTTCGGAATCCACTTTAAATTGTAGGTTCCGGTATGTTTAGCCCTCGTGCGCACAAGATGAGCGTATAGCGGCAAACTAAACCTTGAGTACTCAAAAGATTGTCGAGGAGCTTCTTGTTATTAATTGCCTATTATCTGTATTAACTTTTAACGCTATTTATTTCAAAATGAGACAAACCGATAAAAGTAGCAACTCTAAAAATAGCGATGTATTGTATGGGTGATATCAAAAGCTCTGTCGATGCATTAGAGGATTATACTCCTGATAGTCCTGATTCTAATCCGAATACGATTTTTCATTGAATAGCTGAATTTATACTTGAATTTCTATAATAAAAAATAGGATTAAAACTAATTCTTCATACTTTTAACAATGCCTATTTTTGATTTCAGTAAAATTAAATTGTTCTAGAAAAAAAAATCCAGTAAGGTGTTAATGACACAAAGTGCAGATTTCGTTGAAATAGTATAAGAGATAATATAATGATGTCTTTAAGACAAAAACATCGAAACCAGCCAGTTATAGAAGATAAAATAAAAGATCTTCAAATCCCAATTAACAATAGCGAACCACTATGTATAAAATAATGATTTTTGAAATGATTATGAAATTTGATAAACATACATCGCATGAAATTCATATACATTCTGAGGCGAGGAAATCTTAGATTTTTTTAAACTATTATAGATTAAATGGTTGTTAAAAATAAATTGTTATGCATTTTATTATCTTTTTCCACTAAATTACCAGAGCAGTCAATTTAATTTTCACCTACACTAATAAGCTGCTTTTAGGATAGAACAAAAATAAGACAAAAAAAAAAAAAAAAAGGATGATTTTTCTTCTAAATTCTACTTTAATGAAGCAGATTTTATTTTTTAAAATAAAAATTAAACTTAAAATTTTTTTTTTATAAAAATAAATTTTTAATAGGGCTTACCATTAACTTTATTGAAATAGTTATATTATCTGAAAGTGAAACATTTAAACACACTAGGCTACCTACTACTAGACTAAACACACTAGACAAAACATCCACTATCAACTGAGAGACGATTGTTGACTGAACAACCAACAGTACAAATATATAAAGTTAGAGCTTGAAAATGCTTACCACAATAAATTGTTATTAATTTCCTTTGTAAAAATTTCATATCATGGCAATATTTTTTACTGTACAAAAATTTAAATTGCCTCTAATGATTGCTGTTGCTCGACCCATGATCTACTGGTGGTGTCCATTACTGTCACTACAACTTTCAAAAATGATTAGATCTGAAGAAAACTTGCGTATGGCAACGTCTCGCATCGAGAGTCAGACTTTTAGGTGGGAATTTTCCCCGTTTTCTCTCATGTGATAATGTGGGAATGGTAAACAATGCCTTACTCTATGGGGGGGGGGAGGCTTGATGGTTGTTGTGGCTAATCCTCTGTGTCTGACAAATTATTTTCTTCAGTTTTAACTAAGTAGTTGCACTCATTTAAAAAACATTTGCTTACAAAAAAATACATATATTCTATAAAAATAACAATACCCATTTAAGAGATACTAAAATATTATAGAATAGCTTAAAGCAATTAAAAGAAAATTCATGTATTTTAAGCACGAAAATACTTTATTTGTAATACATTAAATCTTATTTTATAGAAATGGCTAAATGGAATTTTAGTGGTTGAATAGAATGTGTGTCTAATCCTCAGCGTCTTGCAGTGCAGGATGGACATCCCATATGTAATCAACTCATGGATGGAGAGAAAGAGGCAGCTTCTGTTGCGGCGAAGCACCCGAAGGTAGAAGTCTGACTTGGCTCCGGATATCTGACGAAGGAGGGTAGTGCCTTGCCGGAGGACTTTCAGGGAGAATTACCCTGCATTTTCTTATCTTAGGGGAGAAAACGCCCTCCAAGTAGTCCGACTAATGAGGCAAGATGTTTTACATCACAAATGTCATCGACTCTTCTCGTTTTTGAAGCAATGTATACAACAAAGCCGCCAGCGGTTGGAACCTCAGCGCTAAAGGCTCGTGCTCACCAAGGCGACAAGATGCAAGCGACCAAAATTTGACCTCACCGCGGTCGCCTGAAACCGGTTTGCAGTCCTCCGTTTGGAGTTGCCCAACTTTCAACTCGAAGCGGTTTTTCACTAGGCGTAATGCTATTTCTGACGTTTCGCTGTGAAGGGGTCGAAAAAATTTGGTCGCTTGCCTCTTGCATCTTCACGTCTCTCGCCTCGGTGGGAACGAGCCTTAATGCTCACCAGCGGCACACGTTGCCGCTGAGCCACGAATCGAGAGGGCTGATAGTGGCATACATAAGTGGATACCAGGCCAATGCACAACCATAAAAAAGCATTTTTGTGAGTCGTGAATACGATACATATACGTTCAAATGGAATTTGTAATTTTGTGATTGACTGCAATAATTTAATTATAATATTTATGTTTTTATTGTTTCTTTTATTTGTATATAAATTTTGAAAAAAAAATTCAGTGAATTAGCTTAAAAATCACTACTGCCAATCGTTTATATATAGGATAATTAACAACTGAATTATTTTTATTGACAAATTACAGACCGGTAAATATTCAAAATGAATGTTAATATGAGGGTTCAAACTGAGTATATATATATAATTTAAAGTCATTAGAAAGTTAATGACAAATGGCATAGAATTAACTTTTAGAGCATGACACATTTCTAAATTCAATAATTTCCAAAAATAAACAAGATATGAATTTTAAAAAGGATAACTACATGTTGAAACTCAGCACTATTTTATTTCTTAGCAATTTAATAAGTGGCAATAAGTTTTGTTGCAAGAAGCTATACTTAGATTACAAGTTAGTGTTTTAAAATACATTTGTACATTATTTCTATATGTACCAAAATTTAATTATAAAACAATTTCAATCACTTGCGCATTAAGTATATTTGTTAAATAAATGAATGCGCAGAAAATTTTAGTGAAAACAGTTTTTATGCTAAAAGTTTTTCATTGAAATGTTGAATTTAGATTTCAAATTACAAATAAATTGAAGCTAAAAAAATAATTACATGTAACTACGCTTCCTCCTGCACACTGGCAAGAGCGCCTCCTGTGGTGTTCAGGAGAAATGGTCAGTTGGCATCGAGACTCTCCGCCGAAGGAAGTACTGAGCAACCTGCGCTCTCGCTGAGAAATGTTTGTTTATAATCTTTCTTCCAGAGAGGAAATCTATTTAGCGCATCCCTGTACATAATTAAGTTGGTCTGCCGACTCTTACCCAGAGGGAAGTATATTTCCCACACACCCTGCACGTAGCAATGTTTCTGGTTTTCGGCTTAGAAGTGAAGCCCTTCCACGAATCTATAATTATCTGTCTTTAATTGTGTTAAATACTATATGTGTGTGGTGTTTGTGTGTGTGTAAATAAAGCTGTAAGTTCTACAACCTGTACCTCAAGTATCTCAACCCAGTTACAATTTGGTTGCCCAACCTGCACATTACAGACTATCTACAAAGAAGCCAGAAATATATATTGGGTAACAAGCAAGATATTATAAGTAAAAAAAAAATACTCGGCTAGGTCATTCACCAACCAGTGGACTATTTGTTGAGGGTTACTGAAATTTTCTGAAAGATTTACAATGGTAACCATCCCACAATTCCTAAAATTTGAGCGAAATGACTGAGAAATTCCCAAAATGCATCCTGAGTGTCTGTATGAAACGCTTTCTCAAACTATCATAGTCAGCAACGAGTCTTCTCGTTTCTGATGCAGTATCTGAGAAGTTACAAATACAGTGAAAACAATTGTTAAAAGATAATTAGTTAATTTAAAAAGCTTATATAATTAAAGATTCAAACAGGAACAATGTTAGATTATAAACCCAGAAGTGTTTTAAAACTAAACTGACAGCAAGCAATTGCGTTAAATTTTAATTACGTAAATAAATGATAAAAAAAATTAAATTTGAATCAAAAGGGTTTATTACACTATTGTATTAAATTCCGAATTAATATTTTCTATTTCAAAGGTTAAAAAAAGAAAAATTAACGTTAAATATCGAATATAACAGTTAAATCACAAGAAAAGGCACCCGATTGGATCACAGGAAGGTCTTCTGCCGTCCCATGATCTCCCAGTTGAAACATCACAGTTGATACCTCTTTTTTATCATAATTAAACAAAAAAAAAAATTATAAAATTTGAATAAATATAATTTTTTTATATTAAATATATTTATATTTTATATTAAATGAATATAAAATAATAAATATAATTGTTTATAAAAGATTTTTATTTTAATCTTTCTACAAAGATAATTTAAAATTTATTTGCAACATTATTATGAATTTAATTTATTTTCGCTCCGAAAATACATTTAGAGATATTAACTGTCTATAATTTAACTATGTGTAAATGATTACAAAAATATCATTAAAAGATTATGCCTATAAAAAAATCTGCCCTTTTTGAAAGCGAAATGACTCGTTCAAATAGATAATTATCCCTGTCTGTCTGTTAAAATAAGAATTGGAACGGAAAAAGATTGATAGGAATCTATTTTTGAAACTACAAAAAGTTGTCTGAATGGTGGAAACCATAATAATTGTATATTTTGAAAGCAAAGGTGTTTTTCATCCTGAATAATAGTGTGTTACATTTGAATTGAAACTGATGTTTATCTAATGCCCCATTGCGATTTTAATCGAAAACACAAATTATGACACTGTTTATGTAGGTCATATGTTATTTTTTCACCAAAATGATAAATATCATATTTCATAAATATATTTAGAAAAAGAAATATGAATGTTTTTTTTGACTTCAAATATCTCTTAGAAAGATTGAGATCTAAAAGCTGAAATGAGAAAATAATTAATATTTAGCGAATAAGGTTTAAAATGTGATATACCTACTATAAAAATTAAGATAACTGAAATATAATTAAAATAATAATTAAGATATTAACAGTACATACATATTCATTTATTATAATTTTTATTTTTATCAAAAAAACTTATCAGAAAACTTATCACTATAATTAACTTTTCCTCTCCTTTTATCATTTTTAATTTCAAGGATATAATTTTGAAAGCAATATACAGGTTCCTTTTTTATTATAAGTGTTTTTAATTAATATAATAACGTTTTACAACTACATTGAGTTATCAAAATTATATCCATGAAATTAAAAATGAAAAAAAGGAGGGGAAAAGTTAAATATAGTAAATTAATCTTGTATGATAATATCACTTTTATTTGATTTGTATCATAGATGTATTTTCCCTTTTCTGAAGCAATTCAGTTTAATTATCATCCTTCTGATAAGTTTTTTTGATAAAAATAAAAATTATAATAAATAAATATGTATGTACTGTTAATATCTTAATTAAACACAATATATATATATATATATATATATATATATGAACATAATTTATTCAAAAAACTAATTCGTAAAGACTGTAGATTGTGTTGTTTCTTATTCTACTTGGTAGATATCAACATCTAAACCAAATACAAGAACCCGTGTGGACTCATGGAAGAAAGGAAGCAACTTCTGTTGTGATGGAGCACCCGTAGGTAGAGGTCTAACTTGGCTCTTAGGCCTGAATGGCCGAGTGACTAGCGCTCGGCGTCACGTTTTCGGGTTCGAGTCCCGGCGGTGCCATGGATGTTTGTACTTGTTCGGAATCCACTTTAAGTCGTAAGTCCTGGCCTAATAAGAGCGAAGCGTAGAGCTGACAGACCTTCCTAGGGCTTAGTCTAGATATTTCTGTCTACCAAGAGGGATAAGAAACAACAACAACATGACTTGGGTCTATGACGCTTCCTGTGAAGAAGGAAGGCAGTGCCTTCCGGGAGGACTTTTAGGAAGAAATTTAGGACCCGAATTTTCGGATGGTGTAAAAAACAGAAAACTCCCCCAATCTGTGTGACTAACAAGGCAAGTTGCTCAACATCATAAACTCCACCGTGTCTCCTCGTTTTTTGGAACAGTGTCTATAACAAAGCTTCCGGTGGATTGAAAATCTGCCCGAATGCTCACCAGTAGCGCGTGTTGCCACTGAAACACGAGTCGAGAAGACTATAGAATGTGCTTTGTGTATTGTATTGTATTTTAGTTGAAAGGGTGAGCTTGTTTGAAATACTAAACACCAAAACTAACTGAAATTTTCCGTATATACCCTGAGTTAGCACAATAAATATGTATGTCAATATGTTCCTTCGTTGTACTAGAAGAAGTGAAGAGAAAGTCACACCCTACCAGATGTGCTCATGAGAGTGATAGTGCAAAATTGTAATGATTAAATGTGAGGTCTTTCTAGTTAACTCTAAATCTGCTATACAGCTGTCGTTAAAGTGACGGACAACTTTATCAAAATTGGCTGCATTTGAAAACAACAATTGCCCTTTCATAGCCTAGTAATAGAGTACGCAAGTCAGCTTACAAGAACGTATAGTAGTGTTGTCTTTGTTCTAATGAAGCTGGCATCACAAAGACAGTTAATCTTTATGCCATAAGCAAGGGCTGCACAGCTGTTACTCATTTAGCACTACCCAGGGGACATGTGTAGCTTGAAGATATGGTACGGACGCGAGTAACATTACGTTCATATTAGACCGCGACCTACTGTTTAACGTGGATTACGGGCCACTGCAACCATACATGGCCCCGCCGCGACTCTAAACCAAAACCAAGGTGTGTACCAAGCGCCAGAGCGCTAGCCACTAGGCCATCAGGCCCCATAGTATTGATGTATTGCCGGACAAAACGTATTCTTGTTTAGCATTACACTTCCCTCTAGTCAAACTAATTAGAAGGTCAAGAGCATCTCAAGGTCAAACTACCTACCATTAAAAAACAGGTGCAGATACGAAAATATTATATAAATTTTCATTAGTTTAAAAGTATGAGAATGCTCTTTTACTGCTAGTTCAGCAAAGATCTTTGAACCGTAAACTAATTTGCCTAAAGAAATCAGGCAAATTAGAATAGGCTGATAATCATTTAAATAATTAATAAACTCTGTCAAATTAACGCTACCCTTGAAAATTTCTGATGACATTTTGCAAACATCTCACGTCAACACAATAGAATCGCAAACAAAATATTTTTGATTGCAAACTTCAATGTCACTCTGACGATGACAACCACATGATCAGCACACCTTAGAGGATGACGCCACCACAAATCTTGTCATTTCGTCAGACTACTTATTCTTGAAATCAAGACGAACTGAAATTTTCCGTATAAATACCTGGGTCAGAAGCAATAAATATGTATGCTAATATGTCCTTTCATTGGGCTGGAGGAGAAAGGTGTGCCCACCAGATGTCGCCCATGAGGGTGATTGTTCAAAATTGTAATGACTAAATGTGAGGTCTTATCAAAATACCCGGCATTTAAAAACAATAATTACCCCTATATATACAATCACATATACAATTATCCCCCAATTACCAGCAAGTAGCTCAGTTATATCGTTTGCAAGTCAATTTACAAGAACATATGGTAGTGTTTCATTGTCGTACAAAAATTATTCTTGTTTAGTACAAAAAGTGTTCTTGTTTAGTACAAAAAGTATTCTTGTTTAGTACAAAGAAGTATTCTTGTTAAAAAGTATTTTCTAGTACAAAAAGTATTTAGAGGGAAGTAATGCTGAACAAGAATACTTTTAGAAGGTCAAGAATATCCCAAGGTCAAAATATCTACTATTAAAAACAGCTGCAGATACGAAAGTGTTCTATAAATTTTCATTTGCTCAAAAGTACCTTATAAGAATATTTTTTTAAATAAACAACTGATAGTTCAGCAAAGATCTTTGAACCTAATCATTTAAATTAATAATAAACTCTATCGTGCTCATCAAATTAACACTACCCTTGAAAATATATGATGATTTCTTCCCAATTTGCAAACCTCTCACGTCAACACAATAGAACCGCAAACAAAATATTTTTGATTGCGACTTCAATGTCACTCTGACGATGACAACCAACTACACGGTCAGCACACCTTAAGAAGATGACGCCACCACAAATCGAGTCATTTCGTCAGACTACTTATTTTCGACTGCGTCTCCAAAAAATCCAATCAGCTTCAACCTCTTCCATATACGGCACATCCAAAAGGAGGTAGGCGACCTGCTCGGCCACCAGCAAGGACGACTTCTTGCAGAGAGAGACAGACCCCCTGAGGGGGTGCGCCCCCACAGCTACCAGTGACGTCGCAAGTCGCATAATTTAGTGGGATGTTTGAGCCCACACCCTGTGGAGGTCAACAGCTGTTGGAATCAATCTCTGGACTACTTCTTCGGTGTTTGGAAAGGATTCGCAATTTGCCTTCTCCTTGAAGCTGAGGTGGAAAGGATGGTTTCGCAGCCTGGTTTGGGTCGAAGCAGGATATTATGCAGTCCTCGTTAATTGGGTAGCGGGATTGTACGGGTTGGCCACGCCCTGTTCACACCGTTACCATGGTGTGAATCAGTACACCTCATTATGTAATGGAGTGGTTCTCAATTGTGCATATGTAAAAATAATGTAGAACGTTTTCGAATCTCATATGAGAATTAGAATGAAAAATTTACAATAGTTTAAAGAGGGTAATTTAAAAGAACGTAGATAATATCCAATACCACAAATTTCATTAACTATTTTCGTGCATTTAATTTGTGCACCATTTAGGTTATCAATTAAGTATTGGTAATACTATATATTGAATATACATGCACATTAAAACTTTAGGAATGCAGTAGATGAAGATATAAAGAAATAAATAACTCCCTGACACTACGGTCCCTACTCCTATTACGGCACTACTCCCTAGCCTGATGGCCAATTGGCTAGCGCTCTGGTCTTTCGCATCATAAGCTTCAGTCACGAATCCTGGAGGTGGCAAAGATGTTTGTTAGTAGTTCGAAATAATTAGCCTAAAGTGTGCACAAAATGACCATAGAGACAAACCGAATCAAACCGAACCCCGACCTGATGACCAATTGCCTAGCGTTCTGACCTTTGGTGCTTTAGGTTCGAATCCTGGCTGTGGCATGGATGTTTTTTAGTAGTTCGGAATCCACTTTAAACTGTAGGTCCCGGTCGACTACTACTACTACACCACACCACATCACTGTGCCTAGAACTGAGTTGCCCCTAGACAATTTAGGAATGTGTATGAGAAGAAGTCTGATTGGGCTCTGTGACGCTACACGGTCATATTAAACCAGGCCCTACTGTTTAAAGTGGATTCCGAACCACTACAAACGTCCATGGCAAGACCAAGACTCGAACCTAAAACCTATGATACCGAGCGCCAGAGTGTTAGCGACTCGGCCATCAGGCCCTATGTAAGCCCATTAAAACATTAGGAATGCAATAGATGAATAAATAAAATAATAATTAACTAAATAAATTCCCTACGATCCCCTACTCCTACTACGGCACTACTCCCCAATCTGATAGCGCTCTGGCCTTTGGTACCACAGGCTTCAGGTTTAAATCGGTGGTTGGTTCGGAATACACGGTAAATTGTAGGTCCTGGTCTAATTAGCCTAAAGTGGGCACAAAATGACCGTAGAGTGACAAACAAAAAAAAACCCCGTCACTGCAGTCCATGTTTGACCATGGCTTCCCTAACAATACGACTCCAAAGTCGTCTGTCTCGAGCTTTAGTTTTGCAATTTGTGATCTTTAGGTTCTTCAGATCCTTTACTACTTCATCAATCCATCTCTTTTTCAGCCTTCCCTTTTTTCTTTGGCACTTCTCCTTAAAAATCTTCTTTATGCCTTTGCTGTCGTCCTCTATGTGTCTTAGCCATTGAATTCTCTTTGACTTTATATAATTTATGATATTCTTTACTCCAAACAATTTTACAAATTCAGTAAAATAATACAATAATACAAATCTATAACGTATTAGAATAATAGATTTCTTTAAATTTATAATATGTTTACATAAAATAAACAATTACAGAGGATGTTCAGCCGTTTTTGTAACGATTTTGAATTTTTTTCATCAATTAAATTTAAACGAAAACAAAATAAGCCTGAATGACATGGATTCGGAGTAAATTATTCTTTACGCCATTGCAATTATTCGTTGCTTAAAAATGTAGCTGGAAAATAAACAATGGACCGATAACTATATTTTCGTGAATAGTAATATCCTTTATCGATTATCAAAGAAAGATGCAAGGAGCATGTTTTTAATATTTCTATATGTAAAATAAGTGACATAATTATCATTTACATTTGACTGGGAAAAAGATAAAAAATTCATACCAAACGAAGGTACAAATAGTATACCTTTTGTTAAATTTAAAGTTTTAAAACACAATACAATATCTGCTATCACAAAATCTTTATACATGTCTATAGAAACTGTAAACAAAGTTATAAAAACTGATTTACAGCTAATAAAACAAAAAACATGATGTTCACTGGCCAACGCCCAAACATGTTTCTCAGCCTACGACTATATGGAAAGTGTTGAACGAAAATTACTTTGCAGATGAAAAATGGAGGTATGTAGTTTCAAATGTTAATTTGGTTTGTCGCTGTACGGTACTTTTCTGCACCACTTCAGCTAATTCAGCTAATCTACAGCTTAAAGTGGATTCCGAACCACTGACATATATTCATGCCACCGCCAGGATTCAAACCTGAAGCCTGTGGTACCAACAGCCAGATAGCTAGTCAATTGGCCATCTGGCCACTTGCAATTGATGTGATTGGATATATTTATGTGAGTGAAATAGAAGAATACCGATTTATTATCAGAAAATAACCTAAATGGTAGTTCAGAGAAAACAAGGAAAGTTTTACTAAATGTTTTAGGACTGTTTCTGGATTATCTTATAATAAAAAACTTAAAGCAAGGAAATTATAGAAAAAAATGTCAACATTAAATTGGATTACTATTAGAAATATATTCTAATGCCCTTTTTCTAAGAGGACATTCCATCGCTTTACCTAAGCAATCTTCTCTGTGTTAATTGTTTTCAGAAAAAGCCATCAGTCATATCTCAAAATCTACTGTTCTATATTTGGAAAAAAATTAGAAATGAAACCGGAATTGGGGCTATTCCATTTAAATGTATTCCACCCAAATCTCCAGACGTGTGTGCTATGGATTATTGTCCATTTGAGCTTTTAAGACAAGCTATTTATGAGCCGCATTACAAAACATTTGAGGGGCTTTGGAAGATGTGATTTGAACAAAATCAATCTTGTTATTTTAAGAAAAAATCTTATATATATATATATATACTCATTGATCTGTGGTGGCATGCGCAGCCGGTGAGTTTTAGGGCTCAGATTGAATCCGCTGGCGGCAATGTTGCAGATACTGCTTCAAAAAACGAGGAGAGTCGATGGCTTTTTGGAAGTTCATCCTCTTGCCTCGTGAGTCGGACTACTTTGTGGGAGTTTTCCAGATTTTCTCCCTTACGATACGCAAATTCTGGCTAGTCCTTTAAAATTCCTACCTGGGGCAAGTTTCCCAGGTTTTCTTCCGTACAATACACAAATGCAGGGTAGTTTACCGAAAACACCTTCCGGAAGGTTTGGTTTAGTTTGTCAGTCTACTGTCATTTTGTACACACTTTGGGCTAATTAGACCGGAACCTACAGTTTAACGGGGATTCCGAAACACTCACAAACATCCATTCCACTGCCAGGATTAAAAATCTGAAGCCTGTGTACTTTCGGTATAGGCACTACCCTCCTTCTTCAGCGACATGGAGTCAAGTCAGACTTCTACCTACATGTGATCGAGCACAACAGAAGCTGTCCTCTTTACCTCCATCCATGAGTAGACCACTCATGGAATGTTCGATTCGCAATGGAAGACACTTAGGTTAGTCACAACAACAACACATAGTTATATACATTTCCAGAATCGTTACAAAAATGTGTGTACAACCTCTATAGTAATGCATAAATGCATGAATGGTCAATGTAATTAGAGATATACAATTTTTATTCTGCGTTAGCTTGAAATGAAGGACTAGAATAAGAAATGAAAATTTACGAGGATTAATTAAAAAATTGTAAATCTCAAATTCCATTCATCATTTTCAAGTATTTAATTTGTGCAGCATTTTTATTACCAATTATGTATAAACAATGTTAAATATCGGAAATGCAAGCTCATTAAATTATTAAAATATCATTAAGAATACAGTATGTGAGGAAATAAAATAATACAAAATTATAATTTAGTTGAAGCTATAAACTTCTTTTAATTTATTTCATGTGTACATATGTTAAATTATTAGTAAAACATAAATCTGATTTTTATTTACCACAATTATCTTAAATAAATGTCAGAATGGTTATAATTTTTTAATTTACAGATTCATTCATAATTTTTTATTACGGAGTAATTTCTTTGTCTGCATTTATGTATCAGTAATTAAGGCCATAAAGTTTAGATACAAATTTTGCATTTTATATCAATGCACATAAAATATAATAGCGAATTCGTCTTACCAAATAGTCGTATTCGTCGTTTAACTATCATTCATAAAAAATTAAACTTTGTGCCCAATTCAGTTATTAGAATGCCAAGAAAACTTCAAATATTAAAAGCAAAAATTATTAACTGCTTAATTTGGAATCATAATTTCAAATTCTATATTGAAATTCATGAATTATTTGAATTTGGTTATTAAATTACAGATTCGGTTAAAGTTAAAGGATTAACAGTTAGATTTTAATACATATTTGTTTGCGTGAGTCTCAAATTACATTTCAGTTGAAATATCTGTTAGTATTTGTCATTACTGAGTTTAGTTACTGCAGGATTATACAGAAATATGAAGGCCGCAGGTTGTACATTAGCAAAAAAACATCGATAATTATCTAACGTTTACATGTTCCATTTCTTTATTTATAATAAATAATATAAAATAATGAAAAATAAATTGATGCGAAGATATTACGTTAATTTAATAAATACTTTATTGTTTAGTTTGATTTTTGTAAACATTAAACAAAATATGTTTGGTCAATCATTTTTTGTGTATTGATTTTTTATAATCTTGCTTAAAAATGTTTGTCCTCTAATATGTATTGATCCAAACAAGTGTTTCGCTTATCAATGTATTATAACATATCAATGAATATGAACACGCCAATGTATGCGCATATCAATGTATTATATCATATGAATTCGCATAGCAATGAATATGAATATATAAATGTATTCGTATATCAATGAATATGAATATATCAATTTATTCGCATATCAATGAATATGACTATATCAATGTATTCGCATATCAATGTATTATAACATATGAATGAATTCTCATATCAATGTAAACATATGAATGAATTTACATATCAATGAATATGAACATACCAATGTATTCGCATATCAATGAATAACAACAATAACATCTTCTTTGTTGAGCCCAATGTTAAGATTTAACATATTTTTGGGTACTCTAAAAAATACGGGTATTTTAAAAAATTACGTCATCCAGGCAAACACATTGTTGAAAGATTCTGATCTACTGGTCTGCAATAAAAATATAAAAAGAAATATTTAATGAATTATTTTTCTAATATTTAAGTGTTTATTTTTTTCAATAAACTATAGCTGGATCATGTTATTTTAATTTTTCATTGTCATTTTTTTTATCGGAATATCTATAAAATATTATCACTTGTAACGCTGCAGTATAACTTTAACTGTGACTTAAAGAAAGCCAGATATTGCGTCATCTATCAACGACACCTAGGGATTGCAATACCGGTATACCGGGATACCGAATACCGGTATTTTCAGCCATTTGTACAGTTTTGTAATACCGTTATTCACAAGTTTAAATACCGGTTTTTCGGTATTTACTAAAAATTTAGAATTCTTATCTGTAAATTCTTAATCAGAATTCAGAACCTATCCACATTCAAAAGAATTCGGTACAGTTATCGAAGATTATAATGACACTAATGTTGATAGTGAAAATTAATTGTCTCTTCAACAAAAATTAGAATTAGCGATAACTAAAAAAATTTCAACAAACCAAAATACAATACAAAAATCAGCTGTATCCAAAACATACTGACGAAAAATAGATTTATTTGAAGATGAGGCATTTAGAGGTAAATACTTGGAAAAAGTATATCGCGCATTGCTAACAGTACCACCCACTAGCGTAGATGCTGAAAGAGCGTTTTCGACAGCTGGTAATTTTTGCACAAAATTACGTTCCAGGCTTAATGATAGTACAATTGATGCATTATGTTTTTAAGATCATTTTTCAAAAATTTGTAATAGTACCACGGACTGAATAGTGATATTTACACTTTTTTGTGATTTAAATAAATAAGATGTTCCTTTACTTTTTTGTGATTCTTTATATACTGTTATAATTTATAAGTTACAAATATTTTTGTGATATTTACATGCTCTAATAAAACTGGCAAATAAAACAAAAAAAGACCTGCATTTTCTTTCCTTTTCTAAAATTTCTAATACCGGTATTAAAACCGGTATCCCGGTATTAAGATCTAAAAAATACCGAATACCAGTATTGAACTTTTGGTCCGATATTGCAATCCCTAACGACACCTAGCACTACCCGGATGGCTACCAAAATTGGCGAAGATCTGTTTTCTATCAACCATGTTACTCGAAAATTCAAATTTTTCTATGTAAATATTTTTTTTTATAAATTAACTACTCTCTTTGTATTATATTATTTGTAATTTGCTCAGTTAATTATAACTTAGTTAACTCATTGACAAAGTTATAACCACTGATTAACCAGTTTTGCGTAAATGCGTAGTTAACCAGTTTTCTACTCTTTAAAAACAGAACCAAATATAGAACTCATTTCTAATATCTAACTAACTAACTAAATTAACTGGCACTACAGTCAATATTGGACCATGGCCGTCTGTCTATTGGCAGATTTCGAAACAGGAATTATTTTCTTTTTACGGGTTCGAGTTGCCAGCCCTACGTCCAAAGCTCTACAGTCATATTAGATCGGGACCTATGGTTTAAAATGGATTCCAAACCGCTACAAAACATCCATGCATACATGGCCATCCATGGTTACATGGCTACAAAACATCCATCCATCCATTTTTAATATCACACCTTAAAAATATTTAGGTTGTAACATAGTATATCATTTATTTTCGATTACAGATGCGGCTTGATTGTCAATTGGCTAGCGCTCTGGCCTTTGGTACCCCAGGCTTCAGGTTCGAATTAGCCTAAAGTGTGCACAAAATGACCGCAGAGCGACAAACCTTTATATATTTTTTTTATGTTAACAAAATAAATAACTTTTGAATTGTGGCTAGGCGGACGAATTACTGCGAGTATATGCGCATCTCTACTTTAAATCATCTCTTAATGAGACAGAATTTGCCATTGTTGATGAACTCCTTTAACTAATGCAAAAGCGCTAAAGGCTAATTATAGATATGCATCGCCACATATCATTAGTACAGTTACAAAAATAGGACATGAATCATCAACCCGTAAGGGAACAATAGTGATTTAAATCACTGTGATATTAAAGCCACTTGACAAGTATCTTTTAACGGATTTTCTGATTTCTGCTGTCCTTAACATAATCACGACTTAACTGAGTGCTAACTTCAAATTAGCAGTTAATGATGGTCATGAAACTCACTGATTAAATGCAGCTGATGCTTGAATAAGCAGTTTTATTCACCTCGATTGTGTTCAACAGATAATGTGATCATTACTTATTCAATGTGACTGGCATCATTTGAAATGTAAAAAGGGTTGATGAGTAATGGGAAAGTAATAATGGTGGTTCTGGTTTCGCTGAAAGGTTTGTCTGTATATGTGGGATGTATCAGGTATGGGTTAATGGTTACTCCCATAACCAGGCGCCAGTGGAAGAAAATGGGCATTGTTTTTTTTTTGAAAGGGAAAACAAAAAGATAGCGGTTATTGGTTTTTAAATGACAGATTGAGGAATTGCATAAATTTGTTGCAATTGGAGAAATTAAGATTGTGTTTATAAGTATATGTGTTAAATACTTTTTAGTTATTATTGAAAAAACTAAATTTTGGGGTATAACTTTTCTAGCTATCTAAAAAAAGATAGTAAAATAGATATTTTGAAAAATTTGCTTTAAAAAACTGTAATATAACAGAAAATTAAAATTAAATTTTTAAATAATTTTGTTGGGATTCATCGGTGGGATATGTATGTCAATAACATCCCACCGATATGGTGATGAAAGGTGGGCATTGTCATGTGGGAGTCTTTTTAAAGGTAACTGCCCCGAATTTACAAGTCATACGGGAGAAAAATAAAAAAGTTCCATCAGAAATTCAAGTACATTGTCACAATCGTCATCGAGTCTCCTTATTTTTGAAAGCTCGTTTTTGGTCATCTGACCGCTAGACTCGCCCGTCACTACAGGGCCAACAGTTAATTATTATATGACATAATTAACTGCAGATGGTTATCAAAATAATAGAAACATCCTAGAGTTGTAAGGAAATATTTACCAATATGGCACAGGGCCGCCTTTGGCATGTAATACAGCTTGGATTCCACTGAGATGTGAATCATACAAGTGCTAAATAGTGTTTAGAGGAATATTGAATCATTCTTCATGGAGATCTTATGAAAGTTACCGGTGGAGGATATCTATTCTTGATTGATCGCTCTAAAATATGCCATAACGGTTCGATGATATTAATATTGGGGGACTGTGTAAGCCACTAGATGTTTCACTTTATCCTCATGTTCCTCAAACCATTGATTGAATAGATCCTTCTACATTAATAGGAACATTATCATCCTGCAGGAAACAAAGTTTCCATCTTAGAATGGACCTGGTCAGCTAACACTTCTCTATACTTCTCCCCAGTGATCCTTCATTTCAGGGATACAATTCGGCCAGCAAAAAAAAAAAAAAAAAAAAAAGACATGGCAGCCCATACCATGACAGTTTCACCTCCATGCTTGCCAGTTGGAAGGAGACAATCACGATCATACGCTTGTGCAGACGTCTTCCAAACGTGCAGCCGCCCTGTTGTGGGGAAAAGTGTGAAAGACGATTTATCCGACCCTATAAATATCTTCCACTTATTAATCGACCACTGTAGACGATGTTTGGCATTAACAGATGTGACAAGTGGCTGGGGAATTGATGCTCTGCTTTAAATGTCTGGCTTATAAAGGGGCGTCTATCTGTAATTATTGATACTAGAGAATCCAGATGCTGATTGAGCTATGCGATCACTTTGGTTGCTTTTTTCTACTTGTTTTCTTTTTAGACATTACAATCCTCTTCAATACCCATCGGTCTCTTTCACTCAGCTTCTCCTTTCGTCCACTATTTTGCTTTGCCGAGCTTGTCTTGCCGCGCTGTGTGTATGCTGCCATAACTTTAGACACCGTTCGTCTAGAAAAGCCTAAAAGCTTGTATGTTTCGGTCACAGTTGCTCTAGCTACTCGGGTTCCTACAATTTGGCGCAGCCTGATAGCCAATTAGATAGCACTTTGGCCTTTGGTACCACAGGCTTAAGATTTGAATCTTGGCGGTGGCATGGACGTTTGTTAGTGGTTTGGTATTCACGTTAAACTTTAGGTTCCAGTCTAATTAGCTCAAAGTGTGCACAAAATGACAGTAGAGCAACTAACCAAACCAAACCTACAATTTGGTCTCTTTGAAAGTGTGTGTGGTCTGACATTTTAAACTTTTGATACAAATCCAAGATGTATAACAACTTCACTAAATCTACCTCATACTATCATGATATATACTTTTTATATTAAAAAAAACTGGTAGCTAAGATTACGTTTCAATGCTTACGAAGCGCATTCTTAAATACCACTTTTATTCACGGGTGCTTCCATTATTTTGATAACCCCCTGTATATTTATATGATTTCAAACAATACATGCAATTTAATAACATCGACAAAAAATAAATATTTGTACTGAAAAAATAAGTAAAAAATAATACAAGGAATATAAAGCAATTTAGAATTATCAGACAAAATTCGCTAATGTATGTCAGGAAATTTTTTTTTTTTTTTTACATTAAAAGCAATTCCAAGACAACGCTGGTATTTGGGTGGTATTGTGTTAAAGACTAATTGCACAGCAGGTAATAAGTAAATAAAAAAGAATTTTTCAACGAATTTCTAAATTATAATGAATAAAAAAAAAGAACCGCACTGCAGTCTAATTACAAGAGAGCTTTGTGGGAAACACTCATAATTTGTGAACTCAATTACTCGAAATGTCTACAGTAGCAATTCGCAATCCAAATTCCTGACATTTATTCTTCTTTTTTGTACATAACGTAAGAAAAGTTACGAAACACTGGTTTCACTTTTCAGGTAATTTAGGTATAATTGCTACTGGGTGTAATAAACATAGGGTAAGCGCACAAAAACATCTTTGTATTTCGTTACACCATTGATTACAGATTTCATTACAGAAGTTTCGCTTTTCTTTAATGTGTGTTATTTGGTTAACAATTTAATAAATCAAAATAAATACATTGCTATTTGTTTAAAAATAAAGAAATCGAAATAAATACATTGTTATTTGATTAAAAATGAATAAATCGAAATAAATAAAATGTTATTTGGTTAAAAATAAATAACTAAAAATAGAAAAGAAGGCTTTTCTGAAAAAAAAAATTCAATTTTCGATTTACTAAATACATATTTTTCCTTTTTATTTAAAATTTGGAAAATGGATTTTATTTTGAAAAATATCAACTTTTTTGAAATTTAAATGTCTTATTTGGGTTATAAATTTTAAAACCTATAGGAAAACATTTAGGGACCTGCATCTAGCTAGCATTTTGTTCCTGCCTCTGCTTATTTTATTTTTTAAATCCAAATTGAACTTTAAAATTTTATTAATTTTATTTTCAACTCACAAGATAGAAGCTAATAGCTAATGTCCTTCGATAAGCTACAACGATGATAAAAAAAAAAAATTGAATAAAAAAAGGAAAATAAATAACTTTTAAAATGACAACATAATAAATTGATAATAACAACATAATTAATTAATAACTGCAGCATAACTGTTTGCCCGATTCGGGGTTCAGTAGCAACGTTAAGGCCGAGGTTCAGTACACTGTCGCCATTGTTGTAGGCGTTGCTGCAAAAAAACCGAAGAGACTCGATGGCGTTTGTGATGTTCAGCATCTTGCCTCGTGAGTCGAACTAAGACATCCACTGCCAGTGCCATACGGTGCACAAATGAGGGATAGTTCCCCCTAAAATTTCACCCGGAAAGCATTGTCCGCCTCCTTCAACGACAGGGAGCCAAGTCAGACTTTTACCTACAGATGCTCCATCACAACAGAAGCTGCCCCTTTCCCTCCATCTATGAGTAGATTACTCATGGGATGTCCTTCCCGTACTGCAGGACACTGAGGATTAGACACACACATAATTAGTTAATTATTTACAATAACATAATTGCTTAATTAATGCCAATGAAGATCTTTTTTATGTTAATACAGCAAACTACAGCTGCCATTTTAAAAAAAGCTTTGTTAAAAATTTGATGGAGAATTTATGCTTTCTGAGAGGAATTTTAGGAGTAATTTTTCTCCCTTTGAGTGACGAATGGGAGAAAACCAAGAAAAACCCACCAAGCAGCCTGTCTTTGTGCGAAATATTTAACATACGTTGTCAAAATCACCAACGAGTCTACTATTTTTTAAAAGCAGTGACCGCAACAGACGACACCTTCCTGCATTCTAGATACAAACATTGTACTGGGCCGTGAGTCGATATAAAATATACATTGATGTGAGAATACACATGTGAGGTTTGGTTTGTCGCTCTACGGTCATTTTGTGCACACTTTAGGCTAATTAGACCGGGGCTTACAGTTTAATGTGGATTTCGAACCACTAACAAACATCCATGCCACCGCCAGGATCCGAACTCTGTGGTACCAAAGGCCACAGTACCATTGACCAACAGGCCGCCATGCTTATGTTAGTTACATAGTACCATATCATATTTTCTTTTTCAGGTATTGTAATTCATTGTACTGATGTACCTGTGGTACTAAACGTTAGAGCGCTAGCCAATTGACCATTAGGCCGCTAAAATACACACGAAAAGTTTTAAACTATCTATCAACATTAAAAAACAACAACTTTTCCAAACAACAAAACAGCAACATTAAAAAACAACAATGTCTACTGCACCACTATCAATTCTAATGTGCACAACACTAAAAAAAAAAAAAGAAATCTGAAATGTTATCATTTTTTATATTTCAAGGTCAAATCACTTTAATTCCTCTTTGTATGTTATAAAATTAGAATATGTTTATTTTCACGGCACACTCTCAAAATAACACACGGCCTGGTTATAAAATGACACCATGCACTTATCACAAAAGAGAAAAGATTTTTTTTTTTTTGCCGAAAGAGTCCATCTTTTCGTAAGAGCACACCTGTAATTTGGGGAGCCCAAGGTCAAAAGGGCCGAGCAGCACTTTCACTCACAAAAAGGGCCGCCTCGAAGACACTTGCGCGCGTGGGTTCATTGTTAACGCCTGCTGTCCTCCCTCAGGACGAAGGACGCTGGTCTTATGGAAATATTTGTTGACGCTTACATTCACAAAATGTATTCCGAGAAGGTCGAACCGCTGGCTGCTCATATTTTGCAATTCGTGGAAAACGTACAAGTATTGCGTACGCCGTAAATGCAAGTTTTCGACATAACGATTCTAAAATTGTTTGTATTTCCGTTCTTTCTTTCTTTTTTTTTTTTTTTTGAGTTAAGCAGTTATGGGGTACAGAATTCAAAGGAAAAAATGGGATATGTTTATTATGTCTTACGATATGAAAGGAATCAGTTTTAACTACATTTATACCAAACGTAACAGAGATTTAACTACATTTATACAAAGAGATTTAACATTTTAACTACATTTATACCAAATGTAAAAGAGATTTAACATTTTAACTACATTTATACCGAAAGTAACATGGATTTAACATTTTAACTACATTTATACCGAATGTAAAAGAGATTTAGCATTTTAACTACATTTATACCGAATGTAACAGAGATTTAACATTTTAACTACATTTATACCGATTGTAACAGAGATTTAACATTTTAACTACATTTATATCAAATGTAACAGAGATTTAGCATTTTAACCACATTTATACCAAATGTAACAGATTTAATATTTTAAACTACATTTATACCAAATGTAACAGATATTTAACATTTTAACTACATTTATACCAAATGTAACAGAGATTTAACATTTTAACTATATTCTTTTTTACTAACTATCAGTTTGGGGTATGAGGTTTAAGGGTGCTTACTTCGAAATACGACAAAGAATGGCAAACCGATATCTTCCGTGATTCTGCAAAGGATTTAACATTTTAACTACATTTATAAATGTAACAGAGATTGATTTTAAACGTCTAAATGTAGGATGATGTGACATTTTAACTACATTTATACCAAATGTAACAGATGACATTTTATCTATATTTACTGAAATGTAACACAGTTTGACTACATTTATGGCCAAATGTTACACAGATTTGACATTTTATCTACATGGATGTTTGTAGTGATTTGGAATCTTCATTTTTACACTGTAACAGGTTTAACATTTAACTATTTACTGTAAATGTTGACAGAGATTTCAACCCTTTAACCCATTTTTTTAATAACAACATTTATTTCCTGTTATCACCCGTCAATCTTTTTGGGGCCAGATTTAGAAAACGGCCGACAAATGATGCCGAACGATATCTTCCGTGAGTGTACTGGGAATTAGTTGATTAAAAGATTGTAAACGTTGAGGATTTTGAATGAATAATCTAGTAATAACCACATCTAAAGTCGACAGCATTTTTAAAATGGAACATGTTAATAATACGAAATATCGTAGAAAAAAATAATTATAAGTATGGTGAAATGAAATCATAAGAAATAATTGAGGAGATACAAATTTTCCATTCATATTAGCATGCAATTGACAAAGGATCTGAACTTCTATGTTGCTGGAAATAGAAAACATTGAATAAAATATATTTTTTTATTTCTCAATGTTTAGTTTTAAGTTAAGCTCGACTCGTAGCTCAGAGGTAATGTGCACCATTGGTGAGCTTTAGGGTTGAGGTTTTGTTGTAGACATTTTCAAAAAAAAACGAGAAGACTCGTTGGCGTTTGTGATGTTCAGCATCTTGCCTCGTGAATCGGATTACTTAGTGGGGATTTTGCGTTTTTCATCCCATACCGTACTCAAAATGCGGGTTAGTTATCCCTAAAAGTGAGCCTGGAAGGCACGTCCCTCTTTCCTCAGCCACACGGAGCCAAGTCAGACTTCTATCTGTGGGTGCTCCAACGCAACAGAAGCTGCCTCCCTCCTTCCTTCCATGAGACCACACGGGTCCATGGACTTGGTCTAAAAATTTTACTATCTACACGACCAAGTGGAATCAGAAAAAAAAAACTTTTAAATTTAAACAATAGTTGGTAATAGGTATAAATAATTGATAAATATCTGAAAATCCTTCAAAAAACAATTACCAATTTTATTTTTTTCACAGTATAATGGTAAAAAAGGCTTATGATAAGACAGGGGCCACTTGAAAATCATTGATAGCGAACATGCGCCCCGCGGTCCGTGCCCCCTATATTCCCGATTGCTCAAAATATTAATAATCAGATTCCATACAGAACAAAACAAGAGCAGATAGAATCATTGAAAATTCATTATACAAGAATTCAGCTGCACCTATCATTCGCGTTCATATTCACCATCTCTCGTTTATGCAATTACCACGCCTTGGCTATGTCTCTTATTTATAATCCTTGCGAACAAGCAAAAGAACCCAAAAGCGCCACAGAATTACTGTTAAAGTTTCCTTGCAAGATCGTTAAATTTCATTTGAGTGCTCGCCGCTCAGCTATTTGATGTCTATTTAGAGCTCAGTTTATGCAAATATGGCTATATTAGCACTCCTATATGTTGCTGCAGAGATGCCGCTTGAATTTGATTTAGATCAGAAAGGAGCATATCAGAATACTAAACATATTATTGTTCATTATTCATTTGCTATAACTCTTTCTCATAGGTAGGAATGTACAGATCGCTGTTAGCAGGCTTCTTGTAATATTTTTTTTTTTTTTTCAAATTCCTACTATTAGTTCACACGCTTGATATATGTCTTGTTGAAATTTTCAATCGTTCATAAAATACTTTTTATTCATCCACTCAAGTTCAAATACATTTTTTTGAACTTGTAGTGGATGACACTTGATGTTAATATAGTTTTCTCAAATATTAACTCATTAATTAAATTTAATTAATTAATTTTGGTTTTTCTTAGCTTTAAGTTGCATATATCTACTAATAGATGGCGCCAGATGTAAGAGGAAAATTTCAACTTTATTTGTAAAGGACTTTTCTGCAATAGAGTGAAAAAAACGTTGGGATTGACTTTAAATTTTTTTTATATTACTTGTTTAAATTACATTTCTATTTATCTGAGATGTACTTATAACTTGGCTACGAACTACACATAAAAACATTTACCTAATATCTTTATTTACATATACACTGAAGTGACAAAAGTCATGGGATAGCAATATGCAAATTTTCAGATGGCAGTAGCATCGCGTAGAACAGGTATAAATGCGCAGAGCTTTCATTTCTGTTCAAGTTATTCATGTGAAGAGGTTTTGACGTGATGATGACTGCACGACGGGAATTAACAGACTTTGAAGCGGAATGTTAGTTGATGCTAGACGCATGGGTCATGCCATTTCGGAAATCGTTAGGGAATTCAACATTCCCAGATCCACTGTGTCAAGAGTGTGCCGAGAGTATGAAATTTCAGGCATAACATCCCACCATGGACAGCGCAGTAGTCGACCGCCTGCACTTAACGACCGAGACCGGCGACTTCTGCAAAGAGTCGTAAAGTCTAACAGACAAGCAACACTGCGTCAAATAACCGCAGAAATCAATGTGGGACGTACAAGGGACTTGTCTGTTAGAACTGTGCGGAGAAATTTGGGCTATTCCAGCAGAAGACCGACTTGAGTGCCTTTACTGACAGAACGACATCGCTTGCAGCGACTCTCGTGGGCACGTGAACATATCGGTTGGTCCCTAGATGAATGGAAAACCGTGCCCTGGTCCGATGAGTCACGATTTCAGTTGGTAAGAGCTGATGGTAGGGTTCGAGTGTGGCGCAGACCCCACGAAACCATGGACCCAAACTGTCAGCAAGGCACTGTTCAAGCTGGTGGTGGCTCCGTAATGGTGTGGGCTGTTTTTTCATGGCATGGAATTGGTCCTCTGGGGCGACTGGACCGAACATTGACTGGAAATGCTTATGTTCAGCTACTTGGAGATCACTTGCAGCCATTCATGGACTTCATGTACCCAAACAATGATGGGATTTTTATGGATGACAATGCGCCATGTCACCGGGCCACAACTGTTCGCGATTGGTTTGAAGAACATTCTGGACAATTCCAACGAATGATCTGGCCACCTAGATCGCCCGACATGAATCCCATCGAGCATTTATAGGACATCATCGAGAGGTCTGTTCGTGTCCAAAATCCTGCACCATCAACGCTTTCACAATTATGGACGTCTATCGAGACAGCATGGCTCAATATTCCTGCAGAAAACTTCCAACGACTTGTTGAGTCCATGCCACGTCGAGTTGCTGCACTTCGCCGGGCGAAAGGAGGGTCGACACGATATTAAGAGGTATCCCATGACTTTTGTCACTTCAGTGTAGTAAGTTGGTCTGATGGCCGTGTGATTAGAGCTCTGGCTCTCGATACCACAGTTTTCGAGTCGCATATATATATATATATATACATTTCAATTTATATATATATATATATATATATATATATATGATACATTTCAATTTATCAGGGACATAATTGTATCTTGGCGACGAACTAGACATAAAAAATTACTTAACATCTATATGTTTCCTTTATTTACATATAATAAAAAGTCTGATGGCCAAGAAGCAAAAACTCTGAAGCTCAGTACCACAGTTTTCGTATTCGAGTTCCGGCGGTGTCATGGATGCTTGTAATGCCTGGGAATCCCCTTTAAGTCGTAGGTCCCTGTCTAATATGATTATTAGGCGTAGGGGCTGCCAACTCTGTCCCACAAAAAGAAAAAAATCACCATCTCGTGTTTCGAATAAAAGTTATCAAGAATGCGAAAGATATATCCTTATACTGGAGAATTTCCTCCCCTTAAGTATTGGAACGGCCTGAGAGCCAAATGGCCAGCGCTCTGACCTTTGGTATTCCATGCTTCAGGTTCGAATCCTGGCTGCGTCATGGATGTTTGTTAGTGTTTGTTAGTGCTAAACTATAGGTTCTGCTCTAATTAGCCTAAAGTGTGCAAAAATGACAGTAGAGCGCCCAATCAAACCAAACCCCTTAAGTAACAGGTGGACTGAAAAGTTCGTAGGCTGACACATCAATGGAGCTACTAGCATTAAATCCATATGATTTTTAGTTAGCCTAACCTTCGAAAGACACGTGTATACATTTGACAGCTGTTGCACTATTAGTATGTGAGTTATAGCATTTTTAGTGAAGTTATAGCATTTTTAGTGTTCGTCACGTGCAGGCCACTCGGCTGACTATCGATTGGACTCCGGTGTGAAATGATCAAGCCATGTTTCATCCATTGTCACATATCGACCCAAAATTCAGGTTTATCACGATTGAACAACTCCAAACACTGCTTAGAATCATCAATTCGTTGTTGTTTTGGGTCGATTGTGAACTCTGCGCAGCAAAAATGAACAGAGTTTGAGCTTTCGCATATCCAAATATTCATTCACGAAATATTAAAGCAATTGATAAACAACTTGAACATCCCGCATTAAGTTATATATTTTTCTTTTTTTTGAAAGAATAAACAATAAATATATATAAATAAAATATCATAGGAAAACTTTATGTTTTTGATGCTCCTACCATAAATCAGAGAGAAATAATATCATTTGTGGTTTTTACAAATCTTCAAGATTAATCAACGCTAATTCTAAAGCTTATGAAGAAATAACATCGTGTAATTAATTTCATATATCGTTATAACTTATGCCATATGCACCTTTATTATCGTCCGACTCTTGGCTCAGTGGCAACGTGCGCCACTGGTGAGCATTAGGGCTGAGATTTAATCTGCTGGCGGCTTTTTTTGTAGACACTGCCACAAAAAACGAGGAGCTCGACGGCATTTGTGATGTTCATCATCTTGTTTCGTGAATCGGACTACTGGTGAGTTTTTGGTTTTTCCCTCCTAAGTTACGCAAATGCGTGGAATTCCCCATACAAGTCCTCCCGGAAGATACTGCCCTCCTTTTCAGTGTCACCGAGCCAAGTCAGACTTCTACTTACGGGTGCTCCATCACTACAGAAGCTGCCCCTTTACTTCCATCCATGAGTAGACTATTCATGGATTGTCCAGTCCCACGCTGCCGGACACAAAGGATTAGACACAACAACACCTTTATTATCTATTACTACACCACATCACTGTGCCTAGAGCTGAGTTACCCCTTTACAGTTTGGGAATGATGTGCGTGAAAAGTCTGATGGGGCTCTGTGCCGCTCTGCAATAATATGAAACCGTGGCCTGTGGTTTAAAGTGGATTCCGAGCCCCCACAAACAACTACGGCACCGCCGGGACCTGAACCCGAAACCCGCTGCACCGAGCGTTGGAGCGCCAGCCTCTCAGCCATCAGGCCCCAAACATTTATTATCAAAAACTGCTCGGAAAAAGGAAGGGGAAAAGCGCCACATAATTGTTTATCGGAAACGTTTTTGGCATTTGTGCCATGCTAAATCGCCAATCAAGATGGCTGTGCTAACAGATTGGCAGAAACAGAGAAAAATCTAAAAGAAATAACTGTCGCCTAGTAGGAATTTTATGCCTCTTCAGAAAAAGCATATTAATAGATTAAAAAAAAATTAAGTTAACTATTTTAATTTTGTCATCTTATACAGATATACCAGAAATCCTTTTATACAAATATCCAGAAAAAGTTACAAATTATTGTTTTTTAAATAGATAATTTTTAAATGAAATCTAATGTAACTGTAAATGTTTTAAAAATAGATCAAATAGATATTTTAATTTAAGGATATCTATCTAATTTTCTTATGCTTCAAAATAAATTGCATTTTGTATTAATTTTTTTTTAATTTTTAATTTTTTATTTAATATATTTGTAATTAACGTGCTATGACAAAAAGGAACTATAGTTTTTATTTCCTAATATCAAATCATTTCAAAAGTTTATATGCTTGTAAATAAGTGAAATATTGCTCGATGTTTTTTTTTTTAAATTTGAAAGTTTAAGAAAGAGAAAGAAAACGTTATTTTTATTATTTCTGTTTAGTAATTATAAAAATAGTACATTTTTGATAAACTAAAAGATATGACTTCACACATTAAACTAAATTTTCGCTTCTTGTAAAGTAAAAACAGACAAAAAAAAAAAAAAAAAAAAATTTTCCAACCGTTTAGATATTTTTAAACAGTTTGAAAAAATAGGTTTAGTGGATAAAAAGCATTTATATCCAAGATAAAAATCTTTGTTTTTAAACTATTTTATTAAAAAAAAGTTATATCGATACATTAATCAATTT
The DNA here is from genome assembly GCA_021605075.1 of Caerostris darwini. Taxonomy (NCBI): domain Eukaryota; kingdom Metazoa; phylum Arthropoda; class Arachnida; order Araneae; family Araneidae; genus Caerostris; species Caerostris darwini. The sequence continues at coordinate 520,441 of BPLQ01007705.1, read as the reverse complement.
TAGTAAAAAATATGGTACTTACGTATTAACGGTACCTTGGCGACAGTTGCGCCAATAAAGAGCACACGCGCCAACCGCAGCTACAGATTTGGCGCCAATCTACACTTAAAATTTTTGTCCTAAATAATACAATATATATGAAGCCCTTCATTTAAAATCAAAACGCTTTCAAAATATTTTTATTCCAAATAATAAAGATTGGCTACAATTAAAAACCGCCAAGTCTGTCGCCAAGGTACCGTTAATACGTAAGTACCAAAAATATTTTTAAAAATTTGAAAAGAAGTTAATTGTTTTTGATTTAATATGAATTGATGATTAATATGAATTGTAATGATTACATATGAATCATTTTAATCGATCATTTCATTAATCATTTAAATTTCTGATTAATATATTGCAATTATGAATGTACATTTATATTATAATATTATTATGAATGTACATTTATATTATAATATTTAATTATTATTTAAATGCATAATGATTGCATCTTATAGAGTAAAAACAGACAAAAAAAAAAGCTTTTCAAATTGTTCAGATGTTTCTTAAAGAGCTTGAAAAAATAGGTTTAGTGGACAGGAAGCATTTATTTCTAAGAAAAAAAAAAAAAACATGTGATTGTTGAAAAAAAGAATTCATTTCCTTTTATAACGCATATAATTTGTAAAAATTTTCATATTTATCTATGAAAGCGTTACAAAAAAAAAAAAAAATAAAAAAGACAGAATGTAGATCCGCCTTTGGCCTGAAGCCTCGGAGAAAACCACTTTCAACCCTTTCTCCGTCTCTGTCAAACACTTCTGCTTTAAAAGGACACCTGTTTTTCTTTCATAAAGCAATAAATAACTATCAAAAAGTGACCCTGCAGGCTAATAAGAAACTTTCTTCACCCCCTTCCCTCCCCGACGACTTATTACGTCACGACAATTGGCAACAATGGCGAAAAAAAAAAAAGTTCCATCTGCTTCACTAGCGCCACCTTGTTACCAGGTAAAGAGAAAGGAAACCATTCATTTTCGAACGCGGTTTCGTTCGCGAAGCATCTGCGCATTTAGAAAAATCATCTGCGTTCTTTTTTTTTGTACCCCACGTTATGCGGCACAACACCAGGAGTAAAAAAGCGACATTTTACGGATTGACATATCGACGTACTTTCGACATGGGAGACACTTGAAATCTTGTGTTGTTCTATTCGAGTGCTGCATTTTTGTGATTTATTTTTTTTTGTTGTTTACTACAGTGATTTTTTTGTGCGCGAACTTAATCATGCAACTTGCTAGGTATTGGTGTGTTGGCCTATTTCTGCTATTCAGACTGGTTTCGGTGAGTAGTGTGTTGTTTCTTACTTTTTATTTTTAACTTTTATTCATTGTGGACTGGCATCACGCATGTGGTGGCTTAGAGGCTTGACATATAGAGTACATGGCACAATATTTAACGTGGTGCATTTGTACGTGTTGTACCACATCGAATTTTTATGATAAATATAATAAAAATATTTAACAAATTTCAATAAAATTGCAATGTTGAATCTTAATTCTATTTATGTTCTTAGATACTAATTTAATTTCCTGATATGAAAACGGAATTAATTGTTCTAGTAAAAAGTTTTAGTATAATTCCAGAAATATAAACTAAAAGTAGTTGGAACTTTTTATATTTGCATTGTGGTTCTGTGTTTATGCTTTAGATTATTCTTGGTTAATCCCTCAGGTCTTCAAACGTGTTTAGATCCATTAGATGTAAATCCTAAAAATTAAATTCTTAAAGACATATAAATTAATGCGTTAACAAGTGTCTATATTTATTACCTTTATTTTTTATAATGGTTCTGTATTGCTTAATCCCTTTTGTATGATTTCTAACATGCTCAGATCTATGAAACAAAATATCAAAAAAGAAACGAATTCCTTTGAAAATTGCTTAATGTTTATTATGGTCCTGTATTGCTTAATCCATTTGATCTGGCTTCTTGTTGAGATCTATGAAACAAAATTCTTAAGAAAGAAACGAATTCGTTTGAAAATTCTTTTATGTTTATTATGGTCCTGTATTGCTTAATCCCTTTTGGTCTGACTTCCCACTTGCTTAGATTTATGAAATAAATTTCGAAAAAAAACGAATTCGTTTGGAAATTCCTTTATGTTTATTATGGCCCTATGTGTTAATCCCTCTTATTGTGGCTTCTAAGTAGTTGCAAGTTGATTGTAGAATAGATGTGAATAAATTCTAAAGTCCTGTAGATATATATGTGTATCAGATATTATTTTTATTAAGGTCGTATATTTATGCGTTAGATTGTTATTTGATCCATCCTGGTCTAAATGCCAGTTAATACTAGTTCATTGAATTGTAAACCTTCAACAAAGCAAGCTAATTTGAAAATTCTTTTAAATGTATATGTCATTTGATAAAATATTTTGATAAAAGCTGGAATTTGACAAATTAAAACAAACACCTTTATTTCGATGTGTACAGTGTTTGAATGTATCAAATTTATTTGAACTAGCTTTGGGGACAGAACTATTTGATTAAATTATACCATAGTTTTATTTAAACTAAATGTTTTTAATTCATGAAATAAATTGATTGAAAATTCAATATGCGCGTGAAATTGTATTGCAAAAAAAAGTAGGATTAAATTTATTAATTTCTTTTATTTGATTTATTGAATTTCATTCCAAAATGCTTTTTGAGAATTAAAAAAAAAAAAATTGTTAGAATGTGAACTCCCCAGTTCTTTCTTATGTTTGCGGAAGAAGGTTTTACGAGTAAAAAGAATAATTGAGTAGTCACTGATGCGTGGCATATAAGCAATGTGGTGAATCTTCCATTTTGTGATAAGTAAGGCACTTATTTTCATCGGCATCACTATTGTTTTTGATTTTTTTTATTTAAAAAATTGATTTCAATCATGGAATACCTACAGCATTCGAATGATGACTAAGGAACCTTTTTTTTTATTTATACTGAAGCCATCTGTGACGATGTTAAATTCGTCTGTCAAAAATTGGTTTAATTATTTTATTTGAAACGTGCTTTTATTCGTAGGTTATTATTGTTTCATGAAATTTTCATAAACATTGATTTATCGCTCGAGTTGTTAAACCAACCACGCAATTTATGACCATTGCTATTTTTCAAACATTTTAATTATTTTAAATAATCAACTAAAAAAAAAACCCTCTGAAAACTATAAATTTTATTAGAAAATCTATTTTAGAAGTGAGTTGTATAAAATTACATATTTTAATTTAATTCGTATTCTAAACATAATTTATTTAAATACATTTTCTATAGTAAAATATTTTAAATATGTTTTCTATAATGTACTTATCAATTATTATGCATATTTGTTTTTACTTTAAAAACAATTCAAATTATAATATGATAAAAAAAAACGAATTTCTTTAATTTTATATTTACTTTTGAGCAATATTGAGAGTTTCAAAACTTTTATTTTTTATATTTAAAGGCTTTATCTGTCTCTCTCTCTCATTTTCTCTCTCTCTCTCTCTACGTAATAAATCTATCATAATAATATATATAATCAAACTAAATATCTTTTAATTATTATTGACATTTCTGTATTATGGTTTGAAATAAAAAAAAAAAAATATTGAAAAATAATTCTTTTTATTAGTTTGTACCAAACTTCGTACTTATTATTTTTTTTTTTAATTGAATCATGAATGAATGAAATTTTATGAAAGTATGGTAAAAAAAAATTGTTTAATTTTTGCAATTATAGCTATATTCAAATTAACTTTTTTTTTTCAAATCCACTATTTCTTATAATTTATAATTAGCTTTGCTTATAGTTATAAATATAAAGATATTTTTGTAGGTCAAGTATGAATTTAACTTTTTTGCAGTTAGTTAAGAAAAAAGAAATACGCATTCCACTTAAGTGAGCAGATTTAAACGATTAATATTACAACTTAAAATAATTATCAATCATTATATATCATGCACTACAAAATACAATACATCATTTAAAATTTCTTGATCTGAAAGTTATAAACGAAAATATTTTATTAAAACAAACGAAAACTATAAACGGAATTATTTATAATAATAAATAAAATTTTATGATTGGTTATGAATTACACTTACCAAAAAATGTATTTTATTGTTAAAAATAAATAAAATTGTTATTTTAAATTGTTTTTATGTAAAATAGAAACAAAAAAATTCTTATTATTTATTTACAATTATTATAATTTTTTATAGAATACATATGTTATCGAACTTTAATGTATTTTTGTAAAATTATTTCAATAATACCATTTACAATATGATCAAATTCTTATTATTAGTTACAGTAAAAAAACAATATTTTAATCTGCTTGAAGAAACTCATGGACTTTTTTCTCAGAAATATTAACGTTATACATTTTAAATAATGTAATAATCACTCTTTTAAAATGATACTATTTGTTATGCTAAGAGTTATAAATCATATGCATTATCTTTCAAGCGTTTAATAAAAATTCTGCACACTTTTTTCTTCTAAGTAAGCGTTTTTGTAACGTAAACATTTAGAAAGAATAACAAAACAGCAAGCAGCTGAATTTTTGTTTGGAATAGTTAAGCTTCATTTGAGGCATTGACCCATCTTGTTTCGAATGCAGAACCTAAACAAAAAAAGAAAAACCGCCGAATAAAAACACGACCTACTATTATTTGAAACTCTTTTCTTTAATGTGTGGGAAAAGTTCTCTTCGCCATTTGACCTGAAAGTCACCGTTTCGACCCTATGTTGAAAAATGGGAAGTTTTTCTTTTGAACTTTTTTTTTATCCCTTGGGATTTCTAATACAAAATACTTTTCTCTATTGAAAAGATAAGATTGTCAACATAAAAAAAGTAGCCCATTTGTTAATAGTTGAATTAGACATTTTGCATTAACAAGACGATATACGAATTACCTTTCATAAAATATTTGTTGACTATTTAGATAAAATAAAAGACATTACATTAATATGGAACTTCAAAAATATACAAAGTATCGTTAATTATTTAAATTGTTAATGATATTTTATTACTTTCAAATTAACTAATAAATGAAATTATATTTCACAAGCTGATGATCGGAATGTAGTAATATACTACTGTGTCCAAAACGTAAGACCAATTAAATTAATTAAGCTGACGCATTCAGTGTTTTCGGTACCAATCGTAATTTGACGCCTTTGAGGCCCAAATTGCAATGGACCGATCCTTTTGAAATTACACCACCATCAGCAAGGTCTCTAATTGTAAATCGACGGTTTGCAAGCACCAAATCTTTAATTTTTTGAACGTGATCTTCGTCGGTTGAGGTTGAAGGGTCAACAGAGGAGTCTTCGTCTTCAACGTGTTTTTTGCCTTCTTTGGACTGTTTATACCACTTCCGATATAGCAATGCTGACCTAATGCCTTCTACAACATTCTATATGTTTCCGCAAACAAAATGTAATGCAAGTTCTTTGCTCAATTAATTCAGACATTTCAAAAATCGCCGGAATCAGTTCTAGCGTCTCACAAAGCCAAGCGTAACTCAAGCACTAATGAATATTTTGACGTCAAATTTCACACAGATGTCAAGGACAGTGCCAGCAACCTAAAAACGAAAAAAAAATTGAAATTCGTTAAGCCCCGAGAATTTTAAATTGAAAATTGGTCTTATTTGGACACTATAATATATACATATAATAATATAATATATTAAAAAAATAGAGAATATTTTATAATCTATATAATCTCTCTCTCTATATATAATTGCATAATATTTTTGCAATATTTATAATAGTTACAAATTGTCAGTTTTAGTTTGGTTCTCCAAAAAAAAAATATTGAAAATCTTTTTATTGCAATACATAAACAATCTTATTTTTTTTTTGTTTATTGCATGCATGTCTGTGTTGCATGTACGTATTTGACGTAATAATATCTTCAAAAATTTACGTGTTTTCTGCCTATTGTGTCTCTGACATGTGTAGCATTTATTATGGAAATCTGATTTATCTTATATAGCAGTAGCAGTTCCATTTTTTTCGTTAGCATTATTTTGAGTTATTTATGACAAATTCAGAAATCTTCAGTTTTAACAGCAACGTAAATCAGAAAATCGTGCGCTACATGTACCAGATTTTCTGTTAACTGAGTAAATTGAATTATTTATTTAATTGAAATATTTATTTATATAATTATTATAATTATTATTATTTATTGTATTATTTATTATATTTCATTATTATTAAATTCTATTTAAATATTTGTATTTTAATTCAATCAAACGATTTTTTGGGAACGTTAACTTAGACGAACAATGATTCTATTTTTTTAAAATTAAGAAAACAATTCTATTTAGTAGTTTAGTAAACACATAACAGTAGGACTTTTGATTTATGCAAAAGGTTTTTGTTAAGAAATTATAATAATATATCAGTAATTCTAATACATTTTGAAAGTAATTAATTCAATCACGTTTTCAAAGTAATTCTAGCACATTAAAAAAATCTAAAATAAAAATTCGAATGCGAATACCTGAAATTCGAATACGAATACTTAAAATTCGAATACGAATACTTGAAATTCGAATCGAATACTTGAAATTCGAATACGAACACATTTTTGAAGAATTTAAAAAAAAAAAAAAAAAAAAACACTGTTTTTAAGTAATTTTAGCACATTTAAAAAATATAAAATAAAAATTTTAATACGAATTCGTATCGAAATCTTCGAAACGAACTTTTCGAAAACGAAATTCGTATACGAATACTTGAAATTCGAATATTCTTTCAAAGAAGTAGTCGAACTTTAATTACCTTAAAATTTTGATCGAATTTTTTTTTAAAATTTTCCTTAAAAATAAATTACAAAATTTTTATTTCTGAAAAATAATTTTAAAAATTTTTCAGTTTTTTTTTAGTTACATGTGAAACTTAGCTAAAAATACTGATATCATTAATTCTTTAAAAATATGCATAAATCCACATTTTAAAATTAAGTTTGTGGAAAATAACATGATATGCAACACTTTTATTACTACTTTTGATAACTTCAGTAGATATGATAAAAAAAACTCTCATAAATTTTCATTGAAGTCAGTTCGTGAACTATTGTATGATTTGTAGTCACGAAATAAAACATTGATTTATGTTACATGATTGTTATTAGTTAAGTTATCTGATTTATTCGGGTATGAACAGAGATATATGCTTGTGTGAACCTTCTTTCTGCTAACAATTTTTTAAAAGTGAAAAAATAAACAGGAAAATGAATTCTTTTGCACGTTTATAAATCTTTGAAAATTTTTGATCTTATTAAAATAAGGATTTGAAAAAATATTTTGGGGAGTTATTAACGTTATTATATTTTTATTTTAATTTGGATATTCATAACCTTTATTCATTATTTATTAGTTTTCAGTGTTGTATGTAAAGTAACAGTAGTATAGACCATTAGTATAGCATTCTATAAAAAGATTTCCATTATTTTTAAGTCTTTTAAAATACCTTGAATATAATTCGTTTTCAATAAACTTATGTGAAGATATACGTTTAATATGTAATCATGTTATTTGATATGGATTCTTATTTAAATGGGGCTTTAGATTTTTACAAATGGTTTTTTTAAAGTTCTTTGATGATTTATAAATATCGCTTAAAAAAAGTAATATTTATTTCTTTTTTGAAAGAAAAATTGTTATTGTGATGTTGTTATGCATTTAGATTCTTGATTCTATTTATTATGCATGCAATTTATTTGAGATTTAATTAACAATGTTTTTAGAATATTTGTGATAGTAAATATTTTGTTTTACACTTTCCCATTGAATTATTACCAATAAAAAAGTTATATAGTTTCTTAACTCGACTCTTTTCAACGAATTTTATTAAGAAAAATAGATAATGATAATTTTAATTTATTATTATTATTTTTTTTACAATACAAAATAATTAATTTCTAAATTACACTTCATATTTTTCAAATTTTTTAACATTTTAAGAAAAAAATCGTTAGTTGTTTTTACAACACTGTCTTCTAAAAGCAGAATCCACAATTATTTTATATGTTTTAATTTTTATTAATCATTAATTTTATTTGATTTATTTATTGGTTTTATTATTTATTAAATTTATTATTTTAATTATTATTTTTTAAGTGTTTTAAATCAAATATACCTATTAATATTTTGTTTTATAAGAAAGGAAATTCAAAATATTTACATAATAATAATTAACTGTTTTGCAGCAAATATACAATTTATTGATGAGCGTTCATTTTATAAATAAAAATTTTAATGAATAAAAATTGTATGTATATATAAGAAATGATTAGGATTTTTATTTTATCTAAAATAGAAAATTAGTTTTTAAATCAAAGGATTAAGATATTGTTTGTAATTTATGAATAATGAATTTCGCGCTACTATATTTAAATCATTGTTTCCCATATTCCCAGCCTTTCAAATTTACAAAATAATTATATGATTACTAAGATAAAGTGAAATGAAAGGATGACATACATCGTGTCAAACGAAATATAAGGAAATTTGACTAGAGATAATTATTCTTATAATTGTTGAAATGCATAATAAATATTTCATTTTCAAAATGATTCGTTTCATTGAACAATTATGAAAATTGATTTCTATTTTCATTGAGAAAATTTATCATTATAGCGTAATAGGAGTAATTGATGTAAATTGTTTATTTTATTAAGGAAGTTATAAAATATTGTTTAACAGTGAATGTAACTTAAAATGAATTTCATTTTACATGAAATTATAATTTCAGATTTGTTTTGTTGGTATCAAAAAAATAAAGTTTCGAAATAATAATAAAGAAACAATAAAGTCTTATAAAATAATATAATATAATGAATAATAATAATAATATATAATATTATCAATAAAGTCTTATTAAATGTAAACAATATACTTTTTTCAAATTCTATTTTATATTCTAATTCGTATGAGTAGACATTGTGTAAAAACATTCTGTTCTTATAATGTTTATAAATGCCAGATTTCATTACATTTTATTGAAATGTTTTCATTCGTGATTGAAAATGCTATTCGTAATGTAATTTTCAGACCATATTATTATTGAATTTTTAAAATAAATTTAATTATTTTTAACTATAATTAATTCATGATTAAATTTTTTATTCCACTAAATACATCTAAACTCGACTTAACTACAATTAATGATAGAAAAGTTTAAGAAAAAGTTTTTCGAATACCAAACGATTATTAAAATTATCTTTACTTCATTTCATTTGTTACATTTTATTGAAATGAAGTTTTCATTCATGATTAAAAATACTACTCATAATGTAATTTTCAAGCCCTATTATTGAATTATTAAAATAAATTTAATTACTTCTTAAGATAATTAAATATAATTAATTCATTATTTTTTTACTTAATTTAATGCATCTAAACTCGACTTAACTACAATTAATGATAGAACAATTTTAAAACAAGTTCTTCGAACACCAAACGATTATTAAAATTATCTTTACTTCATTTCATTTGTTTTTATTTATTCTGAAATACAAAGCACACCGCTCGTTGATAAAATCAGACAGAAAGAGACAATAAAGTAAAGAAAAAAAAAGTTTTTTTCTAAATAAAAAAAAAAAATTCTCCTTTGATCTTACTTGAACTTGGCGCTCACAACTGACTGACCAACTGTGACCCTTCCTTTTCATTCATTGAATCCATTTGGCTGCACGAATGAAAAGTAGTGGGGTGATATATGGCAAGGAATGAAAAGTTAACTTAAATAATTTTTGTACATTATTCACAAATTTCATTTTGTTGCTACAATTTAAGTATTATTTTTTTGAAAAAATGTTTTTAATATTTAACATTGTGGAAACAATTGTTTATATTAAGAAACTATTATTTAAATTTATTTTTCAGACCTAGAGTAACCTACTCTAAGTCTGAAAAATAAATTTAAATAATAATTTCTAATAATTTAAATAAAAGTTATAAATTTAAATAATAATTTCTAGTACCCTTAAAATATGTGTTGGTTTCGTTAAGAATTTTTGCACAATTTATTACAGTATAGCAATACTGTAATAGTATAGCAATTCTTAGTATAGCAATATATTCTATTCTTAGTATAGCAATACAGTATTCTTTCAATATAAATCATACACAACTCTACATATAAATCATACTTGATATAGGTTTTATGTTTTTATCAAAATTAATTCTCAATAAAAATGGATTTGAAAGTAAAATATATAGTTTCCATTAACAGTATTACAAATAAAAAAATTAAATTCTATTTTTTACTTAACGTTAACATTAATATACAGTTTTATTTAATTAATTTTTCATTATTCATTTTTTCATTACTCAATTTTTCATTATTCATTATTAATTAATTTTCCACATTTCATTATTCATTATTAATTAATTTTTCATTTTTCATTACTCATTATTAATTAATTTTTCATTATTATTTTTTATTTCATGCTGTTTTATTTAATTAGTTTTTATTTAATTAATTCTATTTTTTACTTAATGTTAACATTAATATACAGTTTTATTTATATATTAATATAGTTTTTACCATTTATGTGAATTTTTTTCTAAAGAAAGCGTTCTAATATCCGAATGCGCCGACGTAATGGTGATTCGACATAAATTTATTTTTTGGCAAGTTTTATTATAATTCTTTTAAAGAAATAGAAAATACCCAGTAATCCATATAAATTTACTTATTCATTAAATATTTATATCGTATTTTGTATCGACAGATTATTTCGTAACTTACATTTACTTGCAAATTTTACATTTCAATTTTAATAAAAATTTACTGTTTGCATAAAATGATTGCCACCGAAAGTCTATTTTATGCTGGCTCATTTTATAAAATTACGTTGTTACTTGTCATTTGGTATTGTAGGTTATTTTTGGCTTCGTTATAATTTTAAAAAAAGTATATTTGCGTTTTTATAATAACTGATTCTGCTGTTTTGTAGTATAGTATGAGCTTGATAAATATTTTTTATTTTAATGATTGAATGCTAAAATTGTTTTTTAATTTATTAATTTTTTTTGGAATAAATATGACAGCTGAAAATATTTTTTTTAAAGAGGATTCATTTTATGTTTGGTTTATTTGCTGTACGGTCATTTTTTGCACACTTTAGGCAATGACCGGAAACTATAGTTTAACGTGGAATACGAACCATTAACAAACATCCTTGTCACCGCCAGGATTCGATCCTGAAGACTGTGGTACCAAAGCCGAGTTCATTTTAGATTTTACTATGTTAAATATATAAATTTGCTTTCAAATGACTGTAGAATATTTAGTGTGGTTTGTCGGTCATTTTTTACCCACTTTAGGCTAATTAGACTGGGATCTACAATTTAAGGTGGATTCCAAACCACTAACAAATATCTACGCTACCGCCCGAATTCGAACCTGAAGACTGTGGTACCAAAGACCAGAGACCTAGCCCACTGTCTATCAAGTCGCTGTATAATGTTTAAGATTTGCTGATTAATTTTATTAAAAAAAAGAGGTGGTTTTTAAAAAATAATTTTTAATTGAAAGTTAATTACATTCCTTTACGTGAAAAATATCATTAAAAATAATACTGCTTTTAGTTTTGAAAATAATTGTTAAAATAACAATATTACAATAGAAAATAATGAAAGAATACAATTAAAATGTATGCATTAAATTAAGTTTGTTATAATGTGCTCTATATTTTTGTCTAATAGATAAAATGTTAATTATTACTAAAGTAGTCATTTTAATTCAAAAGATATTGATAACTTTATTTTGTATCTTAGTCTGATTATAAAGATTATCTTAAAATGCAAAAAGGAACTACAAGGTTAATTAAAAATTTAATTAAAAATAAAAATATATTAAGAGAATTTTAAATATTATCATTATAATTAATTAAATTAAATTCTAGTTATCATTTTATTCTAAAACTAGGGTTACTATTTAATGATAGATAAACAAACTATTTTAGTTAGTTAAATTAATTATTAATACAATATGATGTTAAAAATTTAATTGTCTAATTAAATTTTATGTATTGCATATTTAATTTAAAATTGCATGCAAAAATTTTTTTTAACTCTTTACTCTCAAAACAATGGTAAATATTATCTATTTGAAACATAAATTGAATCTTAAAATTCGCTGAGAAGTTTTTCATTATTATAAACGATATAATAAATTAAATCATGCAATATTTAACTAATGAATTTATATATTTTAAATTAGAACTGTTAAATAAGCATTTTTAAAAAATAATATAGATTTATTCAGTAAAAAAAATTATTTGTTGAATTGTTGTAAATAAATTGGGTATTTAAAAAAAAATACAAAATATTTTTTTTATATTTTGAAAGTTTTTTAATATATTTTGTTTTAATCTTTTTGAAAATTAATTATTATTATTATTAAGTTAGTTACTCATAAGGTATTTTTGATATTTGTTGATAAGGTATTAAATAATAGTTTTTAATAATTTTAATAACATCCATTTTTTATAACAAAATTTAATAGACTGATTTATTTTTCTATTTTTTGGAATAGTCACATGCAAAGCTTTGAATATAAAGAAGCAACGATGCTATAAAAAAATACTGATAGTACAATTATTTATTCAATGAATTCTTCTTTTTAAACCCAGTTTTGCAATAGATAAACCATCTTGTAAAATATATATTTAAATTTAATGACTTTTCAAAATGCCATGTATCTACTTTACATTACAAAACAACTTAAAATTTTTTTTTTTGTAAAACATTTACAATAAAGAAATTTATACAAATAGCATATAATAGACAAAATAACAATTGCACAACACTTTTTAAAATCTTTTTGTCTTTAAATTTCTCTTTTAAAACAATAGCAATTTTAATATGTAAATAAATTTATTAAAAACTTTATTTAAGAGATAAAATATATAATAAACTTAAACTATTTATTTTAATTTATCATTTAAAGGCAGCATTAAATTCTATTTTAAATAGAGTTAAAAAGAACATTTAATTTTCTTCAGGCTCATTTAAAAAATAAACAGATTTATCCCCATTTTTCTAAACGTATTTTTTTCTAAAAGAATTAAATAAAAACCCATTTTCATAATAATTAGACGTTTATAAAAGAATTAAATACACACAAAAGTAATAAAGTTGCAAATACACAAATTGAACAACTTTTAAAAACCCATTTTCAAACTCTTTATTATACACCAGCACACAATTGAACGATTTTTAAAATAACAATTTATCGAATACAGACTTTTAAAAAAAAACAAAAACAACAACAGCACATAAACAATGCAGTGGATAAAAAGAATAGCAAGCATTAAGATATTCAAAACTTTTTCGACCAAAAACAAGCACATCCCAAGCATTTTGCACATGCTCCAAACTCTCCATGAGGAAGAAGGGAAGTTAAAAAAAAAAAAAGAAAGAAAGAAAGGAGAAGCTACAGAGAGACTAGACAGCAGAAGGAAGAAGCTCCTCTAATGGAGCATTGAACAGAACTGTCATTTCATTTTAAATACACACAAAAATAATAAAGTTGCAAATTCACAAATTGCACAACTTTTAAAAACCCATTTTCAAACTCTTTATTATACACCAGCACACAATTGAACGATTTTTAAAATAACAATTTATCGAATGCAGACATTTAAAAAAAAAAAAAAAAAAAAAAAAACCCAGCACATAAACACTGCAGTGGATAAAAAGAATAGCAAGCGTTAAGATATTCAAAACTTTTTCGACCAAAAACAAACACATCCCAAGCATTTTCCACATGCTCCAAACTCTTCATGAGGAAGAAGGGAAGTTAAAAAAAAAAAAAGAAAGAAAGAAAGGAGAAGCTACAGAGAGATTAGACAGCAGAAGGAAGAAGCTCCTCTAATGGAGCATTGAACAGAACTGTCATTTCATTTTAACTGTTAAGGAAAGGTTAGTAAACTTGAGCTTTCAATGACCCCCTCGGCTTCGAAGTGAGGAAATGCGGACCGGAACCACGGCTCTTTTAAATTAAGATCAACTCCCTTTTACCTGAAGCAGGAAGATTTCCACTGCTTAATCGCGTGCATTTTTCTGATTGAGTGATCTGCTTCTCACAAAAGGTGCATTTTGCCACTCATCTCGCTGCATCAGCAAATAGATACCTTTTTTCCCTTTTGCATCTGCATTTTTCCCTTTGCGTCTGCCATTGTAGTTATTTCACTCAAGACACCTAACTGATTGCGTATGATCTTTTGATGGATATTATGAAGTGTTCTTTTTTTTTTTTTTTTCAAAAAATTTAGCTGTTTTTCTCAGATTATTGTGTAAATTTGCCTAATAATATATTATTAAAAACCTTATTTGTCTAATCTTAATTACTTAATTGATGTGCATGCTTGCAGAATTTTACTTTTAGCATATAGTTCCTTTATGAAAAGATTTGATTAATTCACTCATATGTCTGTATTTTAAAGAATGATTTGGGGAATTCGTCCTATAATTAGAAACTAAAAGATTTGTATTATCGCCTGCATTTTGTAGAATTTGTTTTATTTTCCATATTCTTATAGAATTGAATAGAATAATAACACAATTTGTGTTTTTATCAAACGATTTGATGAATACGTTCCAATATCGTTAGTTTTTTTGGCTGATTCGATGAATTAATTTTTAATATCTGAATTTTTATCAGATGATTCAATGCATTCATTCTAATATCTGTATTTTTATCAAGCGTTTGGATGAATTCGTTCTAATATTGTAATTTTTATTGGCTGATTTGATTAATTTGAATTTATCTGAAACAGGAACTTAATCTAACTGCTTAATATATGCTTATGCCACTTAATAACACTGCTTAATCGCGTGCATTTTTCTGATTGAGTGATCTGCTTCTCACAAAAGGTGCATTTTGCCACTCATCTCACTGCATCAGCAAATAGATACACTTTTTCCCTTTTGCATCTGCATTTTTCCCTTTGCATCTGCCATTGTAGTATTTCACTTCAGACACTTATAACTGGTGATTTGGGGAAGACCCGTGCGAAATTGCTTATGATCTTTTGATGGATATTATGAAGTGATTTTTTTTTCTAAAAATTTAGCTGTTTTTCTCAGATTATTGTGTAAATTTGCCTAATGGTGTATTATTATTAAGTATTGTGTATTATTAAGAGGCTTATTTATGTACTCTGCCTAATCTTAATTACTTAATTGGTCTGCATACTTAGCAGAATTTTTCTTTTAACATATCTTGTTGAAAGGATTTGATTAATTCATTCTAATGTCTGTATTTTATAGAATGATTTGGTGAATAATTGGCGAACGATTTGGCTACAATGGCGAATGATTTGGTTCTAGAATCAGCAACTTAAAAAATTTGTATTATCATCTGCATTTTATGGAATTTTTTTTATTTTCCATATTCTTATAGAATTGAATAGAATAATAACACAAATTGTGTTTTTATCAAACGATTTGATGAATTCGTTCTAATATCGTTATTTTTATTGGCTGATTCGATTAATTAATTTTTAATATCTGCAATTTTATTGAATGATTCAATGCATTATTTCTAATATCTGTATTTTTATCGAGTAATTGGATGAATTCGTTTTAGCATCTGTATTTTGATCGAATATTTCGATGAATTCGTTTTAACATCGTTATTTTTGTAGACTGATTCGATGAATTAATTTTAATATCTACAGTTTTATCCAACGATTCAATGCATTCGTCCTAATATCTGTATTTTTATCAAGCAATAGGACGAATTCTTTCTAATATCGTTATTTGCATTGACTGATTCGATTAATTAATTTTAATATCTGCAATTTTATCGAATGATTCAATGCATTCATTCTAATATCTGTATTTTTATCGAGTGATTGTATGAATTCGTTCAAATATCGTTATTTTTATTGGCCGATTCGATTAATTAATTTTAATATCTGCAATTATCGAATGATTCAATGCAATTATTCTAATATCAGTATTTTTATCAAACGATTGGAAAAATTCATTCTAATATCGTTAGTTTTATTGGCTGATTCGATGTATTTATTCCAATATTACTATCGTTACGGATTGATTCAGTAAATTTGCTTACATATTTATTAATACATAGAATGCTTTGATAACTATTTTGAACATTTTTTGTGGATTAATTCTTGAAAATAATTCTACTATATATATTTTTAATTATTCTATAAATATTTGTGCGAAATACTTAAAAATATTGTTATTAGTAGGAATTCCATAAAAATTCAGATTTTAGAACGAATCGTACTTGATACCATCGAATCACTCAATAAAGGCATATTTATTCGAATGAATTCACCAAATCCGTTCTTAAAAATTCAGATATTTGAACGAATTTTTCTAATAAGGCTGTATTTTCACTTTCATGGAATTATTGAATAATCTGCTCTCACAAAAGATTTATTTTATCAGCTATCTTAATGTTTCAACAAAGTAATTTTCTGATTCAATGATCTTCTCATAAAAGATGATTTTATCATCAATCTCATTGCTTCGACAAATAAATATTTTTTTATGTTTGTTATCACTATTATAACATTTGTTTCAGACGCTAAAGTAATGATTTATAATACTCGTGTGAAATAGATTATGATGTTTTGAAGAATATTAATCTCTTATAAAGAGTTTAGAAAGTGATTTTTTGTAAAGATTCCGTAAGATTTCTCAGATTATTTTGTAATAAGTACCTAGTGTTGTATTTGTAAGAGGCTTATTTATTTTTTAATTATGTCTAATCTCTGTTTTTTGTAGAGGGAAGTTTAGTAAATAGATAAATACATAAAGTAATTATAATACTTGATTTGTATTTAAAGATTCTTTTAAATGTCTTAATTTATTATGGAATTATCCAAGGAATTTCCTGATGGAATGATCTGGTCTCACAAAAGGTGCATTTTTCTGGTTGCTTAAATATTTTTACTTATTTCTTCGGTACTTAAACTGGTATTTGAAAGAATGTGAAATTTTTTTTATGATTTTTAAGACAGTATACATCTCAGTAATGAAATTTTTAATGCATTTTAGGAATTTATTTTTTTGCATAAAGATCCTGTGGTATATTTTGTAAAAGGATTAGTCGTATAATGAATTCCTTTTAATCTTTAATTTTTCCTTTAAAGATAAATGTTTTCGGGAGAAAGAAATACAAAATAAATAAATAAATACTGATTTAATTTAATTGGTCTACATCTAGTTTTCCATTCTAATATGTTTAATATGAATTTTAAAATCTTGTATACAGCTTCAATCACGTGCGACATGTTTTCAACGATCTAATGCTTATCAGTAAATTAAATTATATTTTACTGATTATTTTAAAATTATTTTAATCTAAAAATAAGAGAATTGTAAAATATTTTTTATAAAAAAAATTTCATTTCATTTATATTTCTAGTTAAAAAAATGAATTGTTATAGCTGTTATTCCATTTTATCCTAAACATCATTTATATTTTTATGATGATTTAACAATGTAAAAGATAATGGAGATACACGGTTTGTTCTTCTTAAGGGAGATATAGAGATAAATAGTTTGCGAACAGTTGTGTTAAGTGATTAGTGTGTCTTAAGTTACGAATCCAGTTTATTTATTTGTTGCTGAATACTAAATATGTTATGTCAGATTGATAGCCTATATGCGATACGATTTCGTGCTTTGCTATATTTCTACAAAATAACTTACTAACTCCCTGAAACTACATTCCATGTTGGACTATGGCCGTCTGCGTACTGGCAGATTCTAAAAGAGGAGATGTTTTTCTTTTTACGGGGTAGGGTTGTCAGTCCTACGCCTAGTCAATCCTCTGCAGTCATATTAGATCGGGTCCTACGGTTTAAAATAGATTCCGGACCACTACAAAAATTCATTTCATCGCCGTGACTGAAACCCGAATGAATATTTGCAGTGGTCTGGAATCCACTTTAAGCATTAGATCACGGACTAATGCAACTCTAGAAGGTTGGGCGTAGGGCTACTATGGAGCTGTTGCACCAATGAAGAAGATGTTATTTTTAAGCATAAATATATAAAACAAATTAATTGATAAATCCATCGAATTAATAAATTTTTGCACTTGATAGCTACAAAAATCGAATCAAATACTAAAACACGGATTAAATTAATTTATCACATTTTGTATTAGCGTTTTTGTTATATTATATTTGTTTGTTTATTATATATTTTTTTATTACCTGGCAAAAAAACCAGAAAAAAAAACAAATACATCTCCTATTCCGGAAGCTGCCAGTTAGCAGACAACCATATTCCAACATGGACTGTAGTACCCAGGGAATTATTATCATTACAGCCAGGGAATTATTATTATTACAGCCAGGGAATTATTATCACTCCTACATACTCTGAGCAATCGTTTGGTTTTATTTGTGCTTTAAAAAGTGCAATTCTCATTTATGGAAGAAAATTCAAGTACCTTGGTAGTTATAGGAATGCCTTATTTTCTTTTTCTCTGGAGGTTTCTACAACATGAGCATAGTTGTCAGAAAATATAATTTCAGAATTTCTAAAAAAACTTTTGACAGTGAGTTGTAAAATAATGGAAATTAGTAAAATATTTTATTAATAAATTAAGTTCTGTGCCATTACATTGGGAAAAGTGTTTTGGAAATAAACGTGTGGATTTAGATTACCTGGTGGAACGTATGTAGCGGGACGTCAATGATTTAGAGGATAAGCTTTTCATTTTAAGTGGATAAAAATGAATTATATGAATGAAATATTTTTTTGAATTGCAATTACACGAAGCATTACATTGTACTCTATAATGAGTACAAAAAACATAATCTCATTTAATAACCATCCCAAATCTTCTTAACAAGTCATTCTTTTGATGTTGTTGTTGCTGTTGTTTTGGGACCGTTAACGCCACATTAATTGAAAAAGTCCAGCCTTGGCCATTTTTTTTTTGTTCACTTGAAGAATTACCACACAGAATTGAATTTTTTTAATGTCCATTTTCACAGGACGATTGAAAAACGAAAAGAATGAAAACAAGAAATTGTAAACAGAAAAAAAAAAAAAAAAAAAAAAAAAAAAGTGTCGCTTAATCCTTTTGATATTCTGCGGTTTCCTCTAAAGTAGGAAAAGAAGAGTCTGAAAAAGGAAGAAAAAAAAAAAAAAAAAAGAATTGAGGGAGAAAGAAAATAATAAAAATCAGAAGAAAAAAAAAAGAATAAAAGAAGCTGACAACGACCGTTTCGCCTTGATAGCTTTTGCCTCAGTTTCCGGTTCCGGTTGGTCCATCAAGTGAGTATTTTCTATCTTTTGGCAAAAGAAAAAAAAAGAAAAAGAAAATAATAATAATAAAAACGGGACCGAATTTTGTATTAAGGTGCGAAGAAAGAAATGTGAATTTGTGTTTAATTTGTTCTATTATTTCTTTAACATTCGAAAAAAAATCTTTTGCTACACGAGATTTAATAATTTGAAGTAGAAAATATATTTTATATGAGATATAATTAGTAAAATAGTTTCAATTAGTTCATATATCAAAGTAAAACACACCTAAATATAGATATATTAAATGAACGATTGATTCATTGAACGAGAAATGGAAATTTGATCCATTCAAAGAAATGAACACAATTCAATAAAAAGAAGACTGTTTGTAGGTAAAGGATTTATTTAAGCACAATCTACCTGTCAAAGCTATAAAATAACAGTCACTACCGGATATTAAAATGGTAGGCTTCTAATTGGCTTGCATTCTACGACGTGAGAGTATAGTGTCTGATGGAAACCTATCTTAAATGTTGTAAAACATATACATACATATAAAGGAAAAGGAACAAATACTGCAGTTACAGATTTAAAAAAAAAACGTTTACAAACATTGGTTAAAAATCAGAAATGCATCTATGAAATTAGCAGAAATAATAATTTTTTTGAAAAATTGTATATATATATATATGTGTGTGTGTTTTGTATTTTTTTTCAGAGCTACTTAATGTTAAAATAATCAGTTTAATGTTTTTGTAAAGATATTTATTTGCATTTGTAAACACTAGAATGTTTTGCAACGAAATTACTGAAGCGACGACAAAAGAATAATTAAATACCATTCAAGAATAAATATCGATAATTAAATAGCATTCAAAAATAAATATTAATAATTAAATCCCATTTAAGAATAAATACCAATAATTTAATATTATAAAAGCTCTATAAATCTTGATATAAGTAATAACTAATCATTTGCTTTATATTTATAAATCAAAATAATTCTGAATTCAAATGTATGGAGAATTACATAGAATTCTTTTCCCATCTATTTGACACACAAAAATAATTCCTAAAACTGAATAGCAATTTACGATGCCGTCGAAATTTTTATTTATTGGTGTAAAAAATAAATTAATTAACAGAATCTACAAAAAAAAAAAAAAAAAAAAAAAAAAAAAAGATTTTATATTGCAAAAGATCTTTTAAATAGATTATTTTGAACATTTTGTTACTTAAAATCACGTAATAAATGATAAAACAAATGACATTTTCTATTGTCTGTAAATATGCCATTTATTTTTATCAAATTAAACTTAGTGCCAGTCTAATTGGTTACCAAATAAATTACTGTGCTAATTAGTTTTCTGGGTTATTTTGTGGAATATAAATACGACATAATTAGGATATGCCTTTTTTCTCATAGTACCCGCATAAATAAGTTCTATTTCCAAAGAACTTAGTTGGTATTCATAACAATATTCTTGTTCATTTGATTAGATCTAATCCTGGGGTTATTTATTAAATGTTTCCGTATTTTTAAATGTGCTTTAAAATAAAAAGTGGAATTTTGATTTTTTTAATGGCAAAATAATTTTTTCTTGTATGGCCATGACTTATATTTTTTAATCAATTGTTAAATATAATATATTATGATAATTTTGCACGTTTTCATAGTTCTTACATGTAAATTGTCTTTATAAATTGTTGTAAATTGTAAACAATTTTAAACATTATACTTTTTATTAGGAATTTTCGGATCGCATAGGTACACTGTATCGCTTATATTGTAACTCTGTGAGTATTGAAATGCAAAAGTTGTGTTCGAGATTTTTGTTCACAATTCATCTAAAAATTCCTCTTTTCGACTGTGTTTTAAATGTTATTTAAAACATTCCGATTTAACTAATTTTTAAAAATTGTATCTAGATTTCATTTAAAAGCAATAAGAGAATAGCAACACTAAAATATAATAAACATAGTTATATATGTTACAATTCTTGTCTGGAAATATTAGGGAGTTTGACTTTCAAAGATTCTTGCCATTTAAGTAGATGGAGAACTTGTATCAATAGAGTGTTTGTTAATTTGTACGAATAATTACGAATTGATTCTTTTTTTTTAAATTCCATTTATTCCAATTTGTAAATGAGGATTACCCATTTTGTATGTACAATCAAACTTTCTGTTTGTGTAATTTAGTGCAGTAAATATTTAGCAGCAGAAAGGCGTACATTGTGTTATCCTATTCGGAATTTTTTGAAACTTCATATTTACTGGTTAGTGAAAAACAATTATAGTTTTTATAGAATTTTTATAAAACTTTAAGAGGTTTTACATTGCCAAAAGAAATTTTAAAAAAATATAATGAAAAGAAAATTAAATTAATTACAAAGCAAAATTAAAATTTTAGAACATCTACATAATGGAGAAAGAGTAACAGATATTGCTAAATTTCATATCATGAATGAAACTACAATAAGAAATGTAGACTCCATTAGAAAAAGTGTAGCAGCTAAATCTTCTACGGGTATAAGCACAGTTTCACAGCACTACGAGTATAAGTATAAGCACAATATAAGCTGCAATGAACAATATGGAAAAAACATTAATGATATGGCTACAAGACACCACTCAAAAGCGAATTACCAGCACAATTACAAAAGCGACACCAATGTAATTACAAATGCCCCGTGTGGGTTCGTCCGGGTTTGAATAGCCCCACTATAGCCCATGCATGTCATAAAAGGCAACTAAAATGGGTACCCAGTGACCAGAGGGGGGTAATCTGGAGGGGTAAACTCAGTTTTCTATCATCTGGGGGTAAATCGGGAGATAGGTGTATATATGAGTGCTCCATGTCTTTGTGCCGCAAGGTCAAGGACAAAAAGAAGCTGCATTTTTTACCCATTATCATGAATCGTCGTTTTAAGTCACAGGTTCATGGACCTGGTCAAGATGTTGCTGTTGACCAAGTGGGATAAGAAACAGCAAAATTACAAATAGACTTTCAACATGTATGAAAAAGTAATTAGTTTTGTTTTACTTTGAAATAAATGACGGAATTATGTACATTTTACTGTTTTCGAGTTACACTGCATCCTAAGGAACCAGTCTTCAATGTAAATCGGGGGATAGGTGTATATCATTACCCTTTTTGTAAACAGACTCCTTTTTTAAGCGTCTATAATTATGAAATTTGTAAATAGAGACACACCTTAGTACTCATTGAACGCAACAAATCTAACCGATAAATCTCCAAAGTTTTTGAAACAAAGTTGCTCAAACATTCTTTCATGCTACCTTTTTTGTACTATTGGAACAATGTACCATTGAAAGAGCAACCTTACAAAAAAAACTTTTCCGAGCTGAGAGTAACTTTTGCAAAAGCTGCCTGACCTTTCCCATTCAGACTGAGTACTTGAAGAAAATCTCAGTTTTTACCACATCCAGAAAAAGTATGTCAATTTTCTTAAGTATGCGAGGGCTCTCGGGAATGGGGACTTCCACCTTAAAGCAGAACGAAGGTCAAGTTAGCAAACTATGTGTGTGATTTTTATTTTTATTACTTTATTCAGTTCTTGAAAACATTATTCTGGTATATAAACGTTAAACATTAAACAGTGCCATTTTGAGAGAAGAAGGATATTTTTAATGTTCTTTTCATTCTTTGGTCTTTTACTGTGGCAACAAGCCATTGATGTTGATGGCTCATTGTGTGGTTTTGGTATTGTTGGTGGAATTTTCTCACGGTTGTGGTTTTTAATTATTTTCATTTTGCGTTGGAATTAAAATTGGAATTAATCTGGCTATTTTTTTACCCTTGGAAATCTAATTAAAATTATGAAATATTTTTTTAAAATTGCTATTACTACCAACCATTTAGTCTTTCCGAGAATAAACTATTTATTTATTTTTAAATATTTGATTTTATCATTACAAATTAATCTTGAAACCCCTTAGGTATTTTTGTGTTTGAAAATTAACTGTTATTGTGCTATAAATATTCCCAGTATTTATATCACATTAACAATGAATTTGAACGTTATAATTCGAAGAAATTATAATTCGTTATGAATTATAAACATTATATTCCATAACAATGAATCAACGTTATAATTTGAAGCTCAACGTTAATTAATTATAAATTGTTCCCTGTGGTATTTTTGTGTTTGCAAATTTACTATTATTGTGCTATAAATATTTCTAATATTTATAGCACAATAGCAGTGAATTTGAAGTTCAACGTTATAATTTGAACCTCAACCTTAATTATAACTTTCTACGTTAATTAACTATAATCATTATAATTTGAAACTCACGTTTATAGGAATTTATAAAAAATCCTTTTTCTTATTTCCCTAATTATTTAGAATGTTTCCATTTTTAGAATTGAGTGTGAATTTTTCCCGGATTATTTGTTTCTTTACAATTTCTCTTATCTTTCAAAAAAAAAAAAAAAAAAAAAAACATAATAATAATAATAATAATAACAATAAAAAAGATAAAAGGGAATTGAAAAGCATAACATAAAAAAATTCTAATATCAAGTTTCCCTTGCAAAAGTTGATAAAAAAATATTAAAAAGAAAATATTTATAAAAATGCTTTATTAATCATGAAACTTAATACATCTATACATGGTTTACATTTTTAAAAATTATTTATAATATTTTAGATTTATTTTCTTATATTTCAAAATATTTTTTTAAAAAGTATTTTCAAAACATTTACAACCTTAACTGAGATTTACGCCATGCGGTCAAATCATTCGAATTACAAGAAATTTTGGATTGCGTTTAAATTGCAATAATCTTTTAACATCCGGTATGGGCGTTTTCAAGCAACTAATTTCTTTCACCAAAACTACTGGCAACGATCATGTTGATAAATTTTTTCAATCTCGTGAGCTTTCTTCCAATATTCTACTTCGAACAAAAGAATAAAAAAATTTAGCTAGCCGGCTTACTGTTATGTGCTTCCCATTTTAATACAATTTCTAGATAATTGATAACACGAAACTTTCGGCAAAGTTTGCAGACGATTTTTTTTTCTTTCACCGGAAAGAACTTTCCGAAGAAAAAAAATCGTCTGTCTGCAGTTCGAACACTGGAAAATTAATGTCGTCACACTGAGATTTCAATTCCATGCTTTTTAAGGCATGACATGACGGCCCTTTCTGTTCCTCCATAATTTTGGTATCGTTTGACAGTGCCCACCCCCCTCAATTATCGGTCAGTCAGTCCCTCGTTCTATGATTATAAAAGTTGCCGACAGAACAAAAAAAAATAATTCTGTTCTTTTTTTTTTTTTTAATTATCTTATTTGTTTGGATTCGTACAGGTGGAAAATATTTCTTTTTTATAAAAAAGAATGCTTTTTTATGAAAAAAAATTCTTTTTTAATGACTTTTTAATTTTATGTTCCATTCTTAGTTGGTGTCATTGATAAATCAGATGGAAACGATATTTCAGAATCAGTGATTCTATAATGTTCCGAAATGTCGAAATTTCATAGGTCATGAATTACTGAAAAAAAGTTGTTTTTTTTTCAGTCAAAATAAGAGGTTTTCTTTCATTTCTTTTTTTGTTTTGGCATTGCAAAAGCACTTTTTCATAACTTTTTTTTATAAATCTAGTTTTTCTTTTTGTACAATTTATTGTTTCATATACTATTATATTTTTCCTTCTTTTTTTTAATAATATCTAAAAATGGATCTTTAATTTGTACCATAACTTCAACTCGAAAGGCGATTAATTCTTTCTATTCCTTTTAAAGTTAAACTATTACAAAAAATGGAAAACACATGTTTCTTTTCAATTCTACAATATTTTTTTAACTTGTATAATAGAAATAATTCATTTATTGTCGTTGTTTAATAAAGCATCGTGTTGTATTAAATTTATAAATTTAATTTAGTTTTATTCTGAAGTATTTCTAATTTTTAATATTTAATACATATATTTGTACATTATTTATTGTGGTTATATAATTAAAATACTTTTCAATTGTTTACATATATTTCAAATATGAAATATTTCTAATTTTTAGTACTAACAAAGTTCATATATGTGTACATTATTTACTGCGATCATATAATTAAAATACCTTTCAATTGTTTACATAAATTTAAATATAAAATTTCAATAAAATAAATGTTTTTCTTTCAATTTTTAAATAATAGAATTAGAATTTATGAGTAGAAAATTTAGAAGGACTTTGTAAAAATTATAAATATTGATTACCGAGAAAATATTTTCAATTTAAGGAAGAATAATTTTTTAAGAGATTCTTATATCCTACAAGAATGTATATAAAAGAAATTCTTACATTTAAAATATTATTTCTTTTCGCATAAAATGTTTTTGTATTGCTAAATCCTTTTAGCTTAAAATTGACTTTGACCATTGTGACATAAGCTTCCTTATAAAAAATATATTTTTACAGAATATACTAACCCTATTGTTTAAAAATTCCCCCATTAATTTTTTAAAAGATTCCCCATAATTATTTTTAAACATTTAAAACAAACCCCATTCTTATTTTTAAACAATTATTAAGTCTTAGAAATTAAAAATTTATAAAGCAAACTCATTTAAATACAGTTTTAAAATCTATTTTTAATCTTTAAAATAAAACATATTTTTAAATTACATTCAAACGATTGTTAAGAAAGAAAGATATTTGTATATTTTATGAAAATGCGTTTTTGATTCTTAGTTAAGATAGTATGAAAGCTTACAACATATTTAAGTCAATGTTAAGAATGAAATGGAAACACTTGCAAAATAAGGAAAAAAACATTTTGTTTAAAAAGAAAACATAATCTCATAATTGCCGAATTCCAATTGCGGAACATCTTAAACAGTGAATGTTTGCATGAAATTGAAAATATTTGCATATTCATTGGCATTTAAAATTTCTACGTAAGTGGTATTTAGAAATAATTTTGTTTATCAATTCCACGGGAAATTGTTTTTCTGCTAAAATTTAAAATGAAATATTCATGATCATTTATGCGATATGGATTTGTAATAAATATCTGAAATATAATTGCAGTTATCTTAATCCTTTTTAAATTTTGTTTTTAAATTTCTGAATGAGTTATTTTCTAAAATGATTACTTCTAGTTATTTTGTAAAATAATTAGTAATTTTTATTCATATATTTATTGAAAATAAAAGAATGTTTTGAAAGAATGGAAAAAAAAATAAATAAATAAAAGAATGAAAAAAAAAAAAAATCAGAATGTTTTGCCGAAATTATTTAATGAAAACATAATGCTACATTTATGCAATAGTAAATACGATTTTTATCAAAACGATTTTTAGAACTATTTAGAAAACGATTATACTACTGTGCCGAAAAAGTTAGACCAATTTTTTTTTTCAAAAACTCTTTATTTATTCTTACAAATTTATTTCAACGCCTTCAAAGTAATCCATCTCCACCGGACACAATGCACTTATGCCACCTTTTTTAATACGCTTTTATTAGCTTCACCTGTATGTTTGTATGTATGTATGTATGTTTATATGTTTGTATGTATGTATGTATGTTTGTATGTAACTCACTTTTTGGGCTCGATGTTGGGACTGATGGCGCCATCTACTGGCGAGTCAGTCAACTGATCAAACCCTACTTATTTTGTATAATTATTTTGTTTAATCTTAATTCCTTTTGTTTTATTTTACTTTTATCTTAAAATTCTCATTTTTTTTAACTTTAACCTTTTTATTTTTGGGCATCGTCAACGAACTCTTAATTGTACCGATAGCTTTAGCTTTTTCGATCTCATGCTTTAATTGTTCTCAAGCAGATGTTTTTCCTAAATTTTAAATTCATTTATTTATTTTTAATTACTTCTATTCATTAATTTAAGAAACTACAATTTATGCTAATGTTTCAATTAATTTAAGATGTGGAGGTTTTGTGATTCTTAAAACCACCAAGGAACATCATAACCGGTACGCCCGTTGCCCAGCTTTCTTTCACCCCGGGTAGAAATTCAGTAATATCCGCGATCGAATTGCGCTCTTCCTATTGGCCGAAAATTTCCGTGGCTAAAAAGAGGCGGATCTCAAAGGCATAGGAGTGCGATCATGTCGAATGGCGCTCTTCCTATTGGCCGAAAATTTCGGTGGGCAAAAAGTATATAAACTTAGCGGATAATCGGCCAAGGTACCGTCTCTGCATAATTTGCACCAGACCTAGACTTTAGTCATCCTTTCTAGCAGCAATTACTCTACTTTGTAGTATATTCCAACTTTTTATATTATTCTTTTTTGCTTATATTAATTGTATTGTACTTAGCTTTTTTAGTATTTTTCATTAATTTTTATTTGCATTGTATTTATCTTTTTGTATTTGTAAATGATAAATGTAATTAATGTATTTTGTAGCAAATGATAAATGTATTGTAATAAATGTATTTTGCAGCAAATGATAAATGTATTGTAATAAATGTATTTTGTAGCAAATGATAAATGATTTGTATTGAAACTAAAAAATAAAAAATAAATTATAGTTTAAAAAAACTAAAAAAAAAAAACACGCTTTTAGAGTTAATCAGACTAAAAAGTAAAAAATAAATTAATAGTTTAAAAAAACTAAACAATACGCATTTAGAGTTAATCTATCTAAAAAGTAAAAAATAATTGTTAACATAAGAATAAAATGACTGACGAGAAAATGAATGTCACTGTTCTAAAAGCGTGGGGTGCTCAATATCAATGGTTATAATTTTTCACTAGTTTCACTCAGAAATGCAGAGTTAATTTTAAAATGTCATACAAGCACCCCACGCTTTTAGAACAGTGACATTCATTTTCTCGTCAGTCATTTTATTCTTATGTTAACAATTATTTTTTACTTTTTAGATAGATTAACTCTAAATGCGTATTGTTTAGTTTTTTTAAACTATTAATTTCCAATCCTCAATGCATGCTAAATAGTCATCGGCAGGGATGGCCTTCAAAGAACGCGGCAATTCACGTTGAATCTCTTCAGTCGACTCTAAACGGTAGCCTCGGAGTGGTCTTTTGAGTTTAGGGAATAGCCAGAAGTCACACGGTGTGAATACGCTGGTTGTGGAACGATATGGGTTTCAATGCTGGCGAAAACGTCACGAAGAATCAATGCAGTGTGAGCTGGCGCATTTAGTATTTTCGGTACCAATCGAGATTTGACGTATTTGGGGCCCAAAATGGAATTGACAGATCCTTTTAAAATTCCAACATCATCAACAAGATCTCTAATTGTAAATCGACGGTTTGCAAGCACCTAATCTTTAATTTTTTGGACGTGAGCTTCGACGGTTGAGGTGGATGGTCGACTCTTCATTTTCAACGCTTTCTCTGCCTTCTTTGAACTGTTTATACCACTTCTAAGCATTTCTTTCCGATATAAAAATGCTCTCCGAATGCCTTCTGCAACATTCTATACGTTTCTGAAACCAAACAAAATTGAATGCAAGTTATTTGCTCAATGAATTCAGACATTTCAAACATCGCCGGAATCAGTTTTAGCTTTTCACAAAGCTAAGCGTAACTCAAACACTAATGAATATTTTGACGTCAAATTTCACATAGATGTCAAGGACTGTGCCAGCAACCAACAAAAGGAAAAACAATCTAAATTCGTAAGCCCCGCGAATTTTAAATTGAAAAGTGGTCTTACTTTTTGGACACAGTAGTCAATACGATTTTTATCAGAAAGACTTTTAGAACTATTTAGAAAAAGATTATAGTTAGAAAACGATTTATTAAGAAAACGATTTTTATTAAGGATAATATTTAAAAATTCTAGAAGGCATTTAAAAATTTCTACGTAAATTAATATCTAACTCACGTACTTATAAAATATATAATTATATTTAGAAATTCAATGCACATGTTTCTGTTGCCAAAATGTTGAACATAAAGTTTTAAGACGGAATATTCATAATGAATTATACGATATGGTTCAACAGTTACAGTTATCTTAATCCTTTAAACCATTTTAAATTATTAAATGGATTATTTTTTCTAAAATGATTACTTCTCGTCATTTTAAAAAAATCGTTTGTTATTGATATTTATATATTTATTGATAACAAAAAAGTGAGGGAAAAAGGAAGAAAACTTCTAAATCAGTTAAATTTTCTTTACCAAAATTATATGAAAGTTAAGTGCTGTATTTATATTGTAGATTTCAGAAATAATTTTATTTTTTTAGAACAAAGACAAACAAAAGATAATTGGGATTTAATGAATTTAACGATTTCTAAAATGATTACTTCTCGTCATTTTGAAAAAATCGTTCTTTATTGATATTTATATATTTATTGATAACAAAAAAAGTGAGAGGAAAAAAGGAAGAAAAAAATTTTAATCAGTTAATTTTTCTTCACCAAAATTATTTTATGAAAGTTAAGTGCTGTATTTATGGTGTAGATTTCAGAACGGCCAACGGCCGTACCATGCTGAATATACCGGTTCTCGTTAGATCACCGAAGTCAAGCATCATTGGGCGCGGTCAGTACTTGGGTGGGTGACCACCTGGGAATACCGCGTGCCGTTGGCAAATTTGGGACCTGAATGGCCGAGTGGTGTCTAGCGCTCTGACACTCGGTACCACAGGTTTCGGGTTCGAATCCCGGCGGTGCCATGGATGTTTGTAGTGGTTCGGAATCCACTTTAAGCCGTAGGTCCCGGTCTCCTATGACTGTAAGAGCGTCACGGAGCAAAAGTCAGGCTTCTACCTACGGGTGCTCCATCACAACAGAAGCTGCTTCCTTCCCCTTCAATCATGAGTACGTACGGGCTCGTGGGCTTGGCCAGCCAAGTGGGATAAGAAACAACAACAACAACAACAAGATTTCAGAAATAATTTTAGTTTTTCAGAACAAAGATAAACAAAGCATAGTTTTGATTTAATGAATTTAACGATTGCTAAAATGATTATTTTTTATCGTTTTGAAAAATCGTTTGTTATTGGCATTCATATATTTATTGATAACAAAATAACGAAAAAAACGAAGAAAAATTTAAAAATCAGATTAATTTTTTTACTAAAACTATTTATTAAAAAATCATTTATATATTTATTTATATATTATTATTTAGTTATTTATTTTATTAAAAGTGCTATATTTATGGTGTCGATTTCAGAAATAATTTTGGTGTTTCAAGACAAAGAAGATAACCAAAAGATAGTTTTGATTTAACAATTTTTTAATCGTAATCTAAAATGAAATTATATCTTACAGTTTATTTTTAAATATAATATTATGATTTATTTGACTTCATTTTATAAATTTTGAGAATATTTCATGGGTGGTATAAGAATAGAATAATATGCTATACAGTAAGTCCTTATCTGTCCCATTTTGCTAATCTGTTAGGAAATAATTTTTACAACAATATTTATTTTAACCAATTTTTATATATAGAAATAATTCTGTAGTTATCATCTCTGACACCATTGGTGAACAAATATAATTAATATTTAAAAAAAAGTTCTTGTTTTTGATAATATTCAATGACTTTTGTACTTGACTTTAAAAGTGGCCAAAAACTAGTAATTCAGGTCAAACCGTTGGTAGTTTTGACCTTTGCTTTAAAGAAAATTTCCCCAGGACTTAAAAACTACAAGAACTCTTTTGACCTTTCTACATTTATGTTTTCACTTCGTGAATTCAGCGATAAAATTAGAAATTCAATTTATGGTTGTTAACGTGTTCGATTGACCTTAACGTTAGGTTCCTTCTTTTTATAATGATGACATAACTTAAATTTTATAACGTTTTGCATATATTAACGAAAAAATCATTTAAAAGAAAAATTTGTAACTACTTTATAAGGGTCAATATGGCCAAAATTGAATATTTTCATGCAATTAACTTAATTTATTTTTACATTTCATTATTTTATTATTTAATAACAAGTTTTTATTATCTGATTTTTTTACGAATTATATGTGGTATAACAAATTGTGTTAATATAACTATTTTATTCTATTCTGATACTAACATAATCAAAATACTGTATAAATATTGGAATATAGAATAAGTAATAAGTTTGAAATAAGTATGTATAGATGAATTTGAAATACATTTGTATTTATGAATTTGCAATATTTCTGTATCGGTGAATTTGTAATATATCTATATTGATGAATTTGCAGTATATCTGTATTGATGATTTTGAATTTGTAATACATCTGTATCGATGAATTTGCAATATGTCTGTATAGATGATTTTGAATTTGTAATACATCTACATCGATGAATTTGCAATATGTCGGTATCGATGATTTTGAATTTGTAATATATCTATATTGATGAATTTGCAGTATATCTGTATCGATGATTTTGAATTTGTAATACATCTGTATCGATGAATTTGCAATAAGTCTGTATAGATGATTTTGAATTTGTAATACATCTACATCGATGAATTTGCAATATGTCTGTATCGATGATTTTGAATTTGTAATATACCTGCATCGATGAATTTGCAATATATCTGTACCGATGATTTTGAATTTGTAATACGTCTGCATCGATGATTTTGAATTTGTAATACATCTGCATCGATAAATTCGCAATATGTCTGTGTCGATGATTTTGAATTTGTAATACATCTGCATCGATGAATTTGTAATACATCTGCATCGATGAATTTGTAATATGTCTGTATCAATGATTTTGAATTTATATCGATGATTCTGATCTGTATATATCGATGAATTTGATGACCCAGTTCATTTATATTAAAAGTGAGAGATTATTTTTTAATCCAGGTGGGAAGATATTTTATTCTGAAAATTATTATAAATTAAATTTTTTCTATGAAAAAAAAATTATTATGGAGCCTTTGATATATTTTATGTAGGAAAATAATTCATTATAATAAACTGTATTTTAATATATATTTTGATAGATTTGGATATAGATGCATTTTTTCCATAATTTGTCGTATATTTTAATTTCGTTCTTAGAGAGATATAAAGATATTAAATAAGTATTTTTTATATGTTCATGGTTCGTTATGGAATTTATTTAAGGAAAAGATCAATACTAGCTGGCTAAGAAAGCTGCAAAACTAATCCCATAAGTTTTGATAAAACTTATTTTTTAGAAAACAATGCAATAGCAATATTACCTGAAAAAAATAGATTAAGTTATTAAAATAATTAATTTCTCATACTGTCTGCCGTAACTAAATTATTTATTCATTCTTTTAATCTGTTATTGGAATATATTAATTTTAAAGACATCTTTTATACAAGATAGGCAGGCAATCGCTTTAAATGCTAAGTATTGCTAATTTTCAACATAAATATTAAAATTTTTTTGCATTTTTACACTTCATATGATTTATTTACCTTGAATCAATGAAGGATTATAGAAAATTTATTTGTAAAGCGCTTAAATTTAAAAAAAAAAATGTCGTATTTAAGTTATATTTGCTGAAACATTTTATGCCATACAGGCAATTTTGTAATTGGCCATTTCTTTCAATCTTTGACCTAAAATAGGATTCCGTTTCAATGTCTTCGTCGTAAATCAAAGATTTGTATCAATCTTCGATTTTTTTTCCCGTTTTAGTATTTTCATTATTTAGAATTCGTTTTGATTTAAGATGATTATAAATGCATAAATTTGCATAAATCTTCATGTTCATTCATTCAAGTTATTTATTGTGCATACTAATTATGTAAATACAAATTTGAAAGAGAATAAGTTCATATATTTCAAAATTTAATAAAAAAAACCTTATCTTCCCGAATCTGTTTTTTGACTTTGACAAAGAGAAATACCTTGATCCATATTTTCGAATGGTTTAGGTCCTGATTAGTTTAATCTAAAAGATCCTTCTTAAATCATTAAAAATATTTATTTTTACTATTGCGATATTTGTTTCTCCACTCTTTCACTTAGCTTTTGCAAATCGATCTCAATTGGGTATTTGCACATCATAATAGGTGTTGTAGGTTAGCGTCTGTTAGGTTTGAGCGTGTTTTGTGTTTGGGCAATTTCATTTTCGAAAAAATAAAAATAAAAAACGATTCGCAGATGTAAGGTGAACCAAAAGCGCTAACAATTTGAACTAAGAGTCTGATTTGCTCTGTTATCAGCAATCAACTATGCTTATCTAGTAGTCACTGAGGTCACTTAAAGTGAAACATAGAACCTGCTATATTAGATGTTCCAAGATGGCGTCTCATGAGTTCGCAGAATATAATTTCATTATATTGCAAACTCATAACAGTAAACTCATAAATAAAACTGGCAATATCTGTCCTATATTCGCAAGAATATTATTTTAAAATCGAAATTAATATTTTCTCATAATTTCGACAGTTAATTTTTGAATATATGGACTCACACATAATGTATTTTTCATTACATTTGTTTTCACTACTTTGGCTATTATAAAGTAAATGTATTTTGTAAAAGTGTGATAAATCTCACGGGCCGGGAAAATATTCAAGGCTGGCCGCGGGTTGGCCACCCCTGATTTAGATTTTATGTTTTTATCCACCTTTGTTTAATCTTTTTCAGATTTTAGATATATTTAAAAACAATTACCATTTATATTTTTGTGAGAAAGCAACAACATATGATGAGGCCACCCATAAGAAAACATGCCTTGTGCATCCTTGCATAAATTAAATGCACACCATAAATATACCAGCTGCAAGGAGAGGGGGGTTACGTAGTTGCACAGACTGTTTATTTTACTAAAGTCTGAGAACTCGCCACCTATAGGAAGACTTTCTCACAGCGTTACGCTGCACTTCCGTTTAAATATTCCTTTCACATGGTAAGATCTGATTATGTTGTATTAAAACAAGGAAGTGAAATTCACGTTGTATTGTTTCAATAGCTTATTAATCAAAATAAGCTTCGTAGCTGTTTCTTTCATCTCATCCGTTACACACTGTACCTACAACGCCATAAAAAAGATTTCATCTGGCAATATTTTAGCACAATGTCCTAGACATTAAAATGCATGGGATATTGTTTCTAATAAACTGATAATTCCTACGATACGTCATATTTTAAAGATATCAACATATTTATATATATGTGTAAAGGATAGTTGTTGATACGTTGTTAAACAGATATTTATATTTAAATGAATTATAGCGATATTTTGTATAACAATTAAAATACTTATTTGTACTTAGATAAAAAAAATATTAAGGAAGACTTAAAATCAGCTAATAATGCACACTATTTGCACAGACAATTTTCAATTTAAGTATTACCACATAAATTAAGGAGTAATTTATTTTGTTTTTAAAATTAAAAAGATATGTATTTTAGGTTCAAAACTATTATACATTGTTTCTAAATAATGACTTTTATGACTTTGAATAAATTCGGACAGCATTTTTTTTTAAAATTAAATTTTGGTAAATAGTAAATTTTTAACTGAGTTTTATGATCAAATAAATAAATTTTTTTTTTTATGATAAATATAATATTAGGGTTTTTTTTTTTTTTTTTTTGTAATTATGACATATTCGTAAACAGCTGTATAATTCAATATGCTTGATTTTGTTACGGAGTTTTTCTAATTCATTTCATTCATTTTTTTCTAATTCATGAATTCATTTCGCTCAATTTATGACAAATTTAAAATAGTTAAATTTGTCATAAATTAGGCGATTTGATATAATTTTATTTTGTAAAATTTAATAAATATATTTCCATCTAATTTGCATTAAAAATATATATTTGTATCAAAAAATTATTTCGTAAAAAACTGTTCTTCATTTTTCATTTTTTTTTAAATATGTCTAATTATTACTTTTATTCAAATGTAAAAAAAAATACATTTTAATGAAAGTAATTAAGTCTATTAAAGATAATAGTATTTTAATTCTAATTTTACATTAAATTGATGATTCTGCATATTCTGCATTATAGGATTCTAATTTCAACTATTTTAGATATTCTAAATTATAAAATTCCAACTTTAGATTATGGAATTCTTAGATATTCCAAATATTAAACTAAATTATAAAATTCTAATTCTAGATTCTAATTCTAATAAGATTCTAGTAAAAGTAAATATTTTAATACATTAAAATATTTTTATGCCATTAATCGTATAGTACAATAGTATTGTATTAAATTACATCGTATATTGTATCATATTTTACATAATACCATAATATAACTGTTTTTTCTAAATAATTTAGAAATAAAAAAATTTATACTTATCCTTTCCAAATAATAATGAAATAATTATTTTGATGAAAAAAATATACATTTAAAAATCAGAAATATTTTTTTCTATAGAATTCTCGTATATTAAGCAAAGAACAGCATTGGAATTATTCCTTACGATTTTCTATTGTGTTATCTTCTCCTCAAATGAACAGCCTTTGCTATATTCTTTCAATTAAGGTGTTCTTTTTTGCGTGAAATTGCTCATGGTTGCAGTCAATCGAAGGTAATGTACAAGAAAAAAAAACGAACATTGTTGGTCTCATTAATCATCAAGCATTAAAAAGTATAAGTACAAGTTCAATTTACAGCAACAATTCCAAAGATGGTCAATCACTACAGAGCAAAATTAGGCCATTGAACTCCTTAACCTTGTGTTGCCAGGTTGCGAATTGGTATTATAGGAAATGCAAACGATTAAAAAGAGTGACGGAGTAAAGGTCGGTTGTACGCTTTTATTTCGTTTGATAGATTTCCTTTTTTAGATTTTTTTTTTTGTAAAAATAGAGGATTAACTTTGTTGCATGCTTTTGAAAACAATTTTTTTTTCATAGAAGGAAACGAAAGTCCGTTGATATTTGGTTTACATTTGAGGTCAAGTGTAACTTACATTTTAAAATTCGAACGTTAATATGATTTAGAAGTATATTGCGTTTTATTAAATGGAAAATAATGATATTATTATTTTAAGGCATAATTTCAGATTTTTAGAAATTAAAAGTTATTGCATCAGACTGATAGAAGTGATGAGATTTTAGATTCTAGATTATTTATATTTTTGGATATTTTAGATTATAGAATTCTTCATTTAGCTGTTATAGATAATAGAATTTTAATTCTGGATATTCTACATTAAATTAATATTCTGGATATTTCAGATTATATAATTCTTGTTTTAGCTATTATAGATCATAGAATTTTAATTTTAGATATTTTACATTAAATTAATGATTCTGAATATTTTAGATTATATAATTCTTGTTTTAGCTATTATAGATCATAGAATTTTAATTTTAAATATTCTACATTAAATTAATGATTCTGAATATTTTAGATTATAGAATTCTTATTTTAGCTGTTATTGATCAGAGAATTTTAATTCTAGATATTCTACATTAAATTATTAATTTTGGATATATTAGATAATAATAGCGTTGTAGCAAATTTTAGAAGATTATTTTAATTTAAATTCGAATTCTTTGTTAAACATTCATTGTTTATTATTCTAGAAATCTTTATTATTTATCTTCAATTATAATGACAAAATGTTCAATATTATTCAATGTTCCATTAACTTTGTTTTGTTTAAAAGTTCTTTCGTTAAGTTATGGAAGAAATTGTTATAAAACAAATTGTGTTATGATACTGGTTACGGTTCTAATTTTGTTTACTTTTGTAGAAGGTTTTGGAATATGACTTTTCAAATACCCTGAATTATTAACAATAATTATAATGTCTCAATTGAAATATTTTAAATATATATATAAAATGCTTTATCTATATAAGCATTCTTTCATAAATATTAGATTAAAAAGGCTTTTTCTAAAAATCTACCTGTATAAAAAAAATGTTAACATCTTTTTATTCTACTTGCATAACAATGTTCACCTTAAGGGCACATGCACATATTTAAACTTCAATGAACTATGAATAACATGACATTCCTTTCTTCAAAAGCTCTGTTTAGGGGCATATGGCATAATCCATCAGATCTATTGTCAGAATCTTTTAGTAACCTACCCCATAAATAACCGATTAACATTCCAAAAACCGTGAACATTTTACATAGAGTTTGGTATCATCCTTCTATGTCGTGAAAGAATCTATCTTACACATATAATGAATAACACCTATTTAAGAATCGCCATTTTTTTAATTTTTTTTATTGATAAAAAGATGCACCAATGTTAATTCATTTTAACACCTGGATATAAATAATTTCGAACGCCTTCTACTATGGTGGTATTCTTTTTCTTTTTTTTTTTTTTTTTTTATTCTTTCTTTTCCGGTATTTTCATCAATGACTTGCAAAACTTATTATTTCCGTTCGTTTCACTCGGTTGTGGTTCTGTTCTAGCGCGTTTCGCCACACCTTGTTATTTACTTATTTTGCTTTTTAAGAAATGCTTTTTCGCCTACGCGTTAACTGTGACCGCTTTCTTCAATGTTACGTTGTTTGTGGTTTCCGTCCAATAGAAGTGCATTAAGGAGGTGGAAGAGGGGGGTCACTTAATTTATTCGTTTCCGGTGTGTTTTTGAAGTAATGCCACTTGCGAAAAAGTTTCAGAGAAAAAACGTGCTTTGGTTTTTTTAATAATAGATAGAATCATGAATAATAATGTTTGTTACTATTAAGAGTAATATTCTGAACAATGTACCGCTAAAGATGTTTATCTGCGTGTTGTAATAATAAATGAATAATAGCATATTTAAAAGATAAAAATCATAAGAGAAATAAAGATTTTGGAATTTAGTAAATATAAATAATTACTAATTAAAAATACTTTACTTATTTTTATTGATAAGGCTAAATTAACAAAACGAAAACGTTTTCTGTGATTTAAATGGAAATCCATAGTAAATTTTAGAAAATAAGTAGAATGATAATAAATTATATTTAAATAATAATTAAAAAATGTTTGTCAGTATTATATATTTGAAAATTGATAATAATTAAAAAAAAAAGAGAAAAAATTAGTATTTTGAATAAATCTAAATTATTTAAAATAATATATAATATAAAATAATATATATTTTATTATAAATCTAAATTATTTGAATAAATTATTTTATTAATAAAATTTGGATTTTCAATTTATATTGAACACATCTTCCAAATTTATTCAATATAAATTCATAATTCAAATTTTATTTACTGAAGTTCATAACTAATTAAGAAAATTATTTATTTTTATTTAAATACTTATATTAATTACCAAGAAATTGAGTCAAATAAAATTAAATCCTTTTTTTGTGAATTTTTAAAATATGAAATAAAGTATAGAAGAAATTAAATTTGATCAGAGGTATTATTTTTATTTTATAACTAATGTTAAATATAAAACATGAATTCTTATTAAACGCAAGTAATATGCGAACTGTAAAATATATTAATCGAATTTTTGTAGTTAAAAAAATGCGTAAAATAATATGTTGTAAAGAATTTTTATTTTCATTTAATAATATATATATATATATATATATATAAATAACTCTATTCTCCTATAAAAAATTGATTTTTCTGTATTATGTGTTCAAATAAAATATGCTATTAATTTTTTTTACTAATCCGAATCAATATTAATATTATTCAATATTAATACCATTTTAATATGTATATTTAACCAAGCTATGTAATGAAATATGCTCAGAACAATAAACAATGGAATTTTCTTACATTTTTATTTGTGCAAAAATATTTCCCCCCATAAATACTGGTATTTAATCCATATAAGTAAGATTAATTAACTGTTATTCATATTTACGAAATAATTCATTCACAATTTCCTGTTTATTTCAAACTAAACCAGGAAATTGAACAATGGTATTATACTTAAATAACTAAAATTCCCACCTATTTAATCTGTAAAAGCAATTACATTTTCCAATAAAAACTGCGATATTTATAAAATTATGAAATATTTTCAAAATAAGTCAGTAAATGACTTCCTGTTTAGCTTAAATTTCAATAAAGCAGGAAATAATAAATCAAGCTATTTAAATATACTCTTAAACAGCAGAATTTTAACAGATATTGATTTTTTTCTAATCCAGGGGTCGCCAACCCAAATGATCTTGCGGGCCACTTTGAAAATGCATCCTAACTCCGCGGGCCGCCTATAAAATTATATATCCCCATATTAGATTTAGACCCACTATGGACATTTTTTTGTAACGATAAATTGAAACAATGAGTTATTATTATTGTGTATAATACTATTCTTACATGTAAACGTAGATAATATAATAATAATGATACTAGACGCACATTATAAAGAAATACATAACACTAAAAATGAAATATAAAATATATATATAAATATAAACGAAATATAAAAAAATATATAAATATAAACGAAATATAAAAAAAAAAAATCATTAAAAAAATATTTAATTCACTAGTGCGATATTTGTTTCTCCACTCTTTCACTTAGCTTTTGCAAATCGATGCGCGCGTATCATGAGTTCGCAGAATATTATTTAATTATTCTGCGAATTCAACTGTAAGCTCAGAAATAAAACAGACAATATCTGCAGGATTGAATGGGCGAGTGGCTGGCACTCGGTACCACAGTTTTCGTGTTCGAGTCCCGGCGGTGCAATGGATGTTTGTAGTGGTTCGGAATCCACTTTAAACCGTAGGCCCCAGTCTAAAATTACTGTAGAGCATTGGCGTAGGGCTGACAACCCTACCGTTTAAAAAAGACAACATCTCATGTCTCGAAATCTGCCATAAGGCAGACGGCCTTGGCCCACCATGGGGCTGTTTCGTCAATAATGATGGATATCTGTCCTATATTCGCAAGAATATTATTTTAAAATCAACATTTTTTCTCATAATTTTGACAATTAATTTTTGAATATATGGATGCAGAAATAAATGTATTTTTTTAATGCATTGGCATTCACTACTTTGGCCATTATAAAATAACTATATTTTGTAAAAGTGTGATAAATCTGACGGTCCCCAAAAATGTTCAAGGAGGCCTAGTGTTTGGCCACCCCTGTTCTAATCATTAAAGAATAGAATTTAAATGATTAAATATTCGTTTACTACTGTGCCCAAAAAGTAAGACATACGACTTCTGACTATTCCCTAAACTGAAACTCCGGGGATATCGTTTTGAATCGATTGAAGAGATTCAACGTGAATCTCCGCGCACTTTGAAAGCCATCCCTGCCGATGACTTTTTAGGCATGCATTGAGGATTGGAAATAAAGTTGGTATAAGTGCATTGTGTTCGGTGGAGATTACTTTGAAGGTGGTTGATTACTTTGGAGTTTTTGAAAATACAAAAAAAATATGGTCTTACTTTTTGGGCACAGTAGTATTCGCTTAAAATTAGACATTAAAGGGTTTCCTGTTTAACTGAAATTCAGTCAGGAAACGCTAACTTTAGGAGAAACACTTGGAGAGCACTAGGCAAGAAAGCACTTTTTCAATCCAAGAACATCCGCGAAGAAACCTGTTCTTACCCACACGCCTTAGTCGGAATTGACCCCTCACACGGTTTCTATGTCGACGCGACACCAATTTCAATCTTCGTTTGTTGTCCTCATTAGCCGCTGGGATCATTTTTAGCTTTCTCTTCTGTTTTTCTCCGCCTAGCCTTTTTCTAGGTCATCTTTCAATGTTGATTAATAGCATTACCTTCTAGTGTGGGAGCCGACACTGATAGTTGTGTGTCGAGGCGATAGTCACACATCACTTAAGTCATGTAACGATGGCGTTTTTATTATTATTTATTTATTTTTTTCTCTCGCCAATCTTTGTCGATTTGCTGAGTTCTGATTCTTGGTCTTTGATGATAATTTTAATGCAATCGATTCTGATATTCGTGGGAATTTTTCTTAAATATTGATTTTTGTGCTAAATAATCAAGATTCGTCCATTATATCAATGTTTCGCATATCATAATAATAATAATAGTCATTATTGACTTAATGGCTAGACAATAATGACTGTTAATTAGCCAATTAAGCTGTTCTATAGAATAGCCAGAATTTTGAATTAATATAGATCAATTTGGATCAATGTAGATTAATTTGGTAAATATTATTAATTAATTTAGATGAGATTTAGTTGGCAGAATTTGAATTAATTGAATACTTCTAAGTTTTTTATCCTTCTATTTTGTTGCAAATTTGATAAAGTTTGAAAATTGTAAGATGCATTTATAGATCAGAATTCAATTAATGGCCTTTTTCAATTCCTTCTATTAGCTCACACTCTCCCTATATATGTCTTGTTCAAATTTTCAATCGTTCATAAAAAACTTTTTATTCCTCCACTCAAGTTCAAATACATTTTTTTTGAACTTGTAGTGGATGGCACTGGATGTTAATGTAGTTTTTTCAAATATTTATTCAGTAATTAAATTTAATTAATTAATTTTAGTTTTTTTTAGATTTAAGTTGCATATATCTACCAATAGATGGCACCAGGTAAACTTAAAAAAATGAATGAAAATTATTTATAAAGAACTTTTCTGCAACAGAGTGAAAAAAAGTAGGAATTGATTTAAATTTTTTTTTTTTTTATATTACTAATTTGAGCCAGTTGGAAAGATTTTACCGCATATGGATTTAGCGGCTCATCACCGTGTAGCATAGACACATAAGTTCCGGGATTCACCTAAGAAATCCAACGCGCAATCCACTAAGCTGTCTCAATCCAAACTTATTTATTTAATACAAAATAATTTGTTATTGAAATTTCAACAGTTTTGTATTCAAAAAATTCCAAGCCAATATTCGTCAGTTAAGAAATCCAACGCGCAATCCACTAGGCTGTCCCAATCCAAACTTGACTTCTTTATTTGCTGAAAAAAAATAGTTTACTATTGCAATTTCAACAGTTTTGTATTCAAAAAAATCCAAGCCAAGATTCGTCAGTTAAGAAATCCAACGCGCAATCCGCTGTATTCATTATTGTAATTGTCAAGCAATAAATTATTACATTGTCCTTAGAAAAATCATGGTTAAAGAGACAGAGAAAAATCACAAAATAGATACATCTATTTGCCTAATCATGTTGATAGTTTCACATGAGTTATTCTACCCATTTATTCTGATAAGCATAAAACATTCAACAAATTCTTCAACGATGAACATTAGTTATATTTCTATTTTGTTTTTATTCATGCTTTATCTAAAAAAAAAATTATAAATAGCACACAACAGAAACCGATATTTTTTTTTATTATGATTTACTTATTTATTATACAGTATAAGAAGCTGATACTGTCTGTTGAACTTTTTCACTTATCTGTGAAATAACACGTTTCTATTTTACATATCAGCACTAGATACTGTAAAT
The DNA here is from genome assembly GCA_021605075.1 of Caerostris darwini. Taxonomy (NCBI): domain Eukaryota; kingdom Metazoa; phylum Arthropoda; class Arachnida; order Araneae; family Araneidae; genus Caerostris; species Caerostris darwini. Next base: position 477,885 of record BPLQ01007705.1, on the reverse strand, counting down.
AAAATTAAAGTCTAAAGTCTAAATAAAACTAAAGTACTGTAAATAAAGTTAAGTCTTTGTAATCATAACATTCTAAACGATTTTGAAAACTACTTTAAACAAGTTCTGATTTCTTCATTATTTATATTTGACGTTACGTTTTTGTTAAATTTTTTTTTATCTGTTTTTAAAATATTTAGTGTTTATAATTTTTTATTATTATTATTTTTTTTTTTTGCATGATTTAAAAACAATTAATCTTTTTCTAAAAAAGATTTTTTAGTTTAATTTTTGTGACATACTTTAAAGTAATTAAAATTTTTAATTTAAAATATAGAAATTTTATTCTTGTTTTGACGTTTTATGTGTATATTTTTTTTATTATTGAAAATTTAATTTGAATTTTTGTGTTTATAATTTATTTAAAAATATTTTATGCATTCATTAATTTCAAAAATTTATTTATTATTAATTTAATTATTTGTTATTATTTTTATTTTATCTTAATTTTATTTGTTTCAAAATTTAAATTAATTAAATATTTATTTTATTATTATTAATTTCAAAAAATGCTATTACTTAGGTTATTATTATTAGAATAATTCAGTCGAAATCAATTGCGATCAATTTATTGAACCATTGCTGATCATATGTTCGAACGCAAAGGTTCGCTTATATATGATTGCTTGTATTCCTGCTGCTTGCTGATTTTTTGCTGGTAGATTGCTGATTGCTTGTATTGTTGATTACTTATATAAAATGAGGAAAATTATATTTTTAGTGCCAATAAGAATGAAGCAAAACTTATTTGCTTGAAAGTAACGTATTAAAGATACATTGAATTTATTTCTATCAGAACACCTGCCCTTTTTTATTACTTTTTGTTAGTAGCCGCATGGGGGAGATGGAGCAGATGCAAACGATACAAGGGGTGCACTTGAGGAGGGAGGGGGGGGGGGCTGCTATTAACCTGCTTTCACGCGGTGGGAGGCGGAGCTAATGCTTCCTAGATAGACTTTCATAGATAAATGTCTTTTATACGTAGGCCAAATTATACAAAAAAATGTTTGTGGGAGATACTTTATCACAATCTTCTGCTTGGTACCACAGGTTTCGGGTTAGTCCCGGCGGTGGCATGGTTGTTTGTAGTTGTTCGGAATCCACTTTAAACTGTAGGTCCTGGTCTGTTTAGCCCTCATGTGCACAAGATGACCGTAGAGCGGCAAACCAAACCAATCAACTCTACAGTTTTTTACAGAGCAGTGACTGTAATGAATGTCACCGACGGGTGACAAAATAGATCACAAGATAAGAACATATAATAACATGAACAAAAACTTTACCTTTTATTAGTATTTATGAACAATTAATTTATCACAATCGAAATAAATAAAAGGTTTTAGCACAATTATCATATGTTAAAGTTATGTTCATCATACTTCAAAATTTTATAAGAAATTTATACATAAAAAGTTGCTTTTCTAAGTTGAATGTGCTTCTTTTACGTGTATTAAAGACCTGTACTTGTATGCTTTTTTTATAAATATATATTACTGTTATGTTATACAAAATCAATCAGTACGAGTGAAATGATAAAGTTTTACAGATCTGATTTTTAGAACCAAATTAATTTTTTTTGAATAAAAAGTTAATTTCAAATACTAAAGAGTTATTGTTGTTCTAATACAGCTGGCAATACAGACAGTTAATTATTCCCATAAGCAAGGGCTGCACTGCTGTTACTCATTTAGCACTACCCAGGGGGCACATGCAGCTTGAAGATATGGTACGGACGCGAGTAACATTACTCCCACAATGCTCTACGATCCTATTAAGACCGGGACCTACGGTTTAAAGTGGATTTCGAACCACTATAAACATCCGTAGCACAGCTGGGATTCGAACCCGATACCTGTAGTACCGCCAGTGCTAACCACTCGGCCATCAGGTCTCCAAATACTAAAGTTTCTCATGCTTCGTAAAAATTAAAATTCTTTACAGAAATCTTTTAATATTCTTAATGTTTCATTCTTCTTTTTCATTCTTTTATGTTTCTTAAATTTTATTATTTTAGTTTATAATAACTTTTTACTTAATCTTTTCATATCAGTTCGTTATAACAATAATTAGGAATCATTTAATTTAAATACAATACAAAAAAAATTTAGTTCATCATTTTAAAACTACGTCTTGAAAAGTTTGAAAGAAACTGCCAAGTACAAAAAGTTATTTTCTTAACACGAATTTACATTTAAAGAATATGAATTTTTTATTCTTAATACTTTCTAATGCCATGTTTTACATGTTTTTATTTCGACTTTAGACGATCTATTTTTAACGCCAATGCAAATAACAGACACGTCGAATACAAACCCTGAAGGCGTTTTCGTTTGTATGGAACTATTGTGATTTAGGCTTAGCTAGACACGCGATGGTGTTCGGCATTTTATAATCTCTTCGTTCCGAATAAAAGAAAAAGTAATCCTCTGTGTAGAAGAATTGAAATGAAATGATAAGCCGAAAATGGCGTCCATTTTGAAAGTGGGTTGCTGAATTTCGCCCTTTTTTACTGAGTTACTTTCTCAAATCTGCTGACGTGAATCTGACAGAATAAATATTACTTTTTGTATAGAGGTTGTTTGTATAAAACATATTTGTTAAAGTACGATGCAGAATAATATGAATAAATTTCAGTATGAGATAAACAGTTCTATGTCAATCGTCTTTAATCTTTTTAGATAAAGTACATTAATTTTAAATGTTTAGCTGTTTTGTTTATTATAAAGACGTTCAGTAGAAATTCCTCTGATTTTTTGTTTTTTTTGTTTTTTTGTTTATTAAACTATTATTTGAGTATGATTTCTGATTACTAAATTTGAACTATTTAAAAATATATTTGTTAAAGTACGACGTAGAATAACAGAAAAAAAATTTGAGTATGAGATAAACAGTTTTATGTCAATCGTTTTTAATCTTTTTAGTTAAAATTCACAATTTAAAATGTTTAGCTATTTTTTTTTTAATTATAAACACGCTCAATAGAAATTATTCTGATTTTATTGTTTATTAAACTGTTATTTGAGTAGGGTTTCTGATTACTAAATTTTAACTACTTAAAAACGTATTTGTTAAAGTACGATGCAGAATAACATGAAAAAATTTGAGTATGAGATAAACAGTTTTGTGTCAATCGTTTTTGGGGGGCCTGATGGCCGAATGGCTAGCGCTCTGGCGTTCGGTACCACAGTTCAAATCCCGGCTTTGCCCATGGGTGTTGTAGTGGTTCGGAATCCACTTTAAGCTGTAGGTCCCGGTCCTAATAGGATCGTAGAGCGCTGCGGGGGCATTGTTACTCCGCATCCGTGGCTTACCATCAAGTTACACGCGCTCCCTGGGTAATGCGAAGTGAGTAACATCGGTGCAGCCCTTATGGCGAAAGATCACGGTCTATTTGCCAGCTGCATTAGAAGAAAAAAAAGTTAAAATACACAGTAATTTAAAATATTTTGTTTATTATAAAAACGTTTAATCGAAATTCCTCTGATTTTTTTTGTTTATTAAACTATTATTTACTGATTACTAAATTTTAACTATTTAAAAGACATAAGTTATTAAATAGCTTTATTGTCATGTGTGAACATGATGTTGTCCTGGTTAGAGCTCGGTGACGTTATCCAAAAATGAGGGCCAAGCAAATAAAACTCTATTGCAAATTTTGGAGGAAAATGGTACTTTGGGCCCTTTAACTCTTGAAATGATTCATGAATAACGTTAGTCTTAAGGAATTTTCTGGAGAATTTGGTTTTTGTTTGAAGTGTTTTTGAAGCACTTTTCAGGTTTTGGGTTGGGATTTTAAACATTTGTATTTCCAGTGGCTATAAGTACTCGTTGTGCGTTGATCAATTCCTCCTTCTTGAAGTTTTATATTTACCACTTTTGGCATTTTTCGGTGCCTATTTAGCTATATAGTGTTTCTTATTGTATTTAGAATACTTCATTCTTCATTTATGCCTAGAATTTTTAAACTTTGATGTATTCTTTTGGGTATTGTATGTGATAACGTTGTTTAATATTTCATTTTTCATTTACGATTACATGTATCTTATTTTTGTACATTCTTTTAGTGATTCTTGAACAATTCATTCTTCATGAAGTTCTTGATCTATTCAACATTAGCCAAATACAATAGCCACATGAATATGGCATTCTTGTAGTATTCCAATCAATTGCATTATTAATCATTGGTGTATTCCTCAGTTTATTCATCCGTACCTAGAATGTTCACACATAAGTTGAAATGTGCCGAGCAGGTTTCCATTTATTTATTTATTTATTTATTCATTTGGTTTTTACCTCTATAAATTAAAAATAAGTAATTCTAATTAAAACAATCAGCTATTAAAATAGTGCAATTTTTATTATTCAATACCTTTTTTACTAACTTTTAAAAATTTTACTTTTTATTTTTTGCTAGTTAAATTATAAAATGAAATAAAAATATTGTCATATGGATTAAATTTTCTATTACTCTGACATGAATTTAAATTTTATATAGGGACAAAAATTTGATTTTCTATTTTATTTTAGTTGTTTTAAATTCTGTGATTGAGTCTGATTTACGTAATTTTTATTTTATAATTAACTCAAGGATTTTAAGGGAGAACTTTTTTACTATTTATTACTAATTTACTTACTACTGTTATTTTTTACTGTATTATTTATTTATTTTATTATTTTATTAAAAATAAGTTATATTTATTAAAATTATTTAAAAATAAAAATATTAAAAAAAATATATTATACGATATTAAAATCTGCCGTTTTAAAAAGTAGCACATTTTTGGTTGTACATTATTCTCTCACAATACATAAAAAAAAAAAAAAAACGTTCCATTTCATTCTAACATTAATGTAATAACAAAATGCTGAAAGCGAAATAATTTAAAGTTCATACCAATTTCCCAGTTTTATCATAAATATGATTAATTTAGACAATCACGGGAAAGACTTGGTTGAATTTGTGAAATGGACACCATTGTTTTCAGTAGCGGACATTGGTCAACAAAGGAAACCGTTAGCTTTAATGTAGAAATGTCCACTTTAGTCTTCGCAGCTGTACCGTAATGTGGCCATGACTGAATTTAGCATTCGCAATCGTTTTTACTGTAGAGTTTATGAAATTTTGAAAAAGGGGGTTGTTGCTTTCACTTACTGATTGAGAGGAAATTGTACATCCTTTTTCCTATTTCAAATCGGTATGTTTTTTTAAGCATTTTAATTAATTTTGCTTAATGATTGCTGTGAATTGACGTAAAAATTTGACGTGAAATAAAATGTCGCGTGAAAATTTTTTTGTGACGTGTCCAATAGTTCCTATATTTTTCTATTACAGAAAAATTGTTGGCAACAAGAAGTTTTTTAACGCCATTTTTTTTCTTCCCCTTTAGACAAGTTCGCCAAACGATTGAAAAGTTATATCAAACAACAAGTAATATTAAAAAAAAAATTTTTTTTAAGTCAGTTCCTACTTTTTTTTCACTCTAGTGCAGAAAGTCCTTTATAAATAATTTTAATTCATTTTTTTAAGTTTATCTGGCGCCATCTATGGGTAGATATATGCAACTTATATATGCAACAAAATACTAAAATTAATTAAATTTAATGAATAAATTAATATTTGAAAAAAAAATGTATTAACATCCAGTGTCATCCACTACAAGTTAAAAAAAAATGTATTTGAACTTGAGTGGATGAATAAAAAGTATTTTATGAACGATTGAAAATTTGAGCAAGATATATATAGGGAGAGTGTGAGCTAATAGAAGGAATTGAATAAATCGCCTGCAATTTCACCGAGTCTAACTAAGGGAAACACCACGTGCATCTTAAAAGTAAAGCAATTGAATTACCACGAAATATGCAAAGTTTTATTGTGTTTGCTTAGCAGATCAATTTTATAAACTTTAAAATTAAAACACCTCAAATTTTCAACAATTAAAAAAATTTTAAAATAAAGCAATACAACTTTGAAGTTATTGGTGAATTAAAATTTATTTCAGAATAGTGAAAACAATTTTCGAGATAATGGAATAGTGAAAACAGTTTTCGAAATAGTGAGATAGGGAAAATACTTTTCGAAATAGTGGAATAGTAAATTCCGAATATTTTTAGGAATAGTGAAAATACTTTTCGGAATAATGAAAATACTTTTCGGAATAATAAAATAGTAAAAATACTTTTCGGAATAGTGAAATAGTAAAAATACTTTTCGGAATAGTGAAAACAGTTTCCGAAATAGTGGAATAATGAAAATACTTTTTGGAATAGTGGAATAATGAAAATACTTTTTGGAATAGTGAACTTATTTCTGGAATAGTGGAATTGTGAAAACAGTTTCGGAATAGTGGAATAAGGAAAATACTTTTTGGAATAGTGAACTTATTTCTGGAATAGTGGAATTGTGAAAACAGTTTCGGAATAGTGGAAATACTTTCTTGGATAATGAAAATAGTTTCCGGAATTGTATTATAAAAACTAGTTCCTTTACTGTCATTTTAAAACAAACATAATTAACAAAGCTATATGTAAACATTACTAAAATTTCTATGTAAAAGAATTAAATCAAACTGTCTCTTAAATCAAACGTCAGTTATTTTTTATATATATTTTCATTTTTATTATATCTGTGCTCTTGTTAAAAGTTTTAAAATACTTATAAGATACTTAAAAGTGAATAAGTACTTTAACAAGTACTTATTCACCTTATTTATGTACCATTTTTTTCATATTTCTTTTAAAGAAGGAAGTACTAATTCAATTATTTCTACATTATTGTTGTAGATAACAATCTCCTGTTTGCCTGATAACAATCGTCAAATTTGGATTACAGCTTGACATTTTATTTGTTTTTTTTAAAAATAAGGCTGCCCTGCGGTATCTTTTTTACTTAGCTAATGATGCATGTCTTCTCCCACCTTGTTATAGCAATTGGATAAGGGTTGTATTTTTCTGGTTGGTTAGTGCAGAAAATGCACTGTTTCAGAAGCCATAGTCCATTTGTTTTAGGACAATATTGGTGCGTTTATGGGTAATTTCTTGGTTATGGCGTGATTTATAGACAACATGCAAACATTTAAATCAAATTTTTTCTTTGTAATTTGTCATCAATTTTTAAAAAATGGTAAATAATACATTTAAAATGTATATTTTATACACAAAGACTAATGCTTTATGTAAAACAGAGTAATAAAAAAGTTTACTTTTCAATGTATATTATAATCGATTTTTGTGAGGTTTTTTAATTTTGCAGAAAATTGATCGAAGGTGGTGACTTTTTTTTATTCAAGAAATTAAATTTTATATTTATTTTTACATTACTTCGTTATAAAATAAAATAAATTTTATGATAATTTCTTAAATAAAAAAATGAGCATTATAGGTGACAATATTTATCGGATATTATTCTAAAAAAATTTAGATATTGCAAAATTGATATAATTTGAAATGTTTGTGAAATTGATATCATTTGATCGATTCAAATTGATAATCATAAAATTGATATCAATTGAATTGATAATTGAGAAATTGGTATCAGTTGAATTGATAATTGTGAAATTGATATAATTTGAGTTGATAATTAGGAAATTGATATAATTTGAATTGATATTTATGAAATTGATATCAGTTCAATATATAATTGGGAAATTGATAAACATTTTGTTAGTTTTATGTTTTAATTAAACTCATAGTTACGACGTACAGATTATTTGTTATTTTTCTATTTCCTAAATAAATAATTTATTATTAAATAATGAATTATTTCCTAATAGATCTATAAATAATTGAGTCTTATTTCCTAAAATAATTTTCATCAAATATTTATTATATAAATTTCAATAGATTCGAATAAAAATACATCAATTGATGGGTCGCACTGATCTTTTCTGTAGATAACAAATTCAACATTTACTGAATCATTTGTAAAACATTTATTGTGTTACATATTAAGCCTTAACACGAATATCATGGATGCAAGCGATAACATCATATAGTAGATTCTTTGCGTTACCAAATACAAACTGCTTTTTGGCCACCTGAGAATAAGGTTATTATTACCCGATCAAATAAGAGAAAATTTGGATCACTGATTTTTCTATAAATACAAGTATTTGTGTGACTAGAGTAGAGAAATAGGATGGAAGCATTTTTCGCGATTATGATGCAAAAAAGTTCCTTCAACCACGGGTCGCCATTTTAACCTCCATTGCCTTTTAGTCAAAGATTTGGAACCGTAACTTTATCCCCTGTTCTTCGCGTGATTGCGTGTTGCCACGCAATACTCACTTATACGCTTATACGTAGATCGTTTGCTCAAATGTTGCGTCATTTCTTCGAAATTTAGTGTTCTGCGATTTTAATTATAGTTGTAGTTGTCATGTTTGCAGTAATTAAACTCACCAAGCGTTGGATATGAAGCAAGTTAACAAATAAATCGGTAGTAAATCTAATTTTAAAGAAGTAAATTGTTTACGCTCGGTGAATGCATTTTGCAGGTAATTGATTTTATTTCCGTGTGCTCGTATGGCCTGCCAAGCGATGAAGGTTCTTTACTATTTACAGGATCTAGGCACACAATAGCTGTTTGTTATTTTCAGTTTTCGTTGAATTAATCTTATAAAAAATATAAACCTGCGTCAGAATTTTTCAATAATTTAATTAAAACATTCATTTATTGTATATAAAAAGTTAATATTTACAACAGGAAATTCCTTTTAAGCTATGTTTTTTTCTTTCATTTTTAATATTTATTCTATTTTATATTCAATGTTTTATAATTAGATATTTATATGGTAATATTTAAATGCAAATATTTATTTAAATTTATTAAGAAAATTCCATTTTTGATTAATTATTTAAGTTAATAATTTAACTCAATTTTTAGAATTTTGTATTGAATTTGAACTAATACTGCATTAAAATGTTAAATATATGAGCATTAATACTTTATAAAATTTATTTTATTTTATTTAATAGTAAAACAAATGAATTCAGTAGTGCTTATGATATAAATAAAAATTTACTAATTAACACAATAGTTGTAATAAAGATTCAGTTTTTTTATCCATTTTTTTACGATAATACTGATACGATACTATCTATTATTGTCATTTCATTTCAATTTGAGTAGTCAGAATAATTTTTAACATTTTCGGTAGAATTTTGAAATAATATTTATCATTTTTAGTAGAATGTTTGAAATAATTTTTATCATTTTCAGTAGAATTTTGAAATAATTTTTCATGAAACTTAGTAAAACCACAAAGTTATTGTTATCCTACGTACATAATGCAGTTTGTTTTTATGAAGAATACTTTTTCTCCCTTTAATGTTAGTTTTATGTTAAAAAGAATTCAGTCAACGAAAACATTTTAGTGCTTAAACACTTTTTATTGCTTTATCTGAAAGAGTAAATGCATAGATGTATTTAGATTTTTTTTCTTACCTTTTGCTACGCCGTTTTTAGGCGCACACTTTTACTACTATCACTAATATAACAACTTAATTCATAGCCTAAACAATTGATTACAAACAAAATCTTTTTGAACTGTCGTTTTTTTATGTATAATCCTAAAATCACTACAGTTTATGAACTCGTTCCGTATCACAAATATTGTAGTCTACAACTTGTCTTTAGCTGTTCATAATCTCTCCTGGGTAAGTTTCCAAACTGTTTAAACTGTTGTGATTGTAAATCTCATATAAAACTCTGCAGGACATGTGGATTAGTGCGATAATTTTTCAGTATTCAAGCTTAATAATGACTTATAAAACCATTTTGGAATATTTAGGATTCATATCAATGCAAAATATTTTCTTTGGGTGAAACATCGCTTAAAATTGCTGCTACCTCGTGAACTGTTTATAACTCGTTCTGTATCATAAATATTGTAGTCTACAACTTGTCTTATAGCTGTTCATAATCCCTCCTGGTAACAATCACAATGATTTAAACAGTTTTAAATCTAATATAAAAATCACAATGACTTGTAAGACATGTGGATTAGTGCGACAATTTTTCAGTATTAAAGCTTAATAATAACTTATAAAACCATTTCGGAATATTTAGGATTCATATTTATGCAAAATATTTATATCGCTTAAAATTGCTGATACCTCATGGATTTTTATGATTCTTTTATTTACAAGTTGGTACATTGATTTTATGAACAAAAAAGCTTTACTTCCATTTAGCAGAAATCAAACTAGGACTTAGGGATGAAAATTTAACTCTGCATGAAATCAGCTCTATGAAATCCTTTAAAATTGGTGAGTTTTGTTGCCAACAGTTACGCCAATAGCCGTTGCCACGGATTTCCACATAAATCTTGAAGAGGAATTTGTTGCTGAATAATCAGTGATGTCGTAAAGAGGGCTCGGAATCGGTTTAGGAACACATTCATCTTAGAAAGTATTTTTAGAATCCATGACGTAACACCAGTAGACACGGTTACGGTGATGTTGTTCCGATCAGATACGGGCCACCGACATGAGGCCATCCCTCAGTGATCTTCTTTCGCGGTCGGCCGGTCGTGTTGATGACATGCTTCCAAAATTTATTAGGTCTGTTATACCCCACACAGGAGAATCTGCCGGCGATTTTTTTTTTTTTACTTTCGGCAATTAATTTTCTCTCTACGTCTTTTTTTTAACTTTCGTAAATTCAAGGTAAAAGTTAAAAAAAAAAAAAAAAAGGGAATTTCGGGATCGATGTTGGTGGTAGCACATTTGAACACTTACTGTAATAGATGTGTAATTAAAAGGTTTTTTTATTTCTTTTTTTTTTTCTTACACTTTTCCTTCCCTACCCTGCATTGCTTGAGTGAATGAAAAGTTTAAGCCCATGAAACCATTTGAGTTTGACCCATGAATTCGTGGACAGCAAGTATAAGCTGATGTCATACACTATAGTCAACGCTCTAAAAGGCAAATAGGACTTGTACATTGCATCAGCAATTACAGTACCTTTCCTACTTTTTGTTATCATATTGGGAGTTATTGGGTACTGCCATAAATATTATACTCTTTGACATGAAATTAAAATACTGAAGTTATTTATAACCATTAATAAATTTCACTTTTTTATTCGTTTAATTTCTGTCAAATGATAAATTTTATTATACTCTTTGGAATGAATTAGTATTATTCTCTTGGGAATGAATTAGTATTATACTCTTTGGGATGAATTAGTATTATTCTCTTGGGAATGAATTAGTATTATACTCTTTGGAATGAATTAGTATTATACACTTTGGAATGAATCAGTATTATTCTCTTTGGAATAAATGAATTCGTTTAATTTTTATCAAATAATTAACATTTTTATACTCTATGGAATGAAATTAAAATACTGATGTTATTTTAAATCATTAATAAATTTCACTTTTTTATTCGTTTAATTGTCAAATAATAAACCTTATTAAATTCTTTGACATGAAATTGAAACACTGATGTTATTTAAAACCATTAATAAATTTCACTTTTTTATTCGTTTTTCGATTAATTTCTGCCAAATAAAAAACCTTATTAATTGACAGAAACCTTAATAATTAATTGATAAGAGTAATAACCTTAAAGAGGTAAATAATGTGGTTATTAAGAGTAATAACCTTATTAATTGACAGATTACTCTTTAACTTTTTTTATTATATGAAATTAAAATATTGATATTAATTAAAATCAACTTGTATTAAAATAATTTGTTAATATTAAATTAAAATTACCAAATTTCACTATTTAAATGATTAAGAAATTTCACTTTTTTATTCGTTTTTCATTTAATTTCTGTCAACTAATAAACTTTATTATACTCTTTTGACATGAAATTAAAATACTGAAATTATTTAAAAAATCATTAATAAATTTCCCTTTTTTTTATTCGTTTAATTGTCAAACAATAAACCTTATTATACTCTTTGACATGAAATTAAAATTCTGAAATCATTTAAAATCATTAACAGATTTCACTTTTTTTAAATTTAAATCTTTATTCGTTTTTTTTGTTTAATTTCTATCAAATAATAAACTTTATTATACTCTTTGACATGACAAGTTTTGCTATATAATCTGCCCATGAATCGTAATGAGAGTTATTATTTTAATACAATATATCAATTTCCCTAATGTAGATGATTACAAAAAAAGGTTTCATATTAATATTTCACCAACAATCTTGATGGTACTATTTTTCTATATTTAACAGGAATAATAAGAATTTGCAATTATAATAAACTGGTCTAATAATCTTATTTAACTGAAGATAAATGACATTGTAAATTATTTTCTCCATTATACTTAACTTTAAATACAATTACAGAAAATGTATTTTTTTTTACTGATTCGTATTTGCATACATGTAACATACAGAATAGAAATTTGGAGTTACTAAATTAACTTCCAATTAATTGTTTTAAAAAGTTAATTAGAGCACTTGGTCTAATTAATTTTTATTTAAATATTATTGACGCACTTGTTCTAATTAATTCAAATCAAATTTTTTGTTTTGAAAGGTTTTATTATATAATTTGTATTATACAACTTCCGCATTAGGCTATTGTTTAAATTGAATAGGACAAAGCCTGTTGGAAAAATCTTTTATGAGACAAAAAAGAAATGCATAATTTTGTGTCTTGAATTAAATGATTTTGCAACTGGTACCCCAGTTGTACCCTTTTGTACTGGTACAGGGAATTGGTACCTTTCTCTCATCTTTTCAAAACTTATAAAATGACTTTCCAGCATACTGATTCATTGTGGTGATCCTTTGTATAGACATTCAAATGTTTCCTAACTTTCCTAGTTGGGAAAAATTACCAAAAGAGCACTCAAAAATCCCTAATTTAGAAGTTTATCCGTTATTTTTTTGATGTGCTAAGTTCAATTTAATGGGACATATGTTAACAACAACTAAAATATTAAATTATTTTTGCTATGATTTTTTTAATCGTAACTCGGGTATTTGATATACACTACTGGCCATTAAAATTGCTACACCAAGAAGGCGACATGCTACAGACGTGAAATTTAAACGACAGGAAGAAGGTGCTGCGATATGCAAATGATTAGCTTTTCAGCACATTCAAACAAAGCAGGCGCAGGTAGCGACACCTACAACGTGTGTAAATGAGGAAATTGTTCGGCAGGCTTCTAATACACAAATTGCATTGTTGTTGTTGAAGCAGAAATGTGTACCAGCACGTTTTTGACTTTGATAAAGGTCGAATTGTAGCGTACCGGGATTGCGATTTATCGTATTGCAGTATTGCTGCTCGCGTCGGTCGACATCCAATGACTGTTAGCAGAATATGGAACCGATTCGTTGATATAAAAATATTTGCTTTGTTAAATTACTTATCCTAAATGAGACATAAAAATAGAAAGATAAACAAATGTTCACTAATAAATATGATGTTTTATCATGAGGATCTGGTGTTTGGGCAGTGACAACAAGTTTAAAAAAAAGTACGAAAATCTGAGCCTTGTGACCTATTCCAACACACCATAGGTTATATAATAGGCAAAAGTTTCTTGTATGCCTTCATACCGCTCATTCCACTTTTATTGAAGAAGACCACACAAAATAAAAAGTATGTATATATTATAATTAGCTAATGTAAGACTTTTGGCTTTTCAGCATACATCGTAGCATGGATTAACATTTTTACATTTCAACTCCAGCGATCTGTTAAAATATCCAAATCGCATAATAACATTCATATAAAAATAATTCGATATTCAGAAATATAAATAAGAACACTCAACGAATGAAACATTAAGAACATTAAATATTTTTTATGAGAACAACATTGCTACTTATAAAATTCTTGGATAACAGAACAAAATTATTAATATTAGTTAAACTTCTTCCAACTATTGTTAGCGTAATATAATTTTGTACAGCATGTAGTTCCTTTTTCTGAGCTTTGTTTCATGCATAAATTTTATTTAAAGAATAAACATAGCGAAAGTAGAATGAAAATCAAACAAAAAACATGAAAATTTTGACAGCTGCAAATTTTAGATTGAGATGTCTTGTAAACAATACTGCATTGTTCAAATGTAAACAAACGAAATCTTTCACCAAACATAAATATGTTTATGTTTTGAAGTTTTTACAAAATAAAATATAAATATTTATTATAAAGACAAGATTCACTAAAAAAGGCGAGAGGCTTTAAACGAAAAAAAAATTGTTTTGTCTTCAGAAGACTGAGATGTCAAAATAACGGGTATATTATTTTACAAAAAACACGACTGAAAAGTAATTATAACTTTATTACAATATAAGAATTAATCAAAATTATTTTATATTTGCGTATAAGTTTAAAGAGCATGATATTAATTATGAGCTACAAATATTAATATTTTACAAAATTTTATAAGCTGTAATGGCAAAAAAATAGCATTTTAAAAAGTAAAATAATGTGATACATTTCTGCACTTGAAATGTATAATAATATCAATTTTAAAATAAAACGAATTAATTTTAATTCATCCCTTAATTATTAAACAGTATTTTATGTCAAACTCTAAATCTTTTTGAAAACAGTGGTATGGAAAAATGTATAGAATTCGAATATTTTAATGGAATGTTTCTGTTTGATTAATTGATCCTAACATATTTAGCTTAAAATGAATTTTCAAAGATATGCTTATATAAATTCGAAACTTTTTGAAACTCTTTATTAAGCAATATAATCATATATAGCTTTCCAGAAGAAATATAATGATTTAATATTAGTCTTAAGATTCTTGTTCTCATATAAATTTTCAGACAGAATAAGAATTTCTCTAACCAAACAGAACAGAATTAGAATTTTTTCAAAAGAAAATACTTGTTATTCTAAATATTGAATACCACTATAAAATATGAAACCACTAAAAATGTTTTTGAACATTCTCCAAACTAATATTTATTATTTATTTTATTTATATTTTATTTAATATTTATTTTCATTCTTTTTATTATAAATATGCAATTGATATTAATATGAATAATCAATCATGCTAGTTTTAAAAACCTAATGATTTTAAATTGAATGAAATATCTTCTGCTGCTATAATGAAATATCGTCTGCTTAATTTTATGTTCCATTGTTCTAAAATGAAACTTCTTTCTATTAAAAATGTAATTAATTTTCTTATTTGATGCAACATTTATTGCATATATAATTAAATTGAACCTTCATCATTTATTTTTACTTACAATATTTATTTTCATATTATTTATTTCAAATGTTGAAAAAATAGAATCTCAATGATTAAAAATGCTCCTTTCAGAAACATTCTTTCTCAAATTTCAAATCCAGAATGAAATATCGTCTGCTTAATTTTATGTTCTTAAAAAATTTTAAACTAAAACTCCTTTCTATTAAAAATGTAATTAATTTTTTATTTGATGCAACATCTATTGCTTATATAATTAAATTGAACCTTCATCATATATTTTTACTTACAATATTTATCTTCATTTCTTTATTTCAAATGTTGAAAAAAAATGGAATCTCAATGATTAAAAATGCTACTTTCAGAAACATTCTTTCTCAAATTTCACATCCAGAATGAAA
The DNA here is from genome assembly GCA_021605075.1 of Caerostris darwini. Taxonomy (NCBI): domain Eukaryota; kingdom Metazoa; phylum Arthropoda; class Arachnida; order Araneae; family Araneidae; genus Caerostris; species Caerostris darwini. The sequence continues at coordinate 462,283 of BPLQ01007705.1, read as the reverse complement.
TATCGTCTGCTTAATTTCGAACGCGAAGAAAATTCTATTTTCTCTTGGGCGAGCAATCATTCCACTTCATTTAAAGCACATTCTTAGCATTCACTTCCTTTCCGATAGCTTTACATCGCTTGCTAAGCAATTTGATTCGTCTGCTTTTATAATATTTTGAACTGAGCTTAACTTTGACTGCAACGAAACGGTGCCAAGGCTAACTCGAATCAAATTAGAGCTCAATCTCAATCCTGTTTTGAAGAGTGAGGCGATTTATTTTTCTTTCGATGTCTTAAAAGTACTTGAAGGTGCCGTTAAGGTGTTTATATTACAATTTGTTTAACGTTTTATCAATTTTGTATTTTTAAGAGCAAATGTTATTGTTACAAGGTCAGATGTATGTTTAGAAAATTTTAAAATCATTTCATATTAAGAATAATCATATAGTTTTATGTTAATAATAATATTTTCTATTTTATTGTCTGTAACGTAACATAAAAAATCTATTTCACAATATTTGTCACTAAAGTAATTTCAATTTTATTTATTTTCTTTAAAAAAAATAAGTAAACAAACAAATTTATTGAACGTTTAATTTTTTTTATATAAATTATACTGCTTTAAAATTCAAATAATTTTGATTAATTATATAAATTGTGAATAAAATTGAAAAATAAATTTTCCAAATATATTATTTTCGTTGACAGACATTTAAAGTAAAGTTCCCGTGGATTAGTGTTTTCCTTATTTTAATTTGTTTTTGATAATTTGATTTGTTTAAATATTTTTATAAATCAAAACTGTTTTAAAAAACTTATATTTCTTTTTTAATAAAGCCTGGTACTGGTAATTTACAATCGTATATTTAATCGGCTTGTTTTCTGCTTTATTAAGGATATTTGTTAATATTTTATTTAATATTTGTTAGTGTAAGATTTTCATTTGAAGACAATACTCACATATCTGAAAAATCAGTACGTTTAAACAAAACTGAAATTCAAAATAATGAAATATTTTGTGCATTTTAAAATAGATATCTAGCAGATAGATGCTTGCAAAAATTTATATTATCTTATAATAGAAAAACGGGCCTGATGGCCGAGCGACTAGCACTCTGATGCTTGGTACCATGGTTTAGGGTTGAGTTCCGGCGGTGCCATGGATGATTATAGTGGTTCGGAATCCACTTGAAACCGTGGGTCCCGGTCTAAAATGATCGTAGAGCGTTGTGGGGATAGTGTTACTCGCGTCCGTAGCAAATCTTCAAGCTACACGTGCTCCCTGGGTAGTGCTAAATGAGTAACAGCAGTGCAGCCCTTGCTTATGGCATAAAGATAAATTGTCTCTGTAGTGCCAGCTGCATTAGAACAACAACATAATAGAAATACAACTAGATCTTATTTTCTGTATAATTAAAATAAAAAGATAGTTTAAGAATCAACTAAGTTTTGATACAGCATATTGTTATGTTAATTGTTATGTACCTAAGAATAGTGTAGAGGGGGGGTTAAATATTTATTTCTAGTTTTATTGTCTTATAAGGTATGGTCTTTGAAATTCTGAAAAGTCTAACTAAATCTTATTGTCGTCGTTAAATCATGTGTAGGTTTTGCAGGATTTGTTTGCAAGCGACTAGCGGAATCGAGCTTGCGTCTTTCACGCTCGCTACCTAGCTTGACAACGAGTAGGATTTTCTCAAAAGAATGTAAAAGAACTTAAAATAACAACGCTTCCCACATTCAAACTCGCAACTGCTACAAAATCTTTTACAGCCATTATTTCCAACATACCAACCTACCTTTTATCACTCACTTTCATTGTTCACAAAGTTTACTATTTGCAGAAGGAGAAAAGAAAAGATACCTTTTTCTGCCTCCATAAAACAAAGAACCACCTACCTTGATCAAAAGCCAAGGCCAACCCAAACGAATCCAAACAGTCTTTTTTTCTATTCGATCAAAAGAAAAGAAAAAAATGAGGTCGGCTCTCGTCCTATTTAGTCCACCCTTCCAAAACTGTAAGTACCTCGCACATAGTAGCCCAGAAGCACCCAACACTTAATTCGCACACTGGCCTACATTTCAACCCTAAGAAACGGTTTCTTTGATTCTTCCAAAGAGTTGTCGAAGACACCTACGCGGAGGAATAATCTATGCCAAGACAATAGAAAAGCAGAGCAAGTGTATTTTCTGTTGGAAAGAATGCTTTCTCTGTCAGGATTAACTGCAATCACGATATGGATAGGATCATGTTTTTGTAGAGAGTGATTTTGATGTGTAATCAAAAGTATTTTGGGTAGCATAATATTGATAATCTTATTTCTTGTCTTTTAAAGTAATTGGTAATTGCTAATCTATTGCGAACTGGTTACTTTTGGATCTATACCTGTCGCATATTTACCATTTTTAAATCTTGAATTTATAGCTTCCAGTTTCCACAAAATATATATTTTTATACATACAGTTGAAGAATATATACAGTCACTTGAAAGAATTTTGTATCATTCTTTTTGGCAGTGAAGTCCCAGAAGTTTATTACGCATGAAGATTCAGCCATGTTAGGATCATGCTTTTGTAGAGTGATTTTTGATGCGTAATCAAAAGTATTTTGGGTAGAATAATTTTGAAAATCTTGTTACTTGTATTTTAAAGTAATTAGTAATTGTTGAATTGCGAACAGGTTACCTTTAGATGTAAGTATACATGTCGTATCTGTACCACTTTTGAATCTTGAAATTAAATCATCGTGTTTTAACAAAATATACATTTTGTGTACATTACTCTGGTTGAAGGACTTGAAGTCCCAAAATTTTACTACCCATGTTGAAGATGTTGACCTGCCATGTTAGGATCATGTTCTTGTAGAGAATGATTTTGATGTGTAATCAAAAGTATTTTGGTTATCATGATTTTGACAATTTTAATCTTGTCTTTTAAAGTAATTGGTAATAGTTAATCTACTGCGAAATGGTTACTTTTTTATATATACCTGTCGCATCTTTATCACTTTTGAATCCTGAATTTATAGCATTCGGTTTCAACAAAATATATATTTTGTGTATATATTTTATATTTTTTGTGTACATTTTTTTACATACATTCAGGCTGAAAGATTTTTCACTTGAAAGAATTTTGCATCAATCTTTTGGAAATAAAGTCCTAAAATTTTACTACACATGTTGAAATTTCAACCATGTTAAGATCATGTTTTTGTATAGAATGATCTTGACGTGAAATCAAATGTTATTTTGGGTAGCATAATTTTGAAAATCTTATACTTGTCTTTTACAATAATTGGTAATCTACTGCAAACTGGTTCCATTTGGATATATACCTGTCGCATCTTTACCATTTTTAAATCTTGAATTTACAACATCCAGTTTCAACAAAAATATACATTTTGTGTACATTTTTATGCATACATTCAGGTTGAAGGATTTTTCACGTGCATCATTTTTTGCAATAAAGCCTTAAAATTCTGCTAAACATGATGAAATTTCAGCCATGTTAGGATCATGTTTTTGTAGAGAATCAAAAATATTTTGGCTAGCATAAGTTTGACAATCTTATTTTTTGTCTTTTAAAATAATTGGTAATTGTTAATCTACTGCGAACTTGTTACCTTTGGATGTATACGATAAATCGAATTTTCTCTGTGCTTTTTGGAGTACCAAATTCGATTACATTATAGTATTTTCACTTGCCAAACAATAACATACAAGTGTTCCCTAATAACAATCCACGAATCTTTTAGATTGCGTTTCTTGAAGAATTCTTAGCTGAAAATCAGTTGGGAAAATGACCTTTACCTTGAAACCGTTCCTTCTGTTCACATACAACAAAAGTATCGGATGCACTTTTCACACGGACGGGCGTCCACCAAGAAAGAATAAACAACTGACCCTCAACCGCGGACACTGCCCAAACCGGTCCCGATAATCTGCGAACTGATGAAACACAAGATCCCAAAACCCCAGCCAACAGATTTTTTAATTAATTTCGTACTTGGCGACCTGTCCAATTAAATTTTTTAATCAACACTCGCCAAATTTGCCCCGAACTGCCCTTGGACAATGAATTCTAAACCAATATTTTCTTTTCTTTCAAAGAACTTTTGGAAGAAAAAAAAAAAGAATAAGATTCTGTGTGACCTTTCCTGTAGAACAATTAGAAAGACCCGGAAACTCTCTTCCTTAACCGCTAACTCGAGTGAAGAAAGCTAAATAAATAAATAAATAAAAAAGTGTTCTTTTTTTTTTTCTTTTCTTTCGTGATTTACGTTCGACTAGAACGTGTGATAAGAATTGTTGCCTATATGTTCGTGTGTGTGAAATTGGCGAGCAATTGTTCGATGTTTAAACGCGGAATAGTGTTTAATGTTTACAGTTTTCTCCATTTATTTACTTTCCAAACGATTATTATTTTTCTTATTTAATTGAAAAATCGTTTGAAAATTTGAATATGCCAATTTAATTTTAATTATTTTTAAAAAGATTCGTTTATATAGCATTTGTATGAGCTTTATTATTATTATTTTTTTCTTATTCAATAAAAAAAAATCGTTTGAAAATTTGAATATGCCAATTTAATTTTAATTATTTTTAAAAAGATCGTTTATATAGCATTTGTATGAGCTTTATTATTATTATTATTTTTTTTTTTCTTATTCAATAAAAAAAATCGTTTGAAAACTTGAATATGCCAATTTAATTTTAATTATTTTTAAAAAGATCGTTTATATAGCATTTGTATGAGCTTTATTATTATTATTTTTTTTTTTTTTTTTTCTTATTCAATAAAAAAAAATCGTTTGAAAACTTGAATATGCCAATTTAATTTTAATTATTTTTAAAAAGATCGTTTATATAGCATTTGTATGAGCTTTATTATTATTATTTTTTTTTTTTCTTATTCAATAAAAAAAATCGTTTGAAAATTTGAATATGCCAATTTAATTTTAATTATTTTTAAAAGATCGTTTATATAGCATTTGTATGAGCTTTATTATTATTATTTTTTTTTTTATTCAATAAAAAAAAAATCGTTTGAAAAATTTGAATATGCCAATTTAATTTTAATTATTTTTAAAAAGATCGTTTATATAGCATTTGTATGAGCTTTATTATTATTATTTTTTTTTTTTCTTATTCAATAAAAAAAAATCGTTTGAAAACTTGAATATGCCAATTTAATTTTAATTATTTTTAAAAAGATCGTTTATATAGCATTTGTATGAGCTTTATTATTATTATTTTTTTTTTCTTATTCAATAAAAAAAAAAAAATCGTTTGAAAATTTGAATATGCCAATTTAATTTTAATTATTTTTAAAAAGATCGTTTATATAGCATTTGTATGAGCTTTATTATTATTTTTTTTTTTTTTTTCAATAAAAAAAAATCGTTTGAAAATTTGAATATGCCAATTTAATTTTAATTATTTTTAAAAAGATCGTTTATATAGCATTTGTATGAGCTTTATTATTATTTTTTTTTTCTTATTCAATAAAAAAAATCGTTTGAAAATTTGAATATGCCAATTTAATTTTTATTGTTTTGAAAAAGAAAAGAAAATGGATCGTTTTATATAGCATTTGTATAAGCTTTATTTAAGTCGTTTAATTATTTTTAAAACTTATTTATCTATTTAAATTTTATTATAATTATATTTATTCTCTACATAACTATTTTTTCAAATTTTTTAGTAATATATTTGGGACTTTATATTATTTTATATTATTTTATTTTCATAAGTGTCAAAATTTCCTGAAAAAAATATTTATAAATATCTAATGTGAATTTTTATTTAATAAAAAATTGAAATTAATAATAATAATAATAATAATAAGTGAATTTTTATTGAAACCCTGCGACACCTGTTCATTGTAATGAATTTTTTGGTAAAATTTTATGATTTAATTTTACAACTCAATGATAAATTTGGAAAATCATACGTTTCTTAAACTCGTTGAGATCGTAATAATTAAATATAAAAATTATGTATGAACAGATAAATTTGTATACATCAAGTATTTTATAAAATAATTAACTTATTTTTAAATTTTTATATTTAAATATGCTAATGATAATACCAAAATACGTTAATGTGAGGAAATTGTAGTTTAATTTGCTAAGAATGTAATTTTTTAAAGCATTTATTTAAAAAAAGGGAATATATTGCAAAAAACTGCTTCATGACTTTTCCAAGATTTTCTACCTTAATTTTATGCAATCTATTTGCAAATTTATGCTTTAAAAGTAATTTGGCTAGCGCTCTGGCCTTTGGTACTACAGGCTTCAGGTTCGAATCCTGCTGTGGCATAGATGTTTGAGTGATTCGGAATCCACGTTAAACTGTAGGTCCAGATCTAATTAGACTAAAGTGTGTAAAAAATGACCGTAAAACGACAAACCAAACTAATAATAATTACTTCATTTTTCGATTTACAATTTTACTTTTTTTCTACTGTTATTGTTTTCAATACTGGCCACAGTGTAGCACTTTCCGATTGTTGAAAAATTGTAAGGCATCTATAGAAATAAGATCTTCAAATTCAATAAATGTACATGTACGATAAAGTAATTTCGAACTATTTCCATAAAAAAAACTCGCATATCTCCTTTAAAATCATTGAGAAAGAAATGCTCTCTACCACACTATACATATTTGAATAACAGTAATAACAGACATTCTCTGAAAAAGTTCGAAGATTTACGACCATGCCCAATTGAAAGACACGGAGGGAAGGTGGTAAAAAAGCTACAAAAGAAAATCGCACATGGCAAGGTTGCGATCGAAATGATATCGAAACAAACATGTTGGGTTTGAAAAAGAAAAAAAGAAAAGATCTCGTAATTCCAGAAAGAAAAACGGGTACAATGTAGGCGTCTGGTGTTTGGCGCTCTCTTTTAAATGATCCCAGTGAGATATTCCGAGTTCTCTTTTGTTGCAGTTGGTATGTTATTTCCGATTCATAACTTCATCACGTAGTAACTAGATCTGGAGCTCAACCACGGATGACCCTGACTTGCACCAAAGTTGTCCTTTGTGACGTTTCACATTGGTTTTTGTTTATCTAAAGCTGGCTGTTTGTCCTTTTATCTGTGCTATTTCTGCTGGAATGGGGTGTCTTTTTTTAATGTGGTTGTGGGTTATTGTGGTTATTTGTGACGTGTTATGACGTGGTGGTAATAAAAATATTTACCCATTTTGAAATGCACATATTGCAATGTAGATGGGTAACATGGTGAAATACGTTATGTGATATGATTCCTTTTTTTAAAGGTTTGGTTTGTCGCTCTAAGGTCATCTTGTGCATACTTTAGGCTACTTAGACCGGGACCTACAGTTTAATGTGGATTCCGAACCACTCGCAAACATCCATGCCACCGCCAGGATTCGAACCTGGAGCCTATGGTACCAAAAGCCGAAGAGCTACCCAATTGGCCATCAGGCCCCTTTTTTTAGAGGAAATGAACTCGTGTTCCAGTTATGCATGTCATGAACAATCCAATGATAAATTATGAGGTGTCTTCCAGGAGAATTGCGGCCAGATGGCCAATTGGCTAGTGCTCTGGCATTTGGTACTACAGGATTCAGGTTCTAATGGTGGCATGGATGCTTGTTAGTGGTTCGGAATCCACGTTAAACTGTAGGTCTCGGTCTAATTAGCTTAAAGTGTGCAGAAAACTTGCACTAAAGTTGTCCTTTATGACGTTTCACATTGGTTTTTGTTTATCTAAGGTTGGCTGTTTGTCCTTTTATCTGTGCTATTTCTGTTGAAATGGAGTCCTTTTTTTTTAATGGGGTTAGGTTACTTGTCAGAGAATTCTATGACGTGTTGGTAATAAAAATATTTATAATCCTCTTGGAAATTTAAATTGATATTGCAATGTTGGTACCAACATGGTGAAATACATTGTATGGTATTCCTGTTTTTAGAGGTGTGGTTTGTCGCTCTACGGTACATCTTGTGCAAACTTTAGGCTAATCAGATCGAAACCTACAGTTTAATGTGGATTCTGGACCACTAATAAACATCCATGCCACCACCAGGATTCGAACCTGAAGCACCAAAGTAAACATCACAAGCCAAAAAATTTTTTATAAAATACTTGATAAATATTTTGAATAGTAATTTTTGTATTTAATTTCTACAATCTCAACAAACTTAAAAGGACTGCAGAGCGACAAACCAAACCAATCCAGGAAAATTGCCTTGTAAACTGGAAAATCACCCATCATCCAGCTTGACTATTATTGTAAGACTGTAGTGTGCAGGTTGGGCAACTAGATTGTAACTGGTAGGATTGGGTTGAGGCACAGAGAGAATTCACAGCTTTATTTATAGGCGCAAAAAAACCAAACACATAAAATTAAAGACATACAATATTTAACACTTTTAAAGACAGATAATTATAGATTCATGGAAGGATTCTACTTCTAAATCGAAAACCATCTTGGCTAGGGTGCGCTGTACTTCCTCTTAGGTGAGAGTCTTGAGGCCGAAATACCATTTCTCCGAAACGCCGCAGGGGGCGCTCTTCTATGATAGCTATTCACGCTATTCATGAGCTCTCCTTGAACCCAATGGAAGAACATTCTGTAATTTTTTTATCATACCCTCTCATGTTTGGAAATGAAAGCTTTGCTGCTGTGCATGTTTGATTTCGGCCACCGTTACCTTACTTCGGAAACACAACCAAGCTACTCTAAATCATAAATAATGAAATAGTTTTTGCATGTAATTACAGTGACGATATTACTAAATTTCAAATATTTTTTCCTTTTTTTTTAATTCTAATTTAATGGAATAAAAAAAGAAAAATATATAGCTATATAAATATAATTTTTCCATTTTTCTACATTTAAAATTTCTCGCCGCTTTTTTTAAATTTTTGAATACTTTACCTTTTTTTAAATGTATATATTATTTCTATTTTTTTTCAATTTTAAATATTTTCCTTTTTTTTTAATTTTAAATATATATATTTTTTAATTTTAAATATTTTTTCCGCATTTTTACATTTTAAATATTTTTTCTTTTATTTTTCTATTTTAAATATCTTTTACCTTTTTTATAATCGTTTAAATATTTTATACCTTTTTTTTATTTTAAATATTTTACCTTTTTTTTTAAATTTAAATATTTTTTTTCTAAATAAAAATAATTAATTTTAATTGCTTGGCAATACCAAAATAATGGTGACGAGCTAACATCACTATAACAGTAGTACATAAACTCTCATAACACTGCTTATATTACCGTATTTTCTAAAATTTTATGTTAGTAATGATATGAAATGCAAACATAAAAAAAAAAAAAAAAAAAAATGCTAAATTTCTATTCTTGTTATGTGTTTAAATTTCTTGTTTCTTATCGCAAATTAATTACCTATTTAAAATACCAAACACTAAAACTTCCTTTTCCATTTTCCAGGTGCCAGGTCAACAGTTCTTAACTGATGAGGAAGAGGACGAAGAATTCACCCCAGTGGGTAAGTCAGACAACTTTTCCCATGAATAAATAGCTTCGATTTGTTACTTCAAATCTCGTCGATCCTGAACCTAAGATCGCCCGACAACAGGATTAACAAATGGGTTAAGGTCTACCTTTACCATAATCATGATTGATCCGCCGTCCATTTGTATAAGGAGTGTTTCGAAGCAAACTTCAATTTGGGTTGCTGTTTTTTGACTTAAAATACAGCTTATTTTTCATCTTTTTAAAAAATTTAAGTTATTTTTAATGAATTCAACATTTGATTCTTTATAAATGTATGCATTATAAAATATGTCACACACGCGCGCGCTCATTAATTAATCATGTGTGATACGCTTATGATTAATTGGTATTAATGATCGAAATTCGATTATTGTTCAACTCGTGGGACCTGTTGTACTATAATGCGGACACCTTGTGTGCAGGAGTCGTAGGCGAGAATCCCTTAGTGGAGTCCACTGTTGTTGTGTCTAATCTTTAGTATCCTGAAGTGCGGGATGGAGACCCCTTGAGTATCTACTCATGGGTGGAGGGACAGAGGCAGCTTCTGTTGTAATGCAGCACCCGTTGGTACAAGTCTGACTTGACTCCGAGTCGCTGAAGAAGGAGGGCAGTACCTTCAGGTAGGACTTTTAGGAAGGAATACCCCAATTTCGTATCGTATGGGAGAAACCCTTGAAAACTCCCACTATGTAGTATGGCTCACGAGGCGAGGTGCTGAATGTCATCAAGTCTCTCTATCTACGTCTATTAGACAGGATCTACTGTTTTAAGCGAATTTCGAACCACTACAAAAATCCATAGCACCGCCGAGACTCGAATCCGAAACCTGTGGCACCGAGAGCTAGTATATGGCCATCAGGCCCCAAATCATTCTACAAGACGATAATGGAAAATCTCCTTCACGATGAGACTGTTGCGCGTATAGGTTGACCAACACAAAACGTTTTGGACCAATTGCCAAAGTTTGGATGCTCTAGGCAGGTATATTGGTGCATTTAACACCCTGTAACGCCTCAGTGCTTTTCAAATTTCACATAACAATGAACTTTGCTCAGCTAATGAACAACACAATTTTGAATTCGAAACATCGTTGTTTTGTCTGTATAGATGTCCATAATGAAACTGATCACACATTAAAATCTTGCATTACGTTTATCGCTATATTTTCATTTTGTGTATTTTCAAGACAGAAAATAAACCTATTGTCTTTTCTCTGTCTGACTAATTTGTGAAGTATCATTTGATTCACGTTTTTGCCAAATTTCATTAAATTCCTATAAACAGAAATCTTATTCTTGTTAACTGTCTAATTTGCCTAAAAATGTGCAAAAAAAAAAAAAAAAGGATCGTAGATCAACAATCCAATCAATCAAAACAAAATACACTTGTTAATTTGGTTTTTGGATACTAGTGTATTTAGAGTAGTTCTGTCCTGGTCGGAATAGATTACTGTTTGGGATTTTTTTTTCACTATCGTACTTAAATGCATTTAGTTATGTCTGAAAACCCTCTCGAAAAGCTTTGGTATCCCAGGCTTCAGGTTCGAATCCTGGCGGTGGCATGAATGTTTTTTAGTGGTTCGGAGTCCACGTTAAACTGTAGGTCCCGGTCTGTTTAGCCCAAAGTGTGCACAAGATGACCGTAGAGCGACAAACCAAACCAAACCTCTCGAAAAGCATAATCTCATCTCCTCATTTTACAATCGGCTTGGTGGGCAATTGCCTGCCGCTCTGGCCTTTGGTATCACAGGCTTCAGGTTCACATCCTGGCTGTGGCATGGACGTGAGTGGTTCGGAATCCATTTTAAACTGTAGGTACCGGTCTGTTTAGTCCTTGTGTGTACAAGATGACCGTAGAGCGACAAACCAAACCTTCTTTACCTAGTGACCTGATGGCCAATTGGCTTGCGCTCTGTCCTTTGGTACCACAGGCTTCAGGTTCGAATCCAGACCATGGCATGGGTTAGTGGTTCGTAATCCACGGTAAATTGTAGGTCCCGGTTTAATTAGTCTAAAGAGTGCACGAAATGACAGTAGAGGGACAAACCAAACTAACCTCCCTTTCTTAGGGTGGCCTGGTGGCCAATTGACTAGCGTTCTGGCCATTGCTACCACAGGTTTCAGGTTCGAATCCGGGAGGAGGCATGTATGTTTATTAGTGGTTCGGAATCCACGTTAAACTGTAGGTCCCAGTCTAATTATCCCAAAGTATGCACAAAATGACCGTAGAGCGACAAACCAAATCAAACCTTTGGTGCATTATTGCTTGCTTTCTCATGGTGCATCACGTTAAATCTGCCAAATTTTCAACCTACTAGTGGTAAAATTCGAAATATCCGATGTTTTTGTATGAAAAAATGTTCATTTCATTAAAAATTAAACAAATTGATTGCCAATTTATTGTGGTTCGATGCATAATAATCAGTCGCAAACAAACACTTTCTTCCGGGTGCAAAAACCTTGAACTATGGCGTATGGGAAACTAGGTTAGCTAAAATATAGAAAAATGAAGTCCTTAATAAAGCTGTCTTACTAGAATTATTTGCAAAGTTTACCTAAAGTCAAGTACAAAATGGGTACAAAAGAAATAAAATGGTGTATTTAAAGTAGTTACATTTTGATGGGTGGCAGGTTTTTCTTGTTGCCATGGTTATGTAATCTTCATTCATTATGAAACCGCACAGAAATTTTTCAATTTAAATTATACTGGATGCATTGATGTTAAATATATACTCGTTTTTTCCCCTGAAGTCTTGAATAAATATTTTTTAGATTTTTTTTAGAATATTTTTTAGAAACTAGATATGAAATTTATATAATGTGATCTTAATTTTAAAATTTAAAATAAATAATTATAAATAAAAACTCAACTTTATTTAAAAAATTTTTTTTTTATAACTTAAATAAAAGACAATAATTCACATATCTTTTTAGTAAAAAGAATGATAAATAATATTCTTTTGTTGTTAGCCATTTGTTTTCAAATGTTTATCCTTTTAGGATATTTATAAATATTATTTATATATTTTTAATAACATAATACTTTTTATTATTTATAATAATAATAATAGATATTTAATAAAATTATAATATTTATATATATTTATTTTATATATAATATTTTAAAATAAATACAGATATTTTATTGTATATATTTCTTATATAAAATTATTATAATTTAATGTAATTATTATAAATAATAAAATTTTATTACTTATCTTTAATAAATAAATCTGTAGTGCTGTTTGCGCCACATGTTTCGTGTTCGAGTCTAGCGGTACCATGGATGTTTGTAGTGGTTTGGAATCCATTTTAAACCATAGGTCCTTGTTTAATATGACTACTATTACACCACACCACATCCTTGTGCTTAGAGCTGAGTTGCCCCTTTACAGTTTAGGAATGATGTGGGTGAGAAGTCTGATCGGCACCGCGACGCTCTATAGTCATATGAGACCGGGACCTACGGCTTAAAAATATGTTTCAAAATACCCTTTGATTGAACATTATGCGAGAAACTAAATAACATTATTTCATAACATGAACCATCCAAATGATTTTATTATAACCATTCGTTAGAATAGAATTTCAGTTATACAATAATAAAGTATAGTGAAATACCATATTGCCATACTCTAAATGTTAAACAAGAAAACTATTCCTTTTTAAAATACTAAAAAATATTTCAATTTTAAAATAGACATTGAAAAATTAATTTAATTTACTTATTTGAAAAATTAAGGAATTCTTATAAATTAAATCTCGATTTTGAACTCATTTATCTGGTAGCCCGCAATAGAATCCTCGTGACCTTGAAAAGACCTCCAGAGGCTATTTTTCATCATTTGCTCAGTAATCGCCTTTCTTAACCTCAGCAGTTACGAAAACATTCACTCATTCTATTAAGCTCGTAATGAATAGTCCTTTCAATTTTGCCCAGCGATTCGTTGATAAAATGCCTTTGGGTGGATTATTAATGTTCAACTTGGCTTCCGCGTCAGCTGTTATCAATGAATTACTTTCGTTATTTAATTGCGGTTTTTGCTACTAATTGATTGCCCTTTGTAAGTGTTAAGTTCATCTCGGTAACACGACATGGCATGGATGTTACGAGACACCATTTATTAGTAATGTTCAAATGTGTGATAATAAGAATTGGAGGAAGGAACAATTATAATGGGCTTTTGAGTATAAGTAGTTGTCCATTGGATTGTTTCACATGCGGGCCAGGGGTAATGAGTGCAACTATTGCAGTGTCTGGTTTCAGAAACGAGAAGACTCAATGACGACTGTTACAGCATGTAAGGATCTCTCACACAATCACACTATTTCGTGATATTTTTTCCAATAAATGTAAATGTGGGTATGGTACGTATATTTACATTTACATATATGGGAAAAAAAAGGTGTTATGGTATAAGATATCCCACATTTAAAAGGTGGACTGAAACGTTCGTAGGCTGACACATAAATGGCTCTACTAGTATTAAATCCATATGATTTTTTAGTTAGCCATAACCTTCAAAAGACTCGTGTATAAATTTGAACAGCTGTTGCACTATTAGTATGTGAATTATAGCATTTTTAGTGAAGCCACTTTGGTTAGTTTGAAAAAAATGGATAAAAAGGAATTCCGTGTGTTAATAAAGCATTGCTTTTTAGCAAAAAAAAAAAAAAAATACTATTGAAGCCAAGGCTTGGCTTGATAAACATTATTCGGACTTTGCACCAGGAAAATCCATCGTAGAGAAGTGGTTTGCTAAATTTAAACGAGGCGAAATGAGCACCGAAGACGATGCACGCAATGGACGCCCCAAAGAGGCTGCTACCGACGAAAACATCAAAAAAGTCCACAAAATAATTTCTGATAACCGTAAAGTGAAGTTGCTTGAGATAGCTGAGACCTTAAAGATATCAAAGGAACGTGTTGGACATATCGTGAATGAATATTTGGATATGCGAAAGCTCTGTTCAAAGTGGGTGCCGCACGAGCTCACAATCGACCCAAAACAACAACGAATTGATGATTCTAAGCAGTGTTTGGAGCTGCTCAATCGTAATAAACCCGAATTTTTGCGTCGATATGTGACAATGGATGAAACATGGCTCCATCATTTCACACCGGAGTCCAATCGACAGTCAGCCGAGTGGACTGCACGTGATGAACACTAAAAATGCTATAACTCACATACTAATAGTGCAACAGCTGTCAAATTTATACACGTGTCTTTTGAAGGTTAGGGTTAACTAAAAATCATACGGATTTAATACTAGTAGCGCCATCTATGTGTCAGCCTATGAACCTTTCAGCCCGCCTGTTACATATATTTCCCATATATGTAAATGTTTTTTTGTTTTTTTTTAAGGCAGCTGGCAATACAGAGACAGTTAATCTTTATGCCACAAGCAAGGGCTGCGCCGCTATTACTCATTTAGCACTACCCAGGGGGGCACGTGTAGTTTGAAGATATGCTACGGACACGATTAACACTACTCCCACACTGCTCTACGATCCTATTTTACCGGGACCTACGGATTAAAGTGGATTCCGAGCAGCTACTAATATCCGTGGCACTTCCAGGACTCGAACCTGAAACTTGGAGCACCGAGCTCTAGAGCGCTTATCATCTTGCATTTCAGTCATTAAATTTGAGAAGCCGATTTTGAAATATACCAAATATTTAATATATTTTTTTACATTTAAATAATGCCCTCAATTTCAGGTTTTACCGTTTGTCCTTTAAAATTAAAGTTAACAGCCATTTTTTTCAATGACTCTCTTTATTGTAAGAAAAGAGACATGCGGCTATTTATCTTTTCACAGCTTATTCTGCAAAACACTGTTTTCAGAAAACAATACAGTTAAAAAAGTACAATTCTTGCTACATGTTATGGGACTGTGCATAAATTTAACAACATCAAATTTTTTAATTATTCAGTTATTAATTTATTTCGATCCAATTGGTTAAAATATTATAATCTTTGCCCTTCCAGTGAATCATCGATGTGAGCGCGGCCAAATGATCATCGAGGTGACAACGCAGCAGCCCTTCAGGGGCATCATCCACCCCCGCGATTACAGATCGGGCCCCTGCGTGGCCCAGGGCCGAGGGGGCAGGACCACCACCCTCACCCTCGACATCAACGCGGACAAGGACGATCCCCGGTACTGCGGGGTGCAGTTCAGAAAGGTGAGTGCCTCTTTTTTTTCTGATCATATACAATTGTAATTGGACATGACAGGGGACAGACACAGACATGACAGGCGATAGACATGATGAATTAGACATGACAGGGGACAGACATGGCAACTCTTCAGTAGATTTGATCCAAACGGAACAGCTTGATGGATTTCTTAAATGAGACGGGCCAATTTGAGACTCCGCAAGGGAAAGTTTAAATGTCTATGTCGGTGATGGGCGCAATAATTGGCCGCACACACATATATATATATAATTACTGCTCAAAACAATTAGGGTATGCTAGGATTTGGGGTATAAACAGCAGGTTCATAAATGTTTTGGTGACTGATATATGAGGCATAGGTGTTGTAAGATATGTGAAAAGAAGAAGATGCAATGGACAAGGAATACTTATTATTAACAAGGTATATAATTTGTCGGTAAACAAAAAATGCACAATTCGTGCATATCATACAAACAACCAAAAAATGTGATTTCTCGGATGCAAATGAGTTTCAATAAGGGATATTGTTTCCCTTGACTGAAAATAGCATCGCACACTTGCGAGGCATAAAATCAATGAGGGACTGGGATATTCATTTTTATCACTACTGTAGAAGATGGCTTTCCAACTGCTGAATTGTTTCTGAATATGATAAGCGACTATCAACCCGACAACAATCTTAGAACGCTCCGAACATGTTCTATTGGGTTCATGTATGGGGAATATGCTGACCAATCCATTCGAAGGATTCCATCGTCGAAGATATTTGAGACGAGGTCTAGCGTTATAATACAGGAGAAAATATATATATGGGTTTTCTGCCACATTATAGGACAGTTATCCCTAGAAATCACTTCTGAAAATAGTAACATACTATATTATATATCAGATACTTTACATGTTGATATAGTATGAGAAACACAGGAAAAATGGTGCATCTTATGTATGAAAAAGCGTAATTAAAAAAATTTTAATCATTTTATTTCATTCTAGTTTTGCTTATTGAAAATCCTCATTTCATGTTAATATGTAGACAAGCAACAATATGTAAATCATTCCTTGACTTGTAATTTTGCCAAAAAAACCCATTATTAAGATCCAAGATGTTAAAAAGAAAGGATTGTATATTTTTTGTGTAATTATATTTTTTACAATAAATTATTAAAAACACTGAATCATTTTTTAATTTTTGTCGTCAGTGCCTATGCTATCAGTTTCCTATGCAAATTTTCTTTAAAGTTATTAAGAAAATCTACATAAATTGTCACTGACTACATAAATTTTTAAAAAATATTCAGTATTTTTAATAATTTGTTATAAAATTACAAAAGAATATACATTTTTTAACATCTTAGATTTAAATGATAATTGGTTTCTGTTTTACAGATTATTATCTTTCACATGAAACAAAATGTAATAAAGTAGATGGTTTAAGTAGTTTTCTTTCGAAACTAAAGGTTAAACTCTGTTAATGGAAAAACAACCAAGTCCATTAAGCAAAAACATTATAATAAATGATACAAAATATCACTTTACCATACTCTTCAAGTAACTAACGGATTTTATGAATTCATGAACTCATTTGGCTGTTTTACGTATGTGTTGTCTGCCAAGTTTTCAAATACCATCCCGTGATAATAAAAAAAAACTAATTTCATTGTTTGATATGTGTATATAACTGTACCCGTAGCTTCCAAATTTCATCACACGTACTTGAACTTTGTTGCTTTTTCATAATATTTTTTTCTGTGTGGTCCATTAGCTTCAAAACAATCACGTGCTTTTTCAGCAACAACGAATTTAAATAATAGATAGTAAGAAAATATAAAAAAGAAAGTGTACAGATGAGTTGGCTTTGCATATTTAAAAATGTAAATGTATCATTAGAGAAGTAATTTGCATGGTCTCTTGGACTGCGGAATGAAATTTCATTTGAATAAAGATGACTTTTTATTTGAATAGTATAAATATTTATAAATGATACGTGATGTGATTGCCTAGATATGCTTATTAATTAAAAAGCAGTTTTTCCAAGTTTGTATTGTAAGCGGATCATCAAAATGTTTGTCTTATTGATTTCTTGAATTTTAATGTTTTGAATATTGCAGGTAAAATATGAAGGAAAAAAGAATTTCAAAGGAAAAAAAAAATTTATTGCAGGATGAATTTTAAGGGGGGAAAATATTGTAGGTGAATTTCAAAGGGAATCCTTAAAACTGTTTATTGCAAGGTGGATTGTAACGTAAAAAAAATATTGCAGGCGAGTTTCGAGGGAAAAATATATTGCAGGTGGATTTTAAGAGGGAAAAATTTCTCTGGTTAATAAAAAGAGAAAAATAGAAGAGAAAGAGTATAGAAGAGAAAAAATATTACAATTTATTGTAATATTTTTTGGGAATTTAGATAATATTTTTTAGTGAATTATTGGGAGAAAAAATATTGTAGGTGAATTTTAAAGGTAAAACTATTTATTGTAAACTGAGTAAGGGGAAAAACTATTTATTGCAAACTGAATGAGGGGGAAAATTATTTATTGCAGACTAAATTTTAAAGGAAAAAAAAATATTACAGGTGAATTTTGAAGAAAAAAAATTTCTGAATGTGAATGTTAAGGGGGAAAATATAGCAGGTGAATTTTGTGCAAATATATATATATATATATATATTAGGTTGGGGAAAAAGAAATCCATTATTTTTATATGAACTTCAGGACTTTATTTAACATGCTTCGGATTGTCCGATTTGGGTCAAATATGCACCGTTTTGTTGTATGATTTGTTGCCATTTTAAAGGTAACTTCATAATGCTTCTCTCATAGAAGTCCTGGTCTCTATTTGCAAAAAACTCTAGTAGTCGATTTTCACAATCCTCCCTAGATGCCAATTTTTTATCATTAAAGAAATTTTGCAATGCAAGAAAAAGATGATAATCGCTTGGTGCCAAGTCCGGACTGTATGGCGGATGCATTAAAACTTCCCAACCAAGCTCCCGAAGTTTCTGGCGAGTCACTGTAGATGTGTGTGGTCTAGCGTTGTCCTGGTGGAACACGACACCTCTCCTGTTGGCCAATTCTGGCCGTTTCTGGTCAATCGCTATCTTCAAACGGTCCAGTTGTTGACAGTAGAGATCAGAATTTAGCGTTTGGCCATATGGAAGCAACTCATAATAAATAATCCCCTTCCAGTCCCACCAAATGCATAACAGAACCTTCCTGGCCGTTAGTCCTGGTTTGGCCACCGTTTGAGGTGCTTCACCGCTCTTTGACCACGATCGTTTTCGCACAGGGTTATCGTATGTGATCCATTTCTCATCTCCAGTCACCATCCGTTTAAGAAATGGGTCTATCTCATTCCGTTTGGCCAAGGCTTCGCAGATGGAAATTCGATCCATCATGTTTTTTTCTGTTAATTGGTGTGGCACCCAAACATCGAGCTTCTTTTTGAATCCAGCTTTGTGTAAATGGTTTAAAACTGTTTTATGGTCGATTTTTAGCTCCTGGGCGATGTTACGACTGCTAACATGCCGGTCAACTTCGATCATTTCACCGATTTTATCGACATTTTCGACGACCGGCCTACCTGTGCGAGGTGCGTTTTTAACATCAAAAATTCCTGAACGGAATCTACGAAACCAAAATTGCACATAATTGGCTGTTACAGTATCGGAACCATAAACACCATTCATAATTTTAGCCGCATGGCTTGCATTTTCGCCTTTGTCAAAGAAAAACTGTAAAATGTACCGAATTTTCTCTTTGTTCACTTCCATTTTTAACACCCTGTAACTCCCAACTGAATGGACCAAACAAAAAACAGAAAAAGAATTATTTTAGTACGAAGTGCCACCTTTCTAACGAGCATAAATCTGAAATTGTTTAATTGATACTTTACGTGATATCGATCACTACAGCCATCTATCGAAAAAATAATGGATTTCTTTTTCCCCAACCTGATATATATTGCAGATGAATTTTAAGGGAAAAATTTCTGCAGATGACTTTTAAGGGAAAAAATTCTGCAGTTGAATTTTAAGGGAAAAAATTCTGCAGTTGAATTTTAAGGGAAAAAATTCTGCAGTTGAATTTTAAGGGAAAAAATTCTGCAGATGACTTTTAAGGGAAGAAATTCTGCAGTTGAATTTTAAGGGAAAAAAATCTGCAGATGACTTTTAAGGGAAAAAATTCTGCAGATGAATTTTAAGGGAAGAAATTCTGTAGATGAATTTTAGGGGAAAAAAATTCTGCAGATGAATTTTAAGGGAAGAAATTCTGCAGATGAATTTTAAGGGAAGAAATTCTGCAGATGAATTTTAGGGGAAAAAATTCTGCAGATGAATTATAAGGGAAGAAATTCTGCAGATGAATTTTAAGGGAAAAAATTCTGCAGTTGAATTTTAAGGGAAAAAAATTCTGCAGTTGAATTTTAAGGGAAAAAATTCTGCAGTTGAATTTTAAGGAAAAAATTCTGCAGTTGAATTTTAAGGGAAAAAATTCTGCAGTTGAATTTTAAGGGGAAAAATATTGCAAGTGAATTTTCAGGGGGAGGGGGAATATTGCACTTAAATTTGGAGGGAAAAAATGCTCCAGGTGAATTTTAAGTGAAAAAAAATATTGCGGGTGAATTTGAAGGGGAAAAATATCACAGGCTTATAAGGAGGGTGAATTTTAGACATGGTGGGAAAATATAGCAGGGCTGGAATGAATGCCCTTAAGGATCTGGGAGTTCTCATTTTTTACTAGAGTTGTGAATTTACTATCCCTATTTCTTTATGAAATCTGAAAAAAAGATCTCGAAAAGAGATTAAAATTATTATGCAATAATATATACATTTATTTATCATATTGGTTTTTTTAAAATGCATTGTTTCGCTATATTTTTTTCTTGAATTAACTATCATTAAATATGTGACCGAAGAGAGGTTTTTTCTTTTCAAATTTTCCACATCGTGTTGTCGTTTAAACATATACTGTGTCGTTTAGACATATATCTATATTAATATGTTACATTTATTATTATTGATTAACACTTAAACAAGAAATCAAAGACAAAAAAGAGGAAAAAAAACCATTAGTTCTTTTCTCTCAACATACCTTTCATCCCAACCCCTTATACTAGTATCGTCTTATTGTTTTCAAATGCCAGATACTTTACACTAAGATAATTTGCCATGACGGCTGATATGTAGTAGATTCAGCGTTTTGCAGTATATACTATGGGAACTGTTACATTATAACCATAATTTGGAGTGAATGCCTTTAAGGTTCTGGCAGTTCTCATCCTTTATTAGACCTTTGAATTTACTATTGATATTTCGGTATTTAATCTGCCCAATTATTAAAAAAAATCTCTCTACTCGAAAAGACATTAAGGTTAATATGCAATAATGTATTCATTTATTTAACATATTGGATTTCTTAAATTATATTTTTTGTATTTTTTCTTTTCTTGAACAACTATCATTAAATAAGTATATTCGATCTAAGAGTTTTTTCTTTCTAATGGTACATAATAGGCATTTCTATATTAACCTGGTACATGTATTATTATTGATTAACACTTAAATAAGTAATCAAAGACAAAATGGGAAAATAATAGGGAAAAAAACCCATTAGTTCTTTTCTCTTAACATGCCTTTCACCCCCAACGCCCCACGCATTTGACATGAAAGGAGACCGCCGCTCTTCTCTGTGTCCGAAGTGTCACGAACTTTTAAGAATCAAGGTCGCTCCTGGTTTGGAATGCTTTTGTCGCCTTGACCTTGCTGCTGACCTCTGACTCGGGCACAAAAGTGAAGTCAAAGAACAAAAAAATAAATGCAATAACATTTTGGAAATGTGTTCTTTTTGTTTCTTTTTTTTGCCATTTCGTTTATGAATGTGTCTGAGTTCTTAAATGACATCTGCTTTGTAACATAATGCTCCTCTAGAATTGATGCTGAAAGCTTTAGTGAGAGATTTTATTTTTAGAAGACAGCTCAATTAAGGAATTTCGTTATTTGAGGTGGTATGGTTGATTCATTGAAGATAATAGAGAGTTTTTGCATACAGTACGTTAGTTACGTGCTCAGTTTCCTATGAGCATGCGCGCTAGGGAGAAAAAGCTAACGGACGTCCTACGGTAACTAACGGTATGCAAAAACTCTCTAATGTTTATTTGTTTAGTAATTCAATGAAATGATTTAACAAAAGGGGATTAAAATAGAAAAGTTGATTTTCCCAAAAATTATTTACTTGATGACAAAGTTGATTTCCACCGAATACTAAAATCTCAAGTAATCGAATCTCAACACATTGAAAGGCATAGAAGGCAGGAGATCAGTCTTTTGATTGGTGACTTTCGAAAACGTTTAAATATCCAGAGGAAATCCACCCTTAATTGTCTGCCTATTTAATTCATAATATTTCCAAATGCCAGATTTGCCACTAGAATAGCAGATCTTTAGTACATTCAGATTTCCATCGAATACTAAAATCTCACGTAATTGAATCCCATCCCATCGATAGACATAGAGGGCAGGAGATCAGTTTTTTTATTGGTGACGTACGAAGACGTTTTAGTTTCCGGAGTAAATCTACTCTTTATTTGGCTGCTCATTTAATTCATAATATTTTCAAATGCCAGATTTGCCAATAGAACCGAGGATATGTAGTATATCTAGGTGTACTGAGAGTTCTTGTGTACGGCCTGATGGCCGAGTGACAAGCGCTCAGTGTCACATATTTTGGGTTCGAGTCCAGGCGGTGCCATAGTGGTTCGGAATCTACTTTAAACATTATGTCCCTGTCTAATATGACTCTAGAGCGTAGGGCTAACGAACCGTACCCCGTAAAAAGAAGACTTTTTCTATCTCGAAATCTGCCTGTAGGCAGATGGCACCACAGCCCACCATGGGGCTCTTGAGCCAATGAAGAAGAGGGCTTGTAACATTGTAACACCATATTGCTACAAGATTTTGAAAACAAATAATCATATTTCCTACTACAAAAATATTGTACAGAATTAAACGATAATATTACGAGATTAATTTAAGATATTTTTCAATCAAAGGTAAATTAATAAATTTGGAAATCGTTCATACTTGACAAAAAAAAAAAACAGTACTGTATCGTGTATATATTGTACATATATACTTGGGATTCTATTGTTAAATATTAATATTTAAGGAACAATGATAAATATTAGTTAACAGGTATTATTAAAAAAAACTTATTTTGATACACTTTTAAATAATTAATTGTAAATATACTTCAATAATTTTTGTGTGTATTTTTTTTTTTTTTTTAAATATATCTTTACCAAAAAAATATAATTTTAATTAATTATTGTGGTATATTTTGAAGAAATATTCTGAGTTTTAATTTTTAATTAATAATATTTTTTCCTTTAAATAGCCAAATTCTGGAGATGTGACAATTGCTTTAGCTGTAAGAGTGCATCCCACATTAGAACTGTCTGAAGACAAGTATTTTTTCCTAACGTGTGGTAAAGCAGGCTTTAGAAACGCCAGGTAATAAATCTCACTTCGTATTTTATCAAGTCAAAAACCTACGTTAAATTACTACCACGACCTACGTTAACCCACTTGGTATTAAATAAAGTTAAACCTATTCCGTTTATTTTACATTATTTTTATGATAATTTTGATTTAAAAATTAATATCGTTCACTTTTTTTTATTAAATTAAAAACCTAAAACTGGAAATTTTTTAATATAAATTTTATGTAATGTAGACTCATATATGAATATATTTTATTTATTTATTATTATTTAAATTTATCTGAGTGACTTCAGTAGTTATACATCTTTACCATTAAATTTTAAGTATTGTGCTGCCATCTATGAGAGATTATTGGAACAAATAAGTTTTTCTTATTAAACATAGATGGCAGCACGAGTTCACATCCAGCTCGATGCTGATTTTTAAAACCAAGATAACACAACAGAAAAAAGAGTAGCGGAGAAAATAAGCAAAGATTTTTATTAAAAAAAACATTTAAAAAAAAAATATTTTGAACAATTACTAGAAAATATTTTACTTAAAAGTTTTCATGTTTCAGAAATATTTATTAAAAAGTCAGAACTCCACAGAATAGTACAAAATTAGTTAAATAAAAATTTTAAATAATTTTACCGGTAATGACAACAAAATTTTTTGATAATACTAATATTTAATAACTCTACAATTTCTCAGAAATAATTTAAAAGTGTTTAATCTCTAATATTTTATTTGTTTTACTGAAGTCTATTTGCAAAACATTTTTTGTATTTTTTTTTTTTTTTTTTAAAGGGCCTAATACATTTACAATATCTAATTTAGAAAAAAACCTAAGAATTCATTTAATTAAATTGAATTTTAAAATCTGTATTAATTTGAAATATTTTATATGCTGAGAATATTGTAATTATTCATTTTCTCATTGCAGAAATGAAACTTCAAGAGTGACCTTGAATTTTTATCACGATGGCAAAAAAGTCCAAGAGCTTATATACAATCAAGAATATGAACTCAGAGCTCAGATGACCAAGCCCGATGGTATGTTTTGAACTTTGCCAGAAAATTTATTCAAACCTTTCTCTCTTTTCTCATTAAATTTAGTTGAATTTTTAATGTATTTGTACATCATATTATATTGATGATCCCTTTTTATTTTTCAGATATTCATAAACTAAAAGTTAGGTCCTGCCTTAGTTTCTCTCCTAATACAACAGAAGTTCCACTAATAGATTCCAACGGGTAAATAATTGCCTTAAAATTAATTACTTTTATGATTTATGACGTTTATAGGATAACTATAATAGATTTTGAGAATTTATTAATAATTTTTGATACTTTTTTAGTAATGTAAAATCATTAATTGGTAAAATGTAGATTTATGTAAGTGCAAATGAATGTTTTATGAATAAATATATATTTTAAATCATTTGTTCAAATTAATTATTTTTGAACGATTTGATGCGATTCTTGATAATTATTGTTACATAATTTATTGTCTCCCAATAGCAATACATTGTATTATATTACATTTTATTTATAATGAGATATGACTGTAGAGTCATATTTTCCGGCATGTCACATATGACTGTAGAGCCATGCAGTCAAAACAATGCAGCTTCTTTTTTGTCTTTGATCTTGCGGCACAAAGACATGGGACATGTAAAGTGAGAAGTATAACTTTACCCCACCTGGTTATACACCAGGGCACTGGGTACCTCTTTTAATCGCCTTGTACGACATGCATGGGCTACAGTGGACTATTCTAACCCGGACCCACACGGAGAAAAATTTTATTTTCTGTAACTGAACAACGCCGAGACATATCCAGTCTTACATAAATAAATAAATGATTTTTATAAAAGCAGTGATAATTGCATAGTTTATTGTCCTTATGAAGGATATAATTTATTTTTAAAACAAACTTTTAATGTTCTTTTTTTTCAGTTGTCCTTTGAATCAGTTCTTGACGGCCTTCCACTACAATGAGACGAGTCACTCGGCTAACGCACACCTGTCTTCGATCTTCAAGTTCCCAGACACCAATAAGATTTACGTGCAGTGCGACATCGTCCTTTGTAGGGGTCCTTGTGAACAGGTAAGACATTGTCTTTTGTCTTGTTGTTTCTGTTTTATGTATGTTGTATGTTTTATGTATGTTGTATGTCTTATGTATGTTTTATGTATGTTTTGTCTTATGTATGTTGTATGTCTTATGTATGTTTTATGTATGTCTTGTTTTCGCTGTTTTATGTATGTTGTATGTTTTATGTATGTCTTGTTTTCGCTGTTTTATGTATGTTGGGTTTGTTTACACATCATAAGTCACTTCTTGATTGTTTTTTGCACTTTCTGACGAATCAAGATTGTTTTTTGCAAATCAAGATTGGTTTTGCACTCTCGAATCGAGATTGGTTTCATCGAGATTGGTTTTTCTCTGCACTCTCTGACGAATCGAGATTGGTTTTTGCACTCTCTGACGAATCGAGATTGGTTTTTGCACTCTCTGACGAATCGAGATTGGTTTTTGCACTCTCTGACGAATCGAGATTGGTTTTTGCACTTTCTGACGAATCGAGATTGGTTTTTGCACTTTCTGACGAATCGAGATTGGTTTTTGCACTTTCTGACGAATCGAGATTGGTTTTGCCGAAACAATTCGTCGCCAAGGTTGGCGATGCGAAGCCAGCGTGCAAGGAATGCTGAGGTTCGATTACATTAGAGTCAATGGCTTTAAAAACGAGAGGATTTGATGGCGATTGTGACAATCGATAATCAAGCTATCTGTTGGGTATTATTCAAGTTTTCTCCTCTTACGACACACAAATACTGACGCGTTACCCCTAAAAGTTCTCCTGAAGTCAATAGAGAGTTTTTGCATACCGTGCTTTAGTTACCGTAGGACGTCCGTTAGCTTTTTCTCCCTAGCGCGCATGCTCATAGGAAATCATGTTTCCTATGAGCATGCGCGCTAGAGAGAAAAAGTTAACGGACGTCCTACCGTACCTAACGTACGGTATGCAAAAACTCTCTAATATCTTCTCCTCATTTCCCATGAATGGATTCTTCATGGCCTGCATAAGTGGAATTCGAGAGTCATTGATGTTCAATTAAAAAAAATTGTGTTAAAATGCGTTCCAATCTAAATTATATATTGTATTTATATAGATGAATTGTTTATAATTTGAATATGTTTTGAAATTTCATTGCTATTTGTTACAGGCCCCCTGCCGTAAGCCGTCCGAGCCTCTGCCCAGGGCCTTACCTCGCACGAGGAACGGAACGGAAGACGGACAACTCATGGCCTCCACCTCCGCCTACATCCTGGAGCCTGGCGATCCCATCTGTAAGTTTCGTCATGATCATAGTATTATTATCTCTATTGATACCAACTATAAAACACAAGCTATGTTTCTGTTCCATCCAAGTGATTCGTTATTAAACCGTAATTCAATGAATCTATTGTAAAATGCGTTATGAAATTCCGTGCAAATGTGCCAATAAATAATTCTTCACTTTTAATTGATTAGTAATTTTATAATTGTTTAATTCATTGTGTAAAGTGTTTTTTGTTTAAGAATACAATTTTAAAAATATAATTTCATGTTGTAGAAACTGTAAGATTATTAAAATAAAGCTAATTTCGTGGTGGCAATAGATTTGGTAAGATATTTTGCTATGCTAGCTTGTCTTAACTTGATTGAACTTGATAGGTGTTTTGAAATGTATGCTCGAATGAGTTGCTTTATCTTTATAAGCTGCTTTATCCAAATGTTATGCAAATAAGAGACACTGTGATGTGAACTATGAATTATAATCAAAGAATTAAAAAGCTTAAAATCCGTTAATTCTCGGTGGTATATCATGTTCAACAAAACTAAAGCATAGCCCCTGAACATCATTTCGTACACTGGAATAAAATATGTTCCACAATTTCTGGTGTATTACAGACCAAAGCGACGAAATTTCAGATTCGGACGAAATTTCAGATTTCGCGTGAAAGCGACGAAATTTCACGCGAAATTTCGCGTTTGATCAATATATTTCTGTGCAACATCTTGAAAATAGGACGTTTTTCTTTCTTTCTGTCTGTAAGAATAAATCGATGACGTGGTTTTGAGACTATTTAAATGAATAAATTCCGCAGCATATTTTTCGGCTTTGTTGACATTTGATCTTTATAGAAACTATTAGATACAACAAAAAGCATTTCATAGCTGTTAACGTAAGATGCGCAAAACGAACAGAAATTCCATTATACCCTCCGCCATTCAGTCCAGAGAATTAATCCTATAAAAATCTTATAGAATAGAAATTGTAGTTGATGATCCAATTTCCGCCATTACCAATATTATTTTCAAGAACTCCCAACCTATCCTCTTACCCCGGATTGAAAATCACTGTTTCAGAAACAAATCACGAAATTTATATTATAATTTCCTTAATTTGTCTTTGTTGAATGTCTTTTTTTTATTAATTCTGTTCCCCTTTCAGTGGCGGAGTCGCTGGAGAGCTGCACGGAGTGGCGGTTCCCCTGGCTGATCGGCCTGTGCATCTGCCTGGCCATCCTCTTGCTCGTCATGCTCATCGTCAACATCTTCCTCTGCTCCTCCCTCACCTGCACCTGCACAAAGACAGAGGTACGTCCACCCCCCCCTTTTATTACTTGCGTCTATGTTTTTTTAATTGATTTGTGGTGCAATTGTCTTATAATTACTCCAAATTAGAAACTTTAATACTTAGAAATCTAAATGCGAATTGTCTGATTGATTAATATACTTAAAGATCTAAATGTGAATTGGTTAAGATGCTTCTAAATCAAAATGTGAATTAAGATTTTTCAAGGTCATGTAATTAGTTAAAATGCTTCAAGATCTAAATGTGAATTAGTTAAAATGATTCAAGATCTAAATGTGAATTAAAGTATCTTACTTAACCAATTCACATTAGATCTTGAAGCATCTTAACCAATTCACATTTAGATCTTAATGTATATCAAGATCTAAATATGAATTGATTAAGATGCTTAAAGATCTAAATGTGAATTGGTTAAGATGCTTAAAGATCTAAATGTGAATTGGTTAAGATGCTTAAAGATCTAAGTGTGAATTGGTTAAGATGCTTAAAGATCTAAATGTGAATTGGTTAGGATTCTTCAAGATCTAAATGGGAATAGTCATCGCAGCAGCATTGATGATTGAGGAAAGGGTTCTGAGTATGATCTTATCTTTGCTGTCTATTAATAAGTGACTATAGGTTATGTCTTTGCAATACACTTCACCACTGGCTAGTTCTGATCTGGCGTTTCTCATGCATAATTCAATAGAGGAGCCAAATCTTCTAGAAGGCATCCATCCTTACCAGCAAAAATTTCAAAATTCTAATGTGTCTTTCATCTCCTGGAGCATTTGAACAAAATTATCTTTTTCATTCCAGGTGGTGGACAAAGAACCATCCGAAATGGACGACTACGACCCATACAGGGTGGGATGGGTTTCTGGATCCCACTACGGTTCTCGCAGCTCCCTACACAAACCCGGTTACTTGTCTGGAGGGTCCACCCTCAACTCCACTGCCCGCTCTGTGAGCAATGCCAGTGACCACTACGCCATCGTTCACTCTAGGCCGGGCAGCAGATACTCCCAACACTCCAGCAAAGAGCCCTTGCACAAGAGCTCTGGAGGATCCATCCTCTCCAATGGCCATCACAATCACTACAACTCAAGGATATAGGACATCATAGGACACTGAGGGAGAGAGTGGTACAGACTGTTAGTGCTGGAAAACGTGCTGTTTTTTGTTGTTGTAAAACAAAAGATAAACAGAATAGGATCCATTTTTGTTTTGGATATAAAGATTTAAAAGGATTTGTGTTTGGTTTTTCAGCCAATGTATCCCTCGCCCACTTCAAGAAGTAACTAACTCTAGTGGTGTACTTATATAATTAACATGTGTGCGGTTTAGTGTTGGAAAATGTGCCTTAAAAAATATTTCAATATGCTACCTGAATTGTTTATTTATAAGCAATTCAGTTTATATATAAGCAATTCAGTTTATAATATTATAAGTTTATTTTATTTTTTTAATTTAATAAAAAATATGTTTTGCAATATAATGATTATTGTATTACAAAACATATTGCTAGAATATTATTTATTCTAATTCATAAAAATCAAGATACAATATTGAACTTTTTTTTTTGAAATTCTAATTTTTTATTTAACTTTTTTGTTTAAGAATAAATAAAGCTTAAATTTCAAGTTAATGTTAGAAAAGGAAACCTTAATTCAAGATATATATATATATATTTTTTAAATTGTTTTTCAAGTCAATAGGAATGGTAAGTTTTTTAAATTTCAAATTATTATTTCGATATATTTTGAAAAATAATTAATACTACCAGAAAATAAAATATATTGACGAGTTGATATTTTTAGCCTAACAAACTATTTATGTAAAATAAAAAAATAAAAATGATACTTTTTTAGTAACAAGATTTAAGTTTCAAGAAAGACATTAATTGTACTTGGTGCTGTTGAGCTTATTGTGTGTAGAGACATAGTGTAGCACATAATTATTCATTTTCTCATCTTAGTTCATTATTATATGACAATTTATCATCCATATGCTTCTAACTTCATTAACAACTTTTGACACATTTTTGTGCATGTGGTTTAAAATATTTTGGGTCTTAGAATAATTCAGGAGTCTTTTTTTTTCTTACACTGTTAAGAACAAGGTATATTTAACGGGTCAGAAACTCATATTACTGTATTTTCTTTCATTAATCATATGAGACTATTTAGAGAAACAGCTATCAAAGATGTGAAAAATGATTGACAATTTTTTTCAATTTATAGGTATTTACTCTAATAAAATCGAGCATTTAAGTACTAGTTATTTTTGCTAAAATTTTTTTTAAATATAATTAGTTTATATTTAGATATTTGAAAAAAAAAAATGTGGTAATTTGTTAATCACAATTTGAAATCTCTTTTATGTCTAAAATATATGTATGAATCATTCTTAAAATGGATTCAGAACTCATATTGCTAGAAAAATAGATTTCATCTTTTGTAAATATGAATAAGTTTGTAAAAAAAGTCACTAAATAAATTTTTATTGCTGTTTGTGTTACTCCATGATAAGTATAATACTTATTGTGAGAAAATGTAAATATGTTATTTTTGTAATGAATAAACAATTTTAATGTATTTGGTTTTTTTTTTTTTTTTTGTTTAGGAAACTTTTCACATCAATTACAAAAAAATCCATGTGTTCCTGTTTTAATTCTACGACTAAAAATAGCTTCATTCCTTTCTTTCGAATATATATTTTGTTGAAATTTGTAATGGTGCTTTTTTTTTAAGAAAAAAAAATCAATTTATGTGAGTAAAACTTTTGCTTTTTAAACAAATACATAATGTAAGTAAGAAATTAATTTTGTTTTGAATTTAAAAACAACACAAAGTAATTCTTCAATATTTATTTTTGTTGAATTGAATTTCAATCTAATATTTAAAAAAAATTTTTTAATTTACGTATTGTTTTCATGACACGTATAAGTGTTATCTGTTTAAAATATAAAATTATATTTTTACAATATATATTTAATGTTAAAATATTTGTTTATTTTAAATGAAATATTTTTAAGGTATAAATCAATTGCATAATTGTTTTCTGAATAATTAGTGTATTAATTTTTGTTGGATTGAATTTCAATCCAAGTTTTTAAAAAAAAGTTCAAATTTTTGTTTTTTTTCATGACATGTATAAGGGTTCACTATTTAAAATTATACAAATTTGAACATTTTCTTGTTTGGAAATATCCTTTTTTTTATCATGCGATTGATAAACACAAATTAAAATTCTCAAATTTATGAACGAAAATATAAAAATCTATTAAAATTAAATTCTCAAATTTGTACAATTAAGATATAAATAAATTTATTTAGGATTTTCAATCATTTTAGTTCTGATCTTATCATTGGCTTAAAAAATTGTCTGATATAAAACTAATTTTTTAATACATAGATCAAATAATATTACAAAAGAATTGCAGTAAATAATTTAGTATTTTTTTATTTAATATTTAGTTTTAAATATATTTTTTATGAATAATTTCAATTGAATTAATTTTTTAATGCACAAAAAACATTTGAATAAACTGTTTTGCGTATGCACAATCGTTAGAGAGATTAAAATTTTAAAAAAGAAATAATTTGTTTAACTGTTCTTTGCAATAAAAGCCACATTAATTTTAAAACTGTACAAATGTAAATTTCTTTTAATTATCGATTTTGTAAAAAAAATATATCTTTTGTAATTTTTCTTTTTAATTTTAAATATATTTAGATACATAAGTAATGTAAATGAATTTGGGAAAAAATTAAAAGATAATTCTTAAGAGGTTTAAGATTTTTTAATTAAAGAAATTTTTATCCAACTGAAACATAATACATAACAAAATATTGTTAAATATTTAAAAGAAATATCTAATTTAATTTAAATAGAAAAAAAAAAAGAACAAAAACCAGGAGACATTTTTTTTTTCACCTGCTTTTTTTTTAATTTGGTCCTTCAAAAGCGACATTACACAGGTCTATGTATGTTAATGTAGCAGAATCAGTTAATTCTTTTATAATATGGTACAAGTATCTTTCATTTAAACTACAATATCCCTATTTCATATCTAGAATTACACTACAATTTTTTATTGCTTGTAGAGATCATATAGCTAAGCTCATCAATGGGCTTAGCTAATCCTTAGCTCATATTCTTATCAAAACAATAGATTTCTTAAAGGTGGATGGCATATCTTCCCTTTCCCAAAGCATACATTCACATTCGTTTGAAACAAGTTTTGTGGAATTTTCAACCGATTCTGTCAACTCAAACAAAATAAAAATAAAATGTAGACTAACAAAATTGTGAATAAAAATTCTTTAAAAATTTTATTCAGTATTATGTCATGGGACTTCAGGTTATATGTTGTGAAATAAAAGCTAAAAATACAGACAAACATACATGTAGCTAGGAAGCCATTTTCACAAACTTATAACTAAAATTGGGAATTAAAAAAGTAAAAAGTAGTAGAATATTCTACAAGATGAATGTACATTTGAGTCACAGAATTAGTTGAAGCCACAAATAAAAATAAAAATTAAATGCAATTTGGCAATGGAACTGAATCAACAAACTACATATACAAAATGGACATTTTGTTATTAGCCAATAAAAATATCCAGGTTCACAGCAAGATTTATTGTATTTAAAATTTAAAAAACCGGTAGTAATTATAAAAATTTGTCAATTAAAATGAATTACACCTAACAATACAAATTAAATGTAAATTAAAATAGAATGAAACTAAAAAAAAAAAAAAAAAAAAAAAATGCTTAAAAGTCAATTCCTACTTTTTTTTCACTATATTATTGCAGAAAGTCCTTTATAAATAATTTTCATTCATTTTTTTTAAGCAGATATATGCAACTTAAATTAATGAATTAATATTTGACAAAACTGTATTAACATCCAGTGTCATCCACTACAAGTTCAAAAAAGAAAAAAAATGTATTTGAACGGATGAATAAAAAGTATTTTACTAACAATTGAAAATAAATTTGAATAAGATATTATATATAGGGAGAGTGTGAGCTAATAGAAGGAATTAAAAAAATAAACAGAAATGATATTTCATTTATGGTAAAGAAACATTTAAGAAAGTGTCAACAATAATGAAATATTTCAAATATTTATTT
The DNA here is from genome assembly GCA_021605075.1 of Caerostris darwini. Taxonomy (NCBI): domain Eukaryota; kingdom Metazoa; phylum Arthropoda; class Arachnida; order Araneae; family Araneidae; genus Caerostris; species Caerostris darwini. The sequence continues at coordinate 429,361 of BPLQ01007705.1, read as the reverse complement.
AGCTTGCTATAAACCTGGATAAAATTAAAAACAGGATTATTTTTTTTTCCACAGGAACTTTTCCAAGACTAGATACATACAAGAAAAGGGAATGGTGACAAAAGTATTGTGCTTGCTGTTCAAATTCAACAATGTTATTTTTCAAGGTAACACGAGACAAATTGAAAATACTTAAACCTCAATAAACAACTTTTAAAACTTTATTTATTCATGTTTGAACTAAAATACAACATGACAAACGAGATACGAGGAATATAGGGAGTAAGGTCAGCTTAATATTTAGACACTTTAATAATAAAAATTCTGTTAAATTCCTACTTTTTTTATGCTTTATGAGCTATTTAAAATTAATAAAATTCATACATGAAATCAGGCACGTTTATATGTTTGATATTAATTTTGATTTTTGCAAATTGTTATATACAGTTTTTTTGTTGTTGTTTTGTTTTATGTTATGCTGACTGAGTCCCCAATATCCCAAAATGTCAGTTGCTACATAGCTTTTAAAATCATGTTGCAGGGACGTTGATATTATATCATTAATTACACAATTAACAAGGGCCATTAGACTTGAAATGACCACTATGACTAATATCTGTGCAAGCTACAAAAATACAATTGTTCAACATGATTTCTACAACACAGATTTTTTTTTTCTTATATAATACAGTACATCAGCTGAAATACACAATACAGCGATACTATATATCTACATGATTCATTTCCAATTGCTACAAAAACAAAAATATTAAATGGCATTTTTTTTTTTCCAATGGATTTATTAGGTGGAGAAAATGTAGTTCATATTTCCAATTTGACGTGATGTTCTTTCGCGTAGAAATTCAGTTTGGCATATGCAAACTAAAACACAAAAAGAATAATTGTCTTTTCAAAAGCATTTGGAAGATAATAAAATTCTCCATTTGGTTTATAATAATCATTCAAAAGCATTTAAAAATAAATAGAAGACCTTCACCAACGAATTGTCCATAGAATTCAGCTGCCACCGGTATTAAACATGAAATTAATTGTTCATTTAAAGCACAATTCTTACATTCATATAAATGCACAATGAATCTTTTCAAAATATTAAAGAATTTAATCAGAAATATTTCAATTTTCATAAAATAATTTAATTATATATTTTTCATAGTATTCATATAAGAAGTTACAGTGCTCATCTCTTATATAATACAAAACTAAATAATGAATATGCACCATAGTTATATGGAAGGTAATTACTGATTATATAAATGAATCCAAATTTTGAAATTATTAGGAATTATTATTTTAATCCCAAGCGATCAAACACTGATATTGAATGTAAACACATAGTTATTAATAACAAAATTCTTCAATTATTAATCAGAAAAAAAGAAGAATGATTGCATTTATTAGAAATAAAAATGTCAAATAAATTCGATACTAGATGTTAATTAAGCTTACAAGTTAGCAAATATAAAAATAATTTTAGAATAATATGAGAATTAAAAATAAATATCAAACTTATATATTAATAATAAGTACAACTAATTAAAATGTTAACAGAAATAATTTAATATACTGAACAACAACAAATATTAAACACACTTTAATAAAATGTGCATTATTTTGAATTAAAATTATTATTTCTGTAATTTAATCATGCTAAATTAAATAATGCTTGCCTGATATGTATCACTGGACAATTTTGTATCACATTTAACCAAAATTTGGCTAATATGCATGATATGTTAACATGAAAAATATTTTAAAGAACATAAATGTTATTTCACACTTTAATGAAACAAAAGAATATAAATTTTTTTTAAAGTAACATTATAAAGCAAAATTTTTTTATTAAAATTTAATCTATTTAACAAAGATCAAGTGCAAATAACAATGAAAAAGCAACCAACATATATTTGACATTTCCTTGAATTATTTTAACAAAATTAAAGGATTATGCACATAAAAACATATTTGTTCCATTTTTTTTAAGTATGACATCTAAAATAAAAACTTACATATTAAATATTGGAAAAAAAATTTAAACAAAGCCGTTTGAAAATGAAATTATACATGTATTCAAATGAAATTATACATGTAAATTTAAAGTATACTCCACTGAGCAGCAATGAAAATTATACTTTTAGAGGAAAATGTCTTGTTGTGTAAAGAAAATTTAGATTTCAGATTACAGTTATGAAAAGCAGAATTAAAACTGCAATAAAAAGCCTAGGAAAAAAAGACGATGAAAATTTTTAGAAAATTAAACTGATTAGATTTATAAAATTTTCAGATGGATTGATTACCAAACAACATTATTTGCTGTGCATTAAATTCTCAGAATTCCTTTATTGTAAGTAACAAAACAATTTCTAAATAATATTCTCTTTTTGTAGAAAAAAAAGAAGCTCAAACATAAAATAATGATCACAAGCATATGCTTTAAATTCTGTTTCAATAAAACTTGCATAACCTTGCATGCTTTCTTTACCATTGAAAGAGAGCTTCCATTAGAATATTTGTGTCAAAGTTAACAAGTGTTTTTCACAGAATTAAATCAACATGGCACACATATGTCGAAAACTTTTAAGTGCTAAATGAGTTGACGCATGATCCAAGCAGAAACACAAAATATTCAATGAAAAGTATGGGAAAGCTGATTTTTGAAGTATAAAGACAAGTCTCTGCCCTTCTTATTTAAAAAATATTTAGCAGATACTCTTTATTATGATAGGCTACACATTATTCATTATATTTGCACAACTGAATTCCATGCAATAGAATGAACACAAACTTAAACGAAGAAAATGCTTTCAGTACTAAATTAATACGCTATAAAAATATATACATACACAATGCGATTGAAGAATTTGATCTAAATGATGCCTTGCATGGAACTTATACTTTATATGGCACACATTTTTACAACATGTCAAAAAAATAAATCTAAAATGCAAAGCAGTATAAAATTAATTCATGCTGCTTTGTAAATTAAAAAAAATTAACTTTTGAACTATAATGAGGTGAAGGGCAAGGACCCTATAATAATTAAAATATTACAAATTAAATACCATATGCTCTACCTATATACAAAATGACAATGTTTCCATATACTCAGAAATCAGTTTTCCAGTATGCATATAATAAGTGCCCATGTGTTAGTAAAATGAGCAAATGGACGAAAGAAGAACTATATATTGGCAACATTGAGGCATTAATACTAAATGAATAATCAGCAAAAACAGACTTTGTTTAATACATTAAGAAACACATGAAGACAAAACTTGACAATCACATACATCAGATACCAGAATTAAGTTATACACGGAATGATTTATCTCTGGTATTTAGTAAAAAGCCTTTTTTTTTCTTTCATTTTTATTTTCACAATAATTCCTCTGCACGGCACTATGCTGTAAATTAAAAAAAGTATTCACTATAGATAAAATTGTATAGAATCAGTCTTTCTTCTGCATTTTTTTTTTTTACATCTATAAAAACCCAATGCTGTCCACCTAAACAATGGCCATCGATCTAACTATAAAATCACACTTGGAAAAAGTTGTTGTTTACTTTTTATGTAATAACGATCCACTTTGTTATATCATCACACTTTTTTTTTATTTATCTAAAATGCAAAAAAGAAAATCTGTCATTCTAATAGTGTTCACTTCGACCAAGGAAGTGACGTCCAGGAACAAGCACTGAAGGAAGGATGCGCAATATCATTGCAATGTGAGGTATATATCTGTTATATACTGCAATGAAGTGAGGTAATCTTTACACAGTGGATGCAGCACAGCACTTTCCCATTTGTTTGAGAACCGATTTGGCCGGAAGATTGACTCAGCTGCAAGAAACACACTTTACGGGGGCGAGTAGGAATTGGAACTGAAAACATCACAAATTGCTTTCCGACAACTTTCAGAATTGAGGTGATATTTTATATCTTTATTTCATTAATTTATAAACCTAAAAAGCAATGTTAAATTTCCAAAACACTTTAAGAGCGTAAAAATTTCGAACCAAAAATCTTAATATGATAAGGATAAATTGTATATTTAAATTTAATTTAAATAATGCAATTCACTAAAGTTTTGAAAACAAAATTTCTATACAAGCAAATAATTATTAAATTAATTACAATACATTGTAATAAATTTGCTTTTCTGAATAAATATATAAAAGTTTAAAAACTAATTTGTCATCAAGATGATCAAGTTAGTAAAGAAACAGATTAATTAAATGGATAATACATGATCAATCCAAGAAGATTAGTGTTATACAAAATGAATTTCTTTTGTATTGTTTGGTATGTCTGAAGAATTCAATTCAGAAAATTTTTTATGCTGATTGTGGTATTGAAACATTTAAATGAAAACTATTGAATAATTTTACACCTGCATCTGATATCAGAAAGTGATTCTCTGCTTTACACAATCACCAAATCTGAATATAGCTGTTTGAAAGAGCCAGAAAACAAGAATTCTCAGTTCTGCATTCACTACCCACCCCCTCCATCCCATGCTGTCCATCAACTGCACACTGAACTATATATGGCATGGCGAGTTTTCTGTATCTAAATGTATCATACTTTTAAGGACATGTTGTAGCTTGTGGCTCAGAGTTTATTGAGGAGGAGAGAGACAGATCCTCTGCCTCCTCCATGTCTTCGTCCTGGTCATCATGCATGCCCTGAGGATCGGAGTTCTCTTCAGAGTGACGATCCTCCTCTTCTCTGGGATGCTGTATCTCTGGAGCACACATGTGGTTGGGTTCGTCTGACATGGGTTCTTGTTTGATGTGGATGCTTGAACCATTCCTGAAATTGGTACAAATGTATCACATTAAAATAATTTGTTTCGACAAAAATCAGTATTAGAAAATAAGCATTATGTTTCGAATATTAAATTTACATATACTAACCAGTTTAATATGATATAGAATAATATTACAGGTTATAATGGTTAAGGTTCATATTTCAAAAATGTTTAAAAAGTGTTTTCATTTCATTTTAAGGATTTAAATTTTTTTATTTTATAATCAAAAGTATTTAAGCTATTCTATATTTATGTCCTTGCAAAAAGTGGAAATGCAACTTAAATATATAGTATAAAAATGCATTTCACTTTTAGTGCTCTGAAATTGAAACATCAGTTTTAAAACAAATTGCATTTATTAAAATGTAAAAAATTCTGAATTGATTGTGTTATTGAACAACATGTCTAATAATATTTTAATATTATACCATATGGCTATCAAAGAAGTTTCACAAAACTTAATAATTGTTTTCACTTCCTTAGTAAAACTAATAGAACTATTTTTTCACATGGAAAGTTCATACACTAATTAAAATAAATAAAGTTACTTTCACTTGCAAGTGGTTGGTATGAATATGCTGCTTCTGGAAAAAAAATCCTACATACCTTAAATTCCACAATTATTAATTTGTTTAGATTTAAGATATTGCATGCTTAAATTAAGGGTTATATTATTAAACTATTGTAGTTAATAAAATAGTAATTTCTAAATGAACTAGTTTTACTGAAAATTTCCACCAATATTTTATTAATGTTCATATTGAACAAAGCAAAATTTGACATACATGTTTGAATTGTTCATGCCATGTGTGATCATTTCCACCACATAGCGTTCTGCTTCACTGAGAGCTGAAGTGCCGCAGGACTGAGAAGTGACGCAATCAGGGGTGGCAGCAGGAGTTGGCGTGGACGTTGGAGTATGGGGCCCTGGCCCATTACCACCCATTGATGAGTTTAGGAAGGATAAGTTGCTCTCAGCCAAAGCGGCCTATTGCAAACAGTACGTGAATTAAGCAAAATGTAAAAATAATAAACATATCTCACATATATTTTAGCAAAATATATATTATATGTTTCATATATAATTTGTTAAGTAAGTTTAAAAAATCAACAATCAACTAAAAGTATTTTTTTAGAATATTACACAATAGACATTTTATAAATGAATTTTACACAGTTAAATATTATACAGTAAAATCTGTTTTTCCTATTTCAAGAAAAAACATATTCAATACTTAGTAACACATTTAAAAGTAAATTCCTATTGTCTGTTATTTAAAAAAAAAATTATTGAGTTTTTTTTTCAATCAAATGATAGATGAATAGAAAATAATACATTATACCAGAAAACCAAAAAATTATTTAAAAAAATTTCATATAAAATTATATAGAACAGTCTATTTCAATGAAGTAATTTATCTACAAATTTGAGTATTGAAATATGCATACAGATTCGAAAAAATGAATAAGGATATTGTGATTCAGTTAAGCTATGGAAACAAATATATTGAATAATTTTATTATACAATTGTATACAAATCATTAAAATGTGCATATTAATTTTTAGTACATTAAAAAAGAAATGAGATTGATTGATTTATAATAGAAAAATGAGATGCACAAACCTGTAAAGAAGCATTAAGGGAGTCCCCATACAAGCCAGGGCTTTGTCTCAAGGAAGGACTACCCATTCGACCTTGACCGTGCATGAGTGGTATACCTTGTGGGGCAAGACCCTGTGCTGGCAATTGCAGACTGCTTTAAGGTAAAAAACAAATTGAAAGTCATAAGAATACACTCGTTACTTATAAACACAAAGAGAAACATTTTGTATTGAAATGATTGCTGTAATTCAATTTATTTATGGAGGAAATTACGTATATTTTCTATACTTACCACCATTTACCATAGAATTTCATAAACCTCTAATTGTTAATATGTAATCAACATTAAAGCAATTTATTAATTTATATTACATATGAAAATATTAATGCAAACAAATAGCCAAATTTAATATGGTTTATAATATAAATACATAAAGAAATTACAAAAATAATAATAATAATACTCATAGACAACTGCATTTTATATAAGAATGTTATGGAATAACAAACTGGCTTTGATACAAAAATGTACCTTAAAAATTTTTCTTTTATAAAATTTGTCATACTACTTTAGATAATAAATTATAGAAAATATTTTTTTTGATAGAGTAAAATAGAATTTATTTAAAATACATTAACAAAAATAAGAAATATTTTCATATTTAGACGTTACAAATTTTTTCCTTGAATTTTCAGAAATTTAACATATTATAATATGTGGTTTTATGAAAGTATATGGATTGTAATATAATTTTCAAACTTCCTAATATAATTTTCCTAATATTAATATTTTTAATTAAAATTGCATGAACTTTTTAATTTTTTAATCATTAATGTTTTTCTCGTATTTGAAAAATATATTACAAAATCATATATATGTGTGCGTGTGTATTCATCAAAGAATTATTTATGAAATTATCTTTATTAGAAAAAATTTTATGGCTTAATTTTAACAATATTTACTAAATGTCAAACATTGTCTACATAGAATAAAGTATATTAAATTATAATATATGAATATATATATAATTTAATATTTAAATTATGAAAATGCTATACTGATTGACGAGCATATGTTTTATATTTTATTTGTTACATGTTGAATTTTATAAAACTGTTTCTTATCAGTCAATGGTAGGAAGTATTAAATTTGAGAATTAATTTAATTTTTTGTATTTCCTATTGTTGAATGTTTGAAATTTCTTTCATTTTTTAAAATACAATTCAATCAAAATATATGTATACAATAGATATATGAAGATAAATAATTTTAATGAATATCAGATAACATCCACTTCTTATAAAAAATTGAACAGGATTTACAAATAATTTTTTTAATATTCTCATAATTTTTTTTTATTTAGGAAAAAAAATTTAAAATATTTTTATCAAATATTTTGTTTTAAATATTAAGTTATTAGGATATTTAGTGCTTTAACATAAAAAATTACTGGATTATATAATTTAACTCTATATATTTTTTATTTATTTTTTCCCAATTAAAATGACAATACATACAAAATGTGTAAAAACATAAGGAAAATTGCAAGTTTTCATTCAATTGTTATTCTTGCAGTTTTTAGTAAAAAAAAGAAAGAAAGGGGGAGAAGAAAATGAACTTCACAAAATTTCATTGATAGTTTTTCGATATTTATTAGTCTTGCTGCAAAAATATTTGATATTCATAGGTGTTACAACAATAGAGTTTTATATGGGAACATGGTATCAGAAAGTGTCTCAAAACACAACACAAAATTATGTTTCATTTAAAATGTTTACATTATAAGTATTTTATAGTTTTTTTTTAAAAATTACAATAAATTTGCAGTCAAAAAATTTAAAAATTTCTATTTTGCATTTTTTTGTAATTCTAAAAATAAAGAATGTATTCAGTATTATTACTGTATGAAAAAAAAAATTGTTAAATAAAATAGTAAAAATTCTAATTATATATGTTTTATTTTAATTAATAAAAATTCAGAATTTCCCAAATCACATTTTGTATTTTTTCTAAAAAATATTTGTAAGTTGTAACACATGTCAGGATTAAATATTAGAAAAAGTTCAATACAATGTGAATTAATTATTTAATTTTTTAAAAAATAGTAATTAACTTTGTCAAAACACTTCTAAAATTTCTACAGATGCATCTATGTCATAAAACTACAGAAAGCTGTTTTCAGCTTAGACTACAGCATCTAATACTATAACTATATATATATTACTGTCTATGAACTCTATTCAATCATCGTCTAGTGTTAGCATTAGAATGACTCATGGTAAGCTTCAGAAATACCAGGAAAAAAATCATTACAAAGCTGATTTATTCTTAAATAAATATTTGCTGAATGAAGCATATACTAAGAAATAATTACTACCTAAAAGTACTATATGTATTCATTAATCATCATACATTAATAAACTGTTTAATCATATCAATAAATTTTATATAAATACTTAAACAATACAATCGATTATATGTAATTACTATAGAAAAAATGCAATTTTACCATAACAAAATATATGAGAAAGTCATTTGAATAATTATGTGCTAATAATTATTTAAAAAAAGTGAAAAATATATTAATAAAATTTAAAAATCCCCCTAAAAAAGAAATAAGCATTTTAATCATTTGTAAGATACTAAGTAAAATATAAATTTCCTAATAATTAAATTTAATAATTTTTAATACAAATAAACCACTACAACTAATACTATAGTATCAATGATATTATACAACTCTAAAAATACATTTGATTTTATATTTTTCTAAGAACATCAGTAAAATCATACACTTTTAGAGATATCATTTTCTAAAACAACATACAACTTTAAAAATATCACTTATTAAGCTGCAAAAAAACACAAACATGAATTAGTACACTCAAATTCTCAACTATGGTCTGTAGGAATCCTAGATTGACAAGAGGGCAAGAGCGCACTTAACGACAGATGCTAAGTGACAGGCAACATGCAAGCAGACATGCAGTGGATCTGGGCATGGTTAAGCGAATAAGATCATGTCAAAAGAAAATAAGTAGGATAGAAAGTAAAAAAACAAACAGCAGGCTTACTGTGAGGAGGGGATGTCAGAGTCAGGGTATTTTCGGGGACGGCCGCGACTCAGGTGGCGCCGTCTCACAAACTCCTGGTCATCCACTCGCCACCAAGACCCAAAGTCATCCTCATACCGAACAAAGCATTTATGGAGAGACAGATTGGTGCGTATTGCATTCTGTGCAGAAAAGGGTTCACAGGAGGGAGGAGGACAGTAGGAGGTAGAGAGTGCAAAACATCGAAACAGAGCAACAGAAGCAGACATTGTTTTTTTAACACACATTCCAGCAGAACACAATACATAAAAAGCATATGACAATAATGCACACACACACATTCGAGGGGATTTTGGGAAATTGAAACATAAGCCAAAGGAAAGGGAATTCAGTTGCAATTTGTTTTTATATTGATGGGAATAAAAGCATCACCACAGAAAGTGTAGGTGGGTTCAGGGATAGGAAAGAGGAAGGAGAGAAAGAGAAAAGAAGAAAAAAAATGAGTAAGTACAATGTTCATTGAATGATTCACAACATAAAAACATACCCTGACATTCGTTCTTGGAGACGTTGAGGACGCCGTTTGTAGAACTCAAGTTCATCCACAGTCCAAACGGCTCCTTTAACATTTTCAACCCGCATAAAACATTTGTGAAGACTTAGGTTGTGACGTACTGCATTCTAAATAATCAAGAGCACCATTTCAACAATAAGAAAACTACAAGCATCAACTACAAACCTCAAATGGAGTCATTTTTATCCTTTTTTTTTCTTTGGTTGTTTTTAAATAATTAATAAGGAAATTAAAAAAAAAAAAAAAAAAAAAAAAAAAAAAAGATTTTACATGAAAAAAATTATACATCTAATTTCCTTTCAGAGCTTTGTATTAACACAGACATTTTTTCTCATTTGAAACAATGTCTGAAATAATTCTTGAAGTTTTGCATAAACAGTGATGCACAACATGCTCTAGATTAGCTATAGAAATTATCTACTACAGAATTTTAAAATTTTAGAAAATAAAATAAAAATCACTAAAGAATTTTTTAAAATTATTAGAATGTGGGTAATATTAATAAAGATATGGTAAAACAAGTAATTTAAATCTGCTGGAGAAATTTTTAAAATTATTTTTCTATAATTAAAATTTCATTTAAAGAAAAAAGTTTTGATAAAAATTAGAACTGAAAGAAAAAAATTTAGGAAATGGCATGAGTTAGACATTTTAAAAATGTTTTGATTAAATAAAAAGAATTCAGTTTTATTTAAATTTTTGACAGAAATAAATATGCTGAAATGATATTATTAATATGAAAGTGAAATCGGCTAAATTTAATAAATATATGATGTAAAAATGTCATAGTTTATTCTGTTTAGTAAACTATGATAAAACACATTTTAAATATTTTTAATGTCTTGAAATTTAAACTTTTATAAATGTTATCAAAATTTTTAATACTTTTCAATTTCAGAAATCCTTCAAAATATTAAAATTATATTTAAAAATTATTAAAGAATATTTGTTTAGATATGTAGGACAAAAAAAACCCTTTTATTTCTGGCAATATTTTATATCATTAAAGAGGTAAGAAAAATTTTAATACAAAATTCCAAATTTTTTTAATGTATATAATTGAAATATAGTTAACAGAATTTAATATAACATAAAAGTAGTTTTAATATATAATTTTCAGTGTAACTAATATTATTAAGGGATACGGAAATTTTTCAATGGTAAATTTTACACTTGTCATTTAATAATTTATTAAATATACTATACAAAATAAGCTTGTGCACCACTGTTATACACAGTGTAGAGAAAATACTAAAATTTATAGCAATACACATGCAAAATACATTGCCTACTTTTTTAAAGAAAACAATTCAAAAGTAAAAAGAATGTCTAAACTTTTTACGAAAAACAAATTTATAAAAGTTAACTACTACCAATAAAAGCTGATTAATACAAAAGAGATAATTATTGAAATAAATAACATTATTGTTCTACGAGAAAAGTTAACAATCACTAAGCAATCAAACAGAAATACATTATCTACAGGCTAAGTCATGATGACATCAGCTATAAATGTGATACTTACAAGATAGCTTGTATACCATTAACACCAAACTAAAGTTGTCACTGTGTCCATAACTACATTAATTTTTAACTCAAAATTTAATTTACATCTGCAGTTTTATCATTGAGTGTGTCACTTGCCAATTAGAAATAAAATACATTAAAAATGTAATTAAAAGAAATTTTAAGAGAAGAAAAGTTGAAAAGAAATTGGTATAAATTTTGATTAAAAAAATAATAAGCAAATTTTGAAAACCTCTCTGTCTAGTTAGTCAGAAAAATGCAAATAAATTTTGAATACTTTAAAAGCTTTCTTTGCTATGGGCAGTTTTGGATAATATAAATAATAATTAGAAAAGAAAAAATAACCACAAAAAAATTAATCATTATGTTACAATATAATATAAAGTAATAACTTTCAGAAATTATAAAATATGAAATATCTAAATATTCACATCTTATAAAATTAGTAAATGTTATTTTAATTAACAGTAATGCATATTAATTTATAAAAAACATTAAATTACAAGTCATGATATTAATGCAATTTAAAATAAATATGTTTACAAATAAAACCAAGTCTTACTTTACTAATAGAAAATAAATTATAGAATGTATAAATTGATATGAAGCCCAATATATAGTTATAGTTTTAAAAAGAAAGCTTTTAATTTTGTTTGTGTCATTTTAATTGAAAAGAATTTAATGAATAAATTAAAGCTTCTATTGTAATTATGAATACAGTTTGACTAACAAACAGCAAGGGACAATAAAATTCACAGGCAAAGTACCTTGAAGGAAGAGTTCCGGAATTTTCCCTGAAAAGAACAATTACTTTATGCAGAAAAACTACTAAAATGGCCTGCATCAAGTACAAAGAGATCGTAAAAGATAGAAAAAATTTTAGAAAGTAACCCACTCAATGTAATAAACATGCAGAAGAGAATTACTTCAAAATACCTACACTAGTGTTCAGTACAAAAATTAATAAAAAATATAATTTAATCAAAGCTGGTGTCTTATTAAATTTTGATGAAGAATTCTCCTCACTAGAATATTACATAGAATTCAGTGAATTCTCAATTAATTTTGATATTTAAAATATATTTTTTTCCATTTGTAGTATTGGACTAAAAACTAATTTCACCTTTCACTAATACATTAATGAAATAAAATATGAATTCAGAAAAAATTTCAAAAATAGAGTGTATATTAATGATATGGTATTTAATTCAATAAATTTAATATAAGATAATATTCAAATGTTAGTTTTATTTCATGATATTGTAAGACAGATTTTAGGTTTATAACAAATTAATCTACTATTCAATAGTAATATTTAGTAGTTCAGAAATAAATACCTTCCACGTAGCAGCATTCCGTCTGAAGTAACAAAAAGTGTTTTGAAACCAATTATATATTTCATTTAAAGTGAGTTGTTTCTCTGGAGCTTCAATTATGGCCTAAAACAAAACACAATGATGACATTTCAAAATAATATAAAATCAGCATTATACAAATAAATTGTTCTTTTTAATATTGCTCATTTAGCTTACATTATCAATGTGAAGAACAGTTTCGAACTAACAATAAAGTCAGCCATTATTGGCTAAATCAAAAGTGAAACTAATCATTAAAAAGCAATATTTATCATTAACCTTTAAAAAAAATATCTGACAATGCAATATATATATATATATATATATATATATATATATATATATATATATATATATATATATATTATTTGATTTCAGAACATATTTCAACAATATTTATGTACAAACCATTATGTATATTTTGTTATGAATTGATATTTATGTACCACTTTTTTATGGATTCTTTGTTGCTTAAATAAGAAACCCTTTTATTGATAGAAATTTGTGCAAATACATTGTTTAATCATTTGTAATATTTTAGTAGTTATTAAAAAGAATTAGGATAAATATGCAAATATTTTCTCTATTAGTTTAATTTTTTTTTTCAATTTGTAAACATGTTGTTGAGTTTACCTTGCATATGCACTTTGGCTTTGAGTCATGTGTATATGATTTGTGTTATATGATAACATAAAAATCCATTAAATTATGTTTAACGACCATTTTAAATATAATGAAATGTCATAGAATAAAAAAAAATGAAATTTAAAAATAATACTTTCTTTATTTCATACATAAAAATAGTTTTATATTATAAAAATCCCTTTAAAAAATTCATATCAAAATTCTGATTACTTAAAAATTGTTTAGCTTACTTGTCGGATTAACGAAGCATAAGTAAATGGTGGCCTGACATCAGCATTTCTGTAAAATTCTCTGTTTCTCTGAATTTCTGTATAACAGTGATAAAATAAATAAATAATGTATAAAAGATTGAAGAATATAAATGAAATAACAATATGAGAAAAGAGCAAAAATAACAACATGATTAGGTTAAATATTTGTTATAAAATGGCACTATTAGATAATATAGTATTTCAATAATTATGAAACCTTGACAAAAAATACAATTATATCATAATACTCTAAGTTTCACATTGCTAGAAAAAGATGCACAAGAAATGTACTAAATTTTAAACATAATTTTTTGTAAATATTTATCTACGGTTAATTTATATATTTTACAATTGTTGAGTCAAATGATCACATTATTAAATAACTTCAAAAAACAATAGAAATGAATGCACTGAAAACTTCTGAAATATAATTTTTTGATATAAATATTTCTGTAAAATAAAATAAGGTATCTAACACAATACCTTCAGTGATATCTAGATTAGCTCTTTCTACTACTCTTCTTCTTATAGGAGAATCAGGTAAAGAAGGAACATCAAGAGCTATAAAATAAAATAATAAATGAATTATGATAATCTAGAGACATTAAATTCTTTATATATAACTTGTTCAATGCATATGAATATTATATATTATCAGTTCAAATTATGAATAAAAGTTATTATGAAGCATAAATAGTCACGAAGCATAATGATATACAAAAGAAAAGATAGTATCACTTACTTATGTTTTGCGAAGACAATTTGAAAAATTAAGAAGAACTACGAAGTAGCTTACAATAACTATAAAAGTATACTATAATATTCACTATTTATAAATCAAAATGTATGTAGTATATTATCTAATTAATATAATTATACGATCTAGTTAATAATGAAATACATCACTCTGAATTACAAATTAAGTTAAAACTAATTGTACAAGAACAAACATATATTTTTATGAATACAAACTATAAGCAGAACTATTTAAAGAAATAAATAGATGTTATCTAAACGTTTTTAAAAATGCCTATTTAAAATTAATACAAATTTCGATATTACAATCCTTAAAATAATCAATGCCATAAGTAATAAATGGTAAATTTTTACTCATAAAAGCATTAATATATATATATATATTTTAATTTCTAAATATAGCAAATCATCCAATATTATTTAGCTTTCAAATAAAATATTTCTATAAAATCTTTCTGAAATATATTTATGAGTACTAAAGAAAACATTTTATAGCAATGACTGACGTATCAAAAATGTATTATTAAAAACATATATAGACGACTTTCATATTTCACATAGACAAATTATTGATTATACATTATTACCATTACCGCGCGCTTAGACTTATTCAAAATTAATAAAAACACGAGACTATTAAAACTTTCCAATACTGTGCTGCCATCTATTAGTTTAAAACGTAAAAAAAATTAATAATGGGATATGTTGAAATATAACAATAGAATTTTCAACTTTTTTAATTTTATATTTCACATTTGAAATGAATTTATTTATATTTATTATGGTTTCGAAATACTTCAGCAAATATTACCCACACTCATAACTTTAATGTAGTAAAGAAAAAAATGTCGTTAGCACAGTCATATGCAAAATAATAACTATGAAAAAAAATCCTTTTTTATTTTTTGCTAATGGCGAATAGTTGTGTAATTGCATTAAATTCTTAAAAGTTCATGTACCGAAAAAATTATCAACTAAGCAAAATAATACGAAAATTAAATCTAGCATTTTTAAGAAATTACAAATTCTCAAATATACCCCCATTTTGTATTGTTAGATGTATTTTTGTATAACATATAAGAGAGTTTCGAAAATTTATACATTATGAAAAAAGAGTTAAAGGAATAAATATTTCGAAAATGAAATGAATTAGAATGAAAATTTGTTGTTTTCAAAATAAAGTTTCTTTGTCGAAAGAAATTCAGAGAGTAATTTCAATAATTGACTGTGGTTTATGCATTTTAATATACATATAAATCTTTCATAGATTAAACACTCATAAAAACAATATTGGATTCATATAATTGTTTGAAAAAATGTTTCATAAGACATAAGAAACAGAAAGAAATTTCTTTAGAAAATAAAAGAAATATGAAGGAAAATTCGATATATATATTTTTTAGGGAAAGGGGAGGGGGTGATATGTAATGTTAATAGCTATTTATATTGAAATATTAGTTAATAATAAAAACAGTGAGTTTATTATATTTAGCATTCTATTTTTTTCAATTAGTCTTTGTTGCCTATTCCTTAACATACTTATATTTAGAACTAATAGATATATGTAGGAGTATAAAAAATAAAAAATAAATAAATAACCATTAAATTCTGTAAAGGATTTTTTTTATAAATCAAGATCGTACATAGTAAAATTATTTTCTGCTCTACCATCATTAAAAAAAATTGTGATTTATTTCATATACAACTTAAAAATCTTTGCTAATTGCTTACAACGTTTTGCTTACAACTTTGCTAATTGCTTACAAAAATATTTTACTGACCCCCTTATATATTATTTCTCTTTTTTTTTTATTTAACTATTGGTTATATCTCTATTTCCGGTATTTTGAACCGTTTGGTCCCATGGAATCTTTTTGCTAGTGAGAACTACGAATTCTTTCTTTTGAAAAGGACACCTCCACAAATCTTTAAATGTATAATAAAAGTTGCTAAGTTATATTTAAAAATAGTTAGTGAAAAACCGTGATACAGAAATAATAATTATGTTTTTGTAGTGTATTTCAATTGAGAAATAAAATGTAGAGACTTACAAATCATGTTATTAAAAAATTGATAGAGCAAATATTCCTACATATATCTATGATGATTAATTATGGAGGTATTTGGAAAAACCTGAAATATTTTTTTCATTGTTATAAATACGAAAATCCAAATTCACGAAGACTAAAATCTGTTGCAATTAGATTTAAAACTTCTATGATTCATTTTTTGCGTGTAGTAAGAGGTGATTAATAGGACCTGGCCCTCCTGGTTGGGGGTTGGGCACAGGGTTAACAACCCTACCCTGTGGAAAAAAAACGCTGTTTAGAAATATACAAAAGATATAGTCGGACTGCCTACACGGAAAAAGACCAGGAAACGACTAATGGACCCGAGATTTGGTTTCTGAAAAAGAGATGTGCCGTCTGTTTAGACTCTGATTTTAATGTTATTAAGACCAAAAACTGGAGGTCCACGGCCATGAAGAGAACAGCCTGGCTGGATCTTTTAAAGAATGCCAAGGCCCACAACGCATTGTCGAGCCAGTTATGATAATGATGATGATAATTTATTTTAAAAAAGGATGGATTCGTCCAGGGAACACTAGAATTCTATCAACTCAAGGAAAAGATATGCTCTTTCCAAGCATCATCATAACTCTATTAATAACCAAATTGCCCCCAACAAAAGATTACGTTTTTTCAAAGGATCTTGACCATTTTAATACTAACCATTACCATATCAAAGAGGGGAAAAAAACTTTTCCTAGAAAGCATCTAAATTTTATTAATAACCACTATTGTTTAAAATTGGTTAAATTAGGCGATTTTCATACATGTAAAACAACTGTCATGAAATATGAAATTGTTATTTCTTTTAATTCCCGGATACAACTAATGCTGCAGTAATTTATTATATTCACCATATGAACCACGGTATTAGTAGATGATAAATGCTGATTCTTTTATTGCTTTTGAAAGTTGCAACACAAGGAATACGTTTTATACTATCTACATTCTGAAAGAACTAAAGTGATCGCAGCAGCTCCTCTATCCTCTTCGAGCCCAGCGGATAGACTTTCCACCCTACGAATTTAACAGCACATCACGGCAAAGACATGGAAACTTTCATATTTGTTCGAGTTCGGAAACCCATCCAGGTTCTGGTGTAAGTACTTAGTATTACTACTACTACACCACGCCACATCACATCACATCACTGTGCCTAGAGCTGAGTTACCCCTATTCAGTTTCGGAATGATGTGGGTGAGAAGTCTGATCGGGTTCTACGATCATATGAGACTGGGACCTACGGCTTAAAGTGGATTCCGAACAACTACAAACATCCATGGCACCGGCGGGATTCGAATCCGAAACTTGTAGTACTTAGTATTAAAAGGCATGTTTGAAAAATTATAAGGTATTAAAATTTGTAATTGCACAATACTTCATAAATCTTTAAATTCATTAATTCACTAATACCATGTTGTTTAAATAACCTCGTTTAAAATAGCTTTTGGTCATATTTAAAAGTGAAAAAAAAATTATGGCAAAAAAAGCGTGCTTACCAAACGAGTTTACGGTATTAAAAGTCATTAAAAAAAAGGGGGGCATTTTTCCTAAGTTAGAAAAAAATATTTAAAAAATCACGTTAAGAAACAGCAACTGCTACAGACATTTAAATGAATGAGAGATGGAAGAATTGAAAAAAAAAATCATTTTTTTTACCCCTTTTTATTTATACATTTATATATAAAAAAAAGAAGTGCTAGAAAAAAAAAAGGGTTCTACAGAACGCAAAATAACACAAAGCAACTTTATGAAGTCGAACAAATTATGAAGAGTGCCTCGGCCGCATACCAGCAATGGGGAAAAAAAGAAAAAAAAGAGGGGAGAACAATAATAAAAAAAATAATAAAAAAACCGCAAATTTTTGAATAAACGACATACCCATTACCTATTTGATCAATCACACGCACACTCCTACCTCTTCTACCCTCTCAGCTCCACCCATTCGTTAAAAAAAAAAAAAAAAAAGAAAAAAAAAAAGCAATATAAAAATAAAAATAAAATATTTTCCATCCATACCACCCACCCTCACTCCATCCCATCGAACGTTTAATAAGCCATCAATGCCAATATGAGCGAAGTTGAAAAATGGTAATGACTTATTATTTACTCAATATTTCATCTTTTAAATTAATCAAAAAAGGTAAACGCAAAAATAATAAAGAGGGGGAAAAAAAAAAAAAAAATAGAAAAACCATAATGAGAAAAAAAAAAAAAAAAGTACCGTATTTGGGACCAAAGCCCTATTTAAAACTCCTCTCGGACTTTTAAAATAATAATAATAATAATCTTTCAAAAAAATCTAAAGGCCTGGAAAAATATTAAAAAATAATAAAAAAGTAAAAAAAAAAATGTTTTTAGATCGATAACGTGATGGAAGTGAAGTGAAGTAACAGAAGTAATGAGTTCCGTAGGTCCGCGCTGGTTCCCAGTCATAAAAACACTAAATAATTTATTGGGCAGATCAGTGTATTAGAAGAACCCCACCCAGAACCAAAAATGAGAAGTTGTATGAATGTGTGAGTGCATGCCATGCTGGCGTGCGTTTATGCATGCATGCCATTAAATCACTTAATGGAGAACGATGCTGGTGATTTATAAGTCATCAATCAGGGCTTTACGAAATTTATAATAATAATGCATTGTTTGTGCCAGGACCAGATGATAAACTGAGATTTGCTCTCTCTCTGAAAAATTTTTTCACTTTTTTCTTTTCTTTTTCTCCCCTTTAACTTTTCCCTCAATCTCATTTACCTTCTCAGTAAAAAAAATTAAAAAATAAAAAGGAAAATTGAATGAAATAATGACGAAAAAAAAAAAACATGCAGAGAGGATAGATTAATTTTGAAAACTTTAAATCTGTAACTTTCTTTAATAAATAAAATATAGCGTCAGCCTGCAAGGGAAACGTAACGTATTTAATGAGCTTAATGAATTGATTAAAGGTCTTTTTATTATTTTTCATGGGCAGCCCATTCTTTACGGTTAACACTTAGAATGGTTTTGTTCCAAAAAAAGGATGGAGTAAAAAAATAATAGAGGGTATGAAGTATTAAAAAAAAAAAATAACGAAAAATTATTGGCGTTTATTATTTTTTTTTTCTCTCCTTCTTACCATGGCGGAAGAACGGAATGAATATATGATTTAGTAAAAAAAAAAAAATCTTTTGTATTAATTGAAATCACAAAAACACTTTTTTTTTTGTACGTTCTCCTTTTTAACTCTAAAGGTTTAAGAAAACGAATTTTCCGAAGTTTAAAAAAAAAAAGTATAAAAAAAAATATATCGCACAAGAAAATAATTTATTTTATTCACGAACTAAATTCGGAGTAATGAAGAAATATGACGAATTTTTTTTATCACTCCCTTAACTTTTCCGTAACGTCATTCATTAATCAGAACTTTAAAAATAAACGGTATTTTTAATAAATTAATTGAGACTCTCTGTCGGAAGCTAAAGCAGTGATTCATTTGATTTTTTTTTCTAACTCAATGCTCTTCTTTTCATAAACGTACTCTTTCATAATTTTAAAATAACTCCCTTCTCTGAAAACAATTGCACCTTTTTTTTTAAGCAAAAACTTCCCGCGAAACAATTAACAGTTTTTGGCTCAGACTAATTTACCACGAATAAAAAAGGATATAACGTCCAGATTTTATACGAATAATAATCCCAGTTAACAAACGTTAAAAAACAAAACATAAAAACTGTATGAATTTAAAGCCGTTTTACGTGTACATAAGTTCACTGATTGTTAATAAATTTTTATAATTGAAATGTTGTTTTATTGATAGGAGAGGAGTTTAAATTTTATACAATTATCCAATTCAAAGATTTATTAAATGAACGACAATTTAGCTCTTATGATTAAATAGAAGCAAGATTATTACAAATAATACAACAAGATCATTCATTACATTATTAAGCAAAAACTTCACGCGAAACAATTAACAGTTTTTGGTTCAGACTAATTTACCACGAATAAAAAAGGATATAACGTCTAGATTTTATACGAATAATAATCCCAGTTAACAAACGTTAAAAAACAAAACATAAAAACTGTATGAATTTAAAACGGTTTACACGTACCATTAGCTTAAAAACGAAGCTCACTGATTTACCACGAATAAAAAAAGATATAACGTCCAGATTTCATACGAATAATAATATCAGTTAACAAACGTTAAAAAACAAAACATAAAAACTGTACGAATTTAAAACAGTTTTACATGTACCGTTAACTTAATAACGAAATTCATTGATTGTTAATAATTTTTTATAATTGAAATGTTGTTTTGTTGATGTCAGTTGGAATTTAAGATTTATACAATTATTCATTTCAAAGATTTATTAAATAAACGACAATTTAGCTCCTATGATTAAATAGAAACAACATAATAACATTATTTAATTTTCAACAAAAAAAAGTTCTTAATTAAATGTTATTATTTTATAATTGAAATGTTGTTTTGTTGATGCCAGCGGAATTTAAAATTAATGCAATTATCCATTTCAAAGATTTATTACATGATGAACGAAAATTTACCTCCTATTATTAGATAGAAACAACCTATTACATTTTTTTTTACTGAACCGAACGCTTTAGAGTTGTTTGGTGTCATTTTTTGTTGAGGATTAATGTTTACAAAAAGAAGTTTTCAACAAAGAAAATAATTATTTAATTAAATTTCATCAATTTAATCAATATGAATTAAAGGAAACATTTTTTTGAATTTCAGAGTACACAATGAATATAAATTTATCTTATGACTCTAACTAACTCCCTGGCACTACACAGTCCATGTTGGACCATGTGTCTGCCTACTGACAGATTCCGAAACAGATGTTTTCTTTTTAATACGCTTTTATTAGCTTCACCTGTATGTTTGTATGTATGTAACTGACTTTTTCCCCTGGAGAACTGTTTCTCCTCATATACACTAATTAAGCTGCAAAGAAACATTTACAGGCATCTTTCAGAAAGAAAACAGTTGATTCTTTTTAATACGCTATTATATTAGTTTCACCTGAATGTTTGTTTGTTTGTGTAACTGACTCTTTGGGCTCGATTTTGCCCTACTTTAAACGATCAGATTTAATTTAAACGTTGTAGACTTAAGAAGGACCAACGACACTAAAAGAGTTTGATAAGTTTATTATCTCATCATGATTAAGATCGCCAGGATTAGAGATTTTATTTTAACTTATGAAGAGCAATTTAACCCATGCGGAATGAAAGTATTCAGTAAAGACATTCAAACCTACGTGGGACAATGGATAACGCGCCTGACTACGGATCAGGAGATTCCCTGTTCGAATCCTGGCTAATTCGCATTTAGCCTTTGTTTTACTCACAATTACAATTACACCTCATTTAAATATTACAGTTTAAAAACACTAAAAAACATGCTTTTAGAGTTAATCAAACTAAAAAGTAAAAAATTAATTAATAGTTTAAAAAAACTAAAAAATCACGCCTTTAGAGTTAATCAAACTAAAAAGTGAAAAATAAATGAATAGTTTAAAAAAACTAAAAAACACGCTTTTAGAGTTAATCAAACTAAAAAGTAAAAAATAATTGCCAACATAAGAATAAAATGACTGACGAGAAAATGAATGTTACTGTTCTAAAAGCGTGGGTGCTTTGTATGACATTTTAAAACTAACTCTGCATTTCGGAATGAAACTAGTGAAAAATTATAATGATTGATATCGAGCACCCCACGCTTTTAGAACAGTGACATTCATTTTCTTGTCAGTCATTTTATTCTTATGTTAACAATTATTTTTTACTTTTTAGTTTGATTAACTCTAAAAGCGTGTTTTTTAGTTTTTTTTAACTATTAATTACGGAATAGGATTGCCAGCCCAACGCTCTGCAGTCCGATTAGACCGGTACCTACAGTTTAAAGTGGATTCTGAATCACTACAGAAGTCCATGGCACCGCCGGGACTCGATATCATATCACTTCAAAATAAATAGGTATAGCCACAACTCCTTTACATGCAAGTTTGAGTATATTTTTAGATCTTTATAAATCTAATATTTTCTAAATCAAATTATTAAAATCGTAAATATTGGAAATTTGGTTTGGTTTGGTTTGAATTGTCGCTCTACGGTAATTTTTTTTGTAGATTTGGGTTAATTAGAACGGTACCTACAATTTAACATGGATTACGAACCACTAACAAATATTCATGCCACCGCCAGGATTCGAACATGAAGCTTGTGGTACTAACGGCCAGAGCGCTGGCTAATTGGCCACCAGGCCGCTAAATATTGGAGAAGAAACATTCATTCGTTTCATCCATGTTGTATTTTTTACAACATGGATGAAAAGAATGATATTCATGTCTTACATTACAAATTCGTCGATTTTCTAATTTGATTTTAGTTTAATATTCACAAATGAATTTATTTTTTAATTTATTCACGAATTAAAAACAAAGAAATACAAGCATTAATTAATATTTTGTTCTACATAAAAATATTGCAAATCATTCTCCTAAAAAACACAACTCAAAAATCCTTCAAATTATTATAACTATTTTTTTTATCATTAATATTCTTCCAACCATTATAACTAAAAATTTACATGCCATTTACCATTAAACATAAAGTAATTTACATTAATGCTAAACGAACCACATACGTGGATTTTAAGTATTATTATATATTAGTTTTCTTAATTATTTTCTATCCATTTAATGGCCCGCAACATAAAATGGATAATACATAAAGAACAACTTACATACTTTTTATAGAAATTTTAATCATTTTAAAGCTACAGTAGAACCTCTGTAAGTTGAACTTCAAAGGGAGACGCCAAATAATTCGAGTTATAGCGTTTTCGACTTACGAAGAATTTCGACTTACTCGGATTTTGTAAGGAAATATTCGACTTGTAGAGGTTTAGATTCTTTCCAACTTATTTTGAGTTACAGAGGTAAAATAAATAAAAATTCAAGTTACAGAGGTAATAAACATGCTTATTTAATGTAACTTAAAAGTTATATTATGTAATACAATAAAAAAAATCAAAATAATTCCGAAATAATTTCAAATGATCGAGTTGTAAAGGTTGTAAAATCGAACATTACTAATGTTCGAGACGCAGAGGTCCAATTTTTTTTTTTTTTTTTTTTAGTTACGGAAGGAAAATATATACCAAAATGGCTTGTGGGGATTGACTAATTATTTCGACTTATAGAGGGTTGAAATTTGTAGTAATGGAGGTTTGGGGGCTTGAAGGGAAGGGAACAAAACTTTTTTTCGAGTTGTGGAGGTTTTCGATTTATCGAGGTTCGACTTAAAGAGGTTCTACTGTATTATTATTATTATTATTTTTGCCATTAATACTCGTGTAACGATCATAAGAAAAAAATTTACATGTCATTTACCATTAACCACAAAGTGATTTACCATTAATGCTAAATAAACCACATACGTGGACGTTAAGTATTATTATACATTATTTTTCTTAATTATTTTCTATACCACTCAATTGCTACCAACATAAAATGAAAAATACATAAATAAAAACTAACATACTTTTTTAATAATTAAGGTATTTATAATTTTATATATTGTTAAATAAATAAATATATTAATTTAAATAAATCTAAGGGGGTGTAAAAAGAAGGGGGGGGTACTCACCAGAGAGGGGCGGACAGCTTTTGTCACTGAGTCTTCGGCGGGCGGGACCCAGACTGTTGGGGTTGGGCGGGTGGAGTGGCGGAGGGGGCCCCAGTCTCTGGGGGACGGCAGCCATGAGGGGCCCCGCGTTCGACATGGTCGTCATGACAGCGGACAGGGCGGGCGGTGAATTGCTGACGGCAGGAACAAGGGCCATCTGGGGTGAAGTAGGGGGTCCCGATTTCATGCTGGACATGAGATTCTGAAAACAAAGAATAATTTTAAAACAAGCAAAAACGACATGGAATAGTTAAGGTGGGTTTCCACCGAATACTAAAATCTTACGTCAGCTAATCGGAAGACCGATCTCCTATCCACTTAAGACTTCTTATTGGCTTGTGTTTTACGATCAGGATTTTAGTATCCGGTGAAAATCCACCTTTATACGGACAACAGTTTTTAAGATACCACAAAATTAAAAGATTTAAATAGATGGATAATTGTATTTTTTCTAAATGAACATTTTTTTACAAATGTTCATTAACAAATAATTAGCTATTTTAAGGAGAAACTTAAAAAAATATAAAGATTAGAAATTCCAGGTAAATATTCAACGTTCATTTATTTAGTATTTACAATTTCAATAAAAAAAATTGTAAGTTACTGAGAGTTTATTATTTTATGTTATTTTCAGTTGCTTTTGTAAAAAATGACAGATATACAACTCATATTGTGTTTACATTTGAATAAACGGCGTATTTGAGTAAAACATGCTTTTTGCTATCCACAGAATAGCATTTAAGTTTTAAAACTTATCGCAATGCTATTTTTTATTTAGTAAATTTTAATATTATCAAGATTTTATTTTACTGATGTGAAGCTTTATTTTAATAATTGCATTTAAAATTTTAACTCAACATTAAATCTATTAATATACTTAGATACTGGTTATTTCATATTACATTATAGTGATATGATTTTCAGTAGAGTAAACTTATAGATTATATTATATCAATAAATCAAACTTATCGGTAGATTAAAACTTACACAAACAATATTTCTACAACAAATTTTGAAAATTACGAAAAAATACCCCAGCACCTCAGCATTCCTACAACACATTGTGAAAATTAGAAAAAATACCCCAGCAACACAGCATTCCTACAACACATTTTGAAAATTAATGATGATTGGTAGCCACCTTATTTAATGGTGATGACGAAAAAAAAAAAGAAAAAGAGTAATATTAATATGCATATTCTTAATCAATTACTGTTAGTAATTGATTAAGATAATCAATCATTTACAAAAATAGCCGTTTTATTTAAAAAATCATGGTATCTATCTATACTTTGAAACATTTAAGATTTTAATATCATTGTTTATATTTGAATCAAACATTTTGTCAAAATCCAAAACATCTGAGACGATATTGTGGACCACTCAAACGTTATTTAAATATAAAGACAAGGCAACAACGTCTAATTAAAATTACTTTGCTATCTACAGAACTACAACCAAATAAGAAAGTGGAGGTAAGAGATGGAGTAAGTAAGTGGAGTAAATAAGATGGAGTGGAATAAGTAAGAAAGTGGAGTAAATGAGACGGAGTGGAGTTAAGCAAGGAACTAACGTTTTCTGTCTTGGAAGGTGAGCTGCGATGGTTGTGGTTGGATCCGTTGCTGCTGTTGGCGGTGCCGTTGCCGTTGTTGGCGTAGGGCTTCATGTGCAGGTGCTGCATCATGGCCTGGAGTCGCTCCTTCTCCTTGGAGAGCTGCAGCTCCAACTGGGACACCACTTGCATCTGGACGCGAGCTTGTGCCGTGCT
This sequence comes from Caerostris darwini, assembly GCA_021605075.1. NCBI lineage: Eukaryota > Metazoa > Arthropoda > Arachnida > Araneae > Araneidae > Caerostris > Caerostris darwini. The sequence continues at coordinate 403,252 of BPLQ01007705.1, read as the reverse complement.
CCGATCGTCGAGCTGGTGCTCCAAGTTTAAGTGTCTGTAGAAAAAATTTACATGATCTTTAAATACTACATAACAATAATTAGCATACATTGAATTCTACATATAAAATTTGATAACAATTAATATACATTGAATTCTACATATAAAATTTGATAGCAATTAATACACGTTGAGTTGTACGTATAAAATTTGATAACAATTAATAATTTAATTCATATAAAATTTGATAACAATTAATGCACATTGAATTCATATAAAATTTGATAACAATTAATACACATTGAATTCTTATAAAATTTGATAACAACTAATACACATTGAATTCTATGTATAAAATCAAATGATAATTTAAAAAAATAATAAAAATTGGTAGATCCTCAACTAGATATTACAGTGCAAATCAATTAAGACTTAATTATAAGGTTAATCCATACAACAAAATCAAAGGCCTACTTTTTGAAAGCCTGGAAGTCGTCGCACACGGTCTCGCATCCGGGCCACTTGCACACCCCGTGCCCGTACAGAGCGTGTGTGGGTGGGCTGGAGCACCCCCTCTGCTCCTCCTTGGGGGTGGGCGGCAGGCTCCTCTGGGACGAGGAAGAGGAGGCCGTGCTGACGGGGGACACGGAGTAGCTCTCGTGCTGTCCCGAGGCCCCGTTCATGAGGGGTCGGCCGCCGCTCGAACCACCCCCGTGCATCATCCCGTTCAGGGACTCGTCGCCGGATCCCTCCTTCCACATCTCGTTGGCGTTCATACCTGTTGACGATGGAAGATGGTTCAAGTTTTTAAACAGAAATGGGTAGTTAAAAGCATGGTTTTATAGGGTTTGCAATATGTAAAAGTAGTCTTAAATCTACATGATTCACTATTAACTCTCTCTACAACATGATTCACTATTAACTCTCTCTACAATATGATTCACTATTAACTCTCTTTACAACATGATTCACTATTAACTCTCTCTACAACATGATTCACTATTAACATGATACAACATTATTCCGTATTAGAAATCTATCGACAAATTTAATTAACAGAATGTAGGCGAATAGTGACATCTAACTATCATAATACAGCTATATGTTGGATACATTACAAAATCAAGTAAAATATAGAAGAGATAGATAAAATGTCTAATTTAAATTCAGCTGTAAACGTTAATAAATGTTGAGGTGAAATTCTTTGGTTCATATTCAAAAGACATTTCTATTTCATGCCAAGTATCTGAGAAGGTGCGATTTATTCTTTAGATTTATTTATGAATTTTTTTTCGTGTGTGGTTATTTAAAGCATTGTGTCTATCAGAAGCATTATACTAATATGTCGAAAGCAGCATATCACAGCTTACCGTAACTCCTCGTATAATTCTCAATATTTGACATGAAATCTAATATCATTTAGACATAAGACGAGCAATCAAAGAACCTCACATTAACGTTTGCAACTACATCGTAATTTAGAAAAGGTATTTTATTTCTCGTCTTTTTACTTGATTTTGCAATGCTTTAAATAATTCCTTGACACTTTTTTTTTTTTTTTTTTGCTGCTTTCATAAACGCTTATTTTTAACTGTATAAATAAATAGATGCATTATATGGTCAGAACAGTTGACAAACCATAGCAGTTAATTAACGTTTGCAAATACATCGTAATTCAGAAAAATATTTTATTTCTTGTTTATTTCCTTGATTTTGTAATGCGTCTAATAATTCTTTGACACTTTTTGTTGCTATCTTTCATAAATGCTTTTTTTGAAGTTTATAAATAAATGGGCGCATTATATCGCCAGAAAAGTTGACAAACCATAGCAGTTGATTAACATCTGCAACTACATCGTAATTTAGAAAAGAAAATTTCTTCCTTTTTTTTTTCACTTGATTTTGTAATGCAGGCTATAAGTACTCGACACTTTTTTTTTTTTTTTTTGCTATTTTTCATAAATGCTTATTTTGAACTTTAAATACATGCAATATATGGTCTACGTTGGAAACTACATGGCAATTAAAAAAAGATATTTTATTTCTTGTTTATTTCCTTCATTTTGTAATGCGTCTTATAATTCCTTGACACTTTTTTTTTTTTGTTGCTATTTTTCATAAATGCTTATTTTGAACTTTAAATACATGCATTATATGGTCTACGTTGGAAACTACATGGCAATTAAAAAAAGATATTTTATTTCTTGTTTATTTCCTTCATTTTGTAATGCGTCTTATAATTCCTTGACACTTTTTTTTTGTTGCTATTTTTCATAAATGCTTATTTTGAACTTTAAATACATGCATTATATGGTCTACGTTGGAAACTACATGGCAATTAAAAAAGATATTTTATTTCTTGTTTATTTCCTTCATTTTGTAATGCGTCTTATAATTCCTTGACACTTTTTTTTTTGCTATTTTTCATAAATGCTTATTTTGAACTTTAAATACATGCATTATATGGTCTACGTTGGAAACTACATGGCAATTAAAAAAAGATATTTTATTTCTTGTTTATTTCCTTGATTTTGTAATGCTTCTTATAATTCCTTGACACTTTTTTTGGGGGTTATTTTTCATAAATGCCTATTTTGAACTTGATAAATAAATAGGTGCATTATATGATCAAAACAGTTGACAAACCATAGCAGACAGCTTTAGAAAACCCACTGCTCAAAACTGTTGGTTCATGAAAAATCATTTCGGATTAAATCAAACAAAGCACATAAACACGGCATTAGCACTTAAGCCCAAATATCCACGGATGCATAAAATCAAACTTAAGAAACTGGAAGAAAAACAATTGTTTAAATATGTGCAAAATAATAAAAAAAAAGCCAGAGAATTTAATAAAAAATCGAAACTGCATTGCAAGAAATCGATATCTTTCTTCATACGGAAAATCATCTTTACACTAAAATCCTTTTGATCAACAATGAACTCATGAAGAAAAAAAAAGATAACGTTTATTTTTGTTTATTAAAAAGTTTGAATTAAAGTCCTGAATAAAGCAAGAAAAAGAAAGAACTAATTAAAAAGCACGGTGTGATAAAAATGTTCCAGGCAGATTAGATAGTACTTGGCCATTATCAAAAGGAACCTATTGTTTTAAGTGAAATAAAATTTGCATGAAAATCAACTTTCCGACAAAAAAAAAAATTATTTTTCCCCTCTTTTTAAAAACTACGTTTTTATACAAAAAAAAATGCTTATAGCTTTAACGAAAACAAATTAGTAAACGAATTGCATGAAAAAGAATTTTTCTTGATTTGGGGAAGTTAAAACAAAATGAAAAGATTTAAAGGACACATAAAAAAAAATAAAGCATAAAAGGCAAACAAAATCAAACATCAAAGCTCAATAAACAAAAACTTAAAGAAACACACACACACACATATAAGAAAGAAAAAAAAAGACTTTTGAACAAACGAGGGAAAAATAAGCAGTGAAGAAAGATTCATTTTTTAACAGTAATGAACACTCAACTTGCATCGAGATAAAATTACTAAGAACACCAGCACGAAAAAAAAAAGGCACGATTAAAAATTTTCAGAAAAAAAAACATAAGAAAAGTATTTTAGACTTAAGTCACCTTATCTTCATAAACATTTCGTTTGCTGCTTAAGCTTAGATCATTAATTGACTTTAAATATTATTTATTTATTTGCCTTTACTTTTTTTTTTTTTACTTCTTCTTCTGACACTTTAAAAGACAATCTCACGCACACGCTATTCATTCAAAGTAAATAAATTAAGTTGTTAATTAAAATCACAATTGATGGTTCAGTGTTAATCCTACTGCTTCAACAATCGTGAAATTAGAGACGCAGTTTCTTTTTTTTTTTTTAATTTTAATTTTTAAAACCTTTCGGTAAATTTATCTAAGTGCATTAATTTTTTTTTCTATTTCTCTCCCTTTTATATCACCGAAGACGCTGTGATTCACAAATTAAAGCTGTGATTTTAAATTTAGACGAAATAAAGTATTGGTCAAACAAAACAATAATTGTAACGAAAGACTTTAATTGAGTTTTTTTTTTAAACATATTTTACTTATAATTCTTCGGGATTGTTTGATTACATAGCTTTAAAGAGAATTATCGAAATGATGTTTGCTAAACCCATACCTGAATCACATATGATTTACAAATGCAAAATAAACAAGATTCTTATGCATGTAATAATCTTTAAATGAAATATGCTTCTAATCCTTTTCTTTTTTTTTTTATAAAAAAGAAGACAGAAAGGAAGAATAATTCCATTAAAGGAATTCCGATATGTTTATAACGTACTAGTAAAAGACACTTTTTTCCCCAGTCACAAAAAAAAAAAAGATCATTTTTGGAAAATATAATGCGTTGTCTGAACAAGTGATTAATTTTTTTCCTTCTTTTTACAAGAGGGAGGGCATTAATTCCTAATGAACTTATAATTCGCCGCGATTTTTAATAAATACTAGATGATATTATCACTCCTTTTTTTCTTTTTTTTGCAAAGAAAATTTTTCACCATCACAAAGAGAAGTTTTAGAATTAAAGGAATTCTTTCAACGGTATTATGTTGCAAAGCTTAAGGAGTCTTAAGAAGGTATATTTATGTATTATAAATGCTTTTAAGAAACTTGCAAGAAAATAGTTCGCGTACAAAAAAAAATATTATTCGCAATACAGTAAAGCTCTAATGGACAAAGATCCGTAAATGAGTAGCTAAAACGTCTGAAGTAGCTTTTCTTATGTCTTTGGTTTTTTTATGCTGCCATTTGAGAAAGACAGAGAAAGCGATACATAAAAATATAGCTAAGCCTCCCAGCTAATGTACGGAATCAGTATTATTTATTTCTAATTGTACTTAGAACTTAAGTATGAACAAAACTTAATTAAAACAGGGTAAGGATCGAACAGGGGATTAGAAATGCATGGGTAGTAATAGCCTTGATAATAGTATAAAGAAATAATAACTCTTTAATTTTTTTTCTTACAACGTTGCAGATTGGTTTAAATTAATCTTTCATAAATACCCGATTTCTCTGTTTATGCGAATAATTTTGAATTTGCATATTAATTTTTTTTTCAAGTATCTGAGTTTTCTCTCTTTTTTTTTAATTGGAAATAACAAAATCTTAAAAGGATCGCATTCTTCAAAGTCTTCCATTAACATAAAAAAAAAAGCGGACATTAAAGATTACTTGCGAAAGAAACAAAAATTGAAACACATACCACTTTTAATAATTTCAAATAAAAAGGAATTAGAATAAGTAGTTTTAGAGAATGATTAGATTCGTTGTAACTCGTTCAATTCTTTAAAAAATTATTAGTCGATTTTTATTAAAATCTAGTTTATAGAATTACAGTAAATTAATAACAGCGCTAAGAATTGACTGAAGTGACCTGGTGGGCAACGAGTCAGGTATCTGAAGTGAGGATGGTTCGAAACCCGAGAAACAAAGTTAAACCAAAAGCCTATCTGACAGTCATAGACACTAAAAATTCGTAGACCACATGTCCATTAGTTACTACGCTAAATATCTACATGAAGAAAGGAGGAGGATTTGAAGGTCTCAAATGTGAATTCTTGGAATGTTCGTACAAAAATGTGCGCTATTTAGAAGACCGCCTTGGTCCAACTGAATAGTAGTGAATCTTCTACATATCTGGTGGCCTGATGGCCAATTGGCTAGCGTTCTGGACTTCGGCATCAGTTTCGAATCGTGGCAGTGGTTTGGAATCCACGTTAAACTGTAGGTCCCACTCTAATTAGCTTAAAATGTGCAAAGAATGACCGTAGAGCGATAAACCAAACCTCTACATAACTGTATAGAATGATATAGGTAAAAATACCAGGTATTTTTAAGCAATAGATACAGTAAGAATTTACATTAACCCCTTAATGAATTACCACCAATATTCTCAAATTTGCATTGTTTCGGAATCACAAGAGATTAATTTATGCGAATATTCTTATTTAATTCATGGCTAAAATTGAGCATTTTATGTTATTCTATTCTTGTAAAGTCAAATACGAATTCACTTATAACAGCGTAAGTCTGGCAAACAATCATTACATCACGATTTCATGATGTTTTCACATACATCTGACTCCATATTCTTCAATACCCAAAAGATGAGCGAGAAGCTAATTGTTTATGACAGTTTCTTGCATTTACTTTATTTTTTCCCTTCAAAATAAATAAAAGTATTTTTAGAAGAAGGCATTTTTTAGGGATAATGAACAGCGAATGTGTCATAAGATGATATCTAAAGCTCTGGTAACGAATCGGAGGAATACTGATTTTTACATCTGATTTTAATGTGCAATCTGAATGTCTAAATGTATACTCAATTTCTATAATATGTAAAAAATAAATAAAACAGGATAAAAAGAATCACACAAGTGCTTCAGCATGGATTAATCAAATCATGCCAAAGCACTCGCGTTTCTCAACTGACCTTGTGGAAGCATGAAAGGTTGGAGGTTGATCATGTATTGTCTGTTGCTCATTTGTAGATTCTGCATGAGTTGATGCTGTTGCAAGGCCAGTTGCTGAAGCTGCAGTTGAAGCTGTTGCCTGTTGGCCTTCTTTTCGGAAGAGCCCAGTCCCGGTAGACCGTTGTTCAACCCGTTCAACTGATGAAGAATTTGACTCTGCTGCATGATGTTGAGGTTGATCTGCTCTTGGATGTGAGGAATTACGGACTCCAACTGTTTAAGTTGTTGATGTTGATGTTGCTGTTGCTATCATAAGGCAAAGGCAAATATATAAATATCTGTGACAGTTAACATTGAGAACAACATAAAAGAAAGATAAAAGAACTAACATAAAATAAAGATATTTTGTTGATGAATCGAATAGTAGAATACAGTTTCAGATAATATAAACATTTAAAGACCTTCATTGTGCTGAATGATTTTAAAACAAAAAAAAAGCATGCATTAAAGATTAATTTTGCCGAAGAATAATTTAAAGATAATGGAATCTTTTTTCTTAAAAAAGTTGACTTTAATTATTCTTATATTTTAATTGATGCAAAGTTTTCTTGTTATTAAAATAGAAACACAATTTCAATTTCAATAAGAAATTCTACAATGCAAACATGTTATTGAGTTAATACATCTGTCTGCTATATGGAACTGACTGACTTCATATGACACTAATATGTATTTGGCTTTAAGTAGTTATCTGAATATATTATCATGTTTAAGTATAAATCATTTTATATAAATCATTATTTTAATAATTTTATTAATGGAGTACCATGGTAGATTTTCAGCAAAGTTACCATGATTGATTAGAACAAACAAATCAACAACAACATTTTCCTAAAAATAAAAAATGAAATCCTTGAAGTACCTGCTGTTGCTGTAAAAAAATGGACTGTTGCTGTTGCAGCAATTGCTGCAGCTGCGTAGGCGATGGCTGCTGCAATAGCTGCTGCAGCTGATGTTGAGCCAACAGCTGCGAATTCATCATCAACAGAGGAGGGATGTTGTTTTCGTTGCCACCAGATTTGTCGTTATTACTGGCCGACCTGGACCGCTTAATAACCTGAGCCTTAGAGCCCTGAAACGAACAAATTAAAATTAAAAGTTGAGGCACTGGAATGAAATATTTTGAAATTAAAAATTACAAGACAGGAAAAACAACAATAATACTATCTTTATATATTGTTATCTTTTAACATAATACAGCAATACCTCATGACACCATGCCATTACCCATTACACCCAAAAGTTACAAGCCAGAAAAAACAGCAATAATATTATCTCTGCATAATTTTGTTATCTTTTAACATAATACAGCAATATCTCATGACACCATGCCATTACCCATTACACTCAAAAATTACAAACCAAGAAAATAACAATAATATTATCTTTATATATTGTTATCTTTTAACATAATACAGCAATACCTCAATACACAATGTCTTGTTCAATGGTGTATTAAGAAATTTCATGCTCTTTATCCAGAAAAAGTAGTTATACAAATATAATTTTAAAAGTATTGTTTTTAAAGTTAACTTATGCAGAAAGCACAGTATATTTTTAAAAAGTGGAGTGATAGAAGTAAGATCTTTTCCACATTCAGGCTTACTATTGGCAGATTGGCAGGAGTTCAAAGACATGAAATTTTAGTATTAGGAACTCACTTTTAATCTATTGATATATCCGAAATAACGTTTTACTGTATTACATTATTATTATATTCTAAAGTGAGGAAATCTCTAAAATGATAGTAATACACATAGCTATTGAAAGCTTTGTATTTTGAATGAGTATCTAATATAAATTGAGAATTAAAATATAATATTAACTAATTAAATTAAAATAGAATACATAATTTATTTTGAGCATGCGCGCTAGGGAGAAAAAGCTAACGGACGTCCTACGGTAACTAACGTACGATATGCAAAAACTCTCTATTATATAAAAACATTTTGCTTTATTACTTAGTTTTGAAGTTATATTTATTTTTTAATGTGCTGTATATCATAACTGTATATATCTGTTTATAAACATAGGTGCAATGTTTTATGAAATTAAGCTAACAAAAAACAAAAACTTTATTTTGAGGAGAGAAAAAACTGAATCGATGCATATAGCTATTGAAAGCTATTATATAAAAACATTTGCTTTATTGCTTAGTTTTAAAGTTATATATATATATTTTTTTTAATGTGCCGTAGTTTCATGACTATAAATCTGTTTATAAACATAGGCACAATATTTTATGAAATTAAGCTAACAAAAGCTAAGAAAAAAAATTAAATTGATTAACACAGCTATTGAAAGCTATTATATAAAAACATTTGCTTTATTGCTTAGTTTTAAAGTTATATATATATATATATTTTAATGCCGTAGTTTGATGCATGCATATATCTGCTTATAAACACAGGTGCAATGTTTTATGAAATTCAGCTAAAAGAAAGAAAACCTTGATTTTAAGAAAAATAAATTGAATCGACGCACACAACTATTAAAAGCTATTATATAAAAACATTTAACTTTATTGCTTAGTTTTAAAGTTATATTTATTTTTTTAATGTGGTGCAGTTTCATGACTGTAGATCTGTTTATCAACATAAATACAATTTTTTATATGAAATTAAGCTAACAAAAAGCAAAAACTTGATTTTAAGAAAAAAATTGAATCGTTAATAAATAATGCTTAATTTAATAAAAAAATAATAATCTCCTTTTTTTTAAAAACGTGCATATTTAGATTATTACGTAACAATAGTCAGTTGACAGACTTATATGGAATGACTTTGCCGAAGAATTGTCATGAATAAATCTTTCTCCATAAGTAAAATCTTTGTTTCAATGATTTAAATAAAAAAAAAAAAAAAAAGGTTTTTATGTACCGACTTACAAAGTGAGGTTACAAAACCAGCGGGGTATGGTAAATATACTTAATATTTAAATTGTTTATTTTGGCAATAAAAAGAACAAAAAAAATATGAAAAAGAAAAGAGTTTTAGTGCTTATAAACAAGAAAGGTATTATGTACGAACGTATACACACAAAAAGTCTTTTTCTAACCAAAGAATTATAACAAAAGGGAAATTTTGAAATTATTTTACGAACTAACATTTTTTTTTTTTTTTTTTTTTTTTTTACCACTCCTCTTTTAGAGGTCTCCTTTCTTTACGGATTTTTAACTTTAACCAAACGATTCATGTGCAAACAAGAACATAATCCAAGATAAATATTGCCTTGAAGCAAAACCAGAATGGCAAAAAAATTATTAAAAAAAAAACCTTTTCTCTTCTTCTTTGTTCTTTTTTCATCTTCTTTTCTTTTTTCTTTTTTTTTTTTTTTTTAAGGCGAACGAAACTTGAGTAATATTACAGGTGTCAAAAAAGTGAGGAGAAATTTTTAGAACGAAGTGCTCTAGTTCGCCGGAAGCTAACGGTCGAACTACAACCGCTTTAAATATAATAATAAAAAAAAAAAATATTAGCCATTGCCATCTTAGTGAAGAAATAAAGGCTGAGCTTTTATGAACGATTATTTACACGCTAAGAGCATATTTAAAAAACAAACGTTCGTTTGAAAATTCATAATAAAAATTTAAAAAAAAATAAATAAAAAGAATTTTTGTTAATGCTACAAAGAATAAACATGTTTTAAAAGTCGAGAAAGCAACTTATATTTTGATATTATTTGTAAAAATATTCGAAACTTTTTTGTAAAAATAAATCTGGATGACAATAAAAAGTTTGTGTTTAAGCATTTTTCTAAAAAAAATATATCTATATAAGTTTTTTTATGAATAAAAAAAAATAGTCGTTGTTTGACATTCTGAAAATTTAGCAAATATTGTTTGAATATGATCATTAAGATACTTATTATTTTTTTTTTCCAACTTAAAAATTTAGCTTGATTTAATAAAAATATTAAAAAAACAAAAATATTCTGTACGTTTTTCTGATCGAATTTTCAGTAAGTAATGATAATAATAATAATAAAAAATGTAGCAAATGAAAATAATTACACACACACACACACACACAAAAAAAAAAAAAAAAATCAAGCAAATTTCTGTAATTCAGCTAATAATGATCAAATAAAGTACTTGAAAATAACAAATAAAATACAAAATTCAGCTTCTTTTTTTTTAAGTCAAGAATCCTTTTTTTTTCCAGCGTTCATAAATTAAAATACATTTTATTCATTTGTTTCACAAAATAACTTATGATATCAAACATTTATTTCATAAAAGAAGGAAATGAGTTAATATTTTTACACTTTTTATGAAATTAATAACTAATTTTTGTAAATCAGCACATAATTATAATCAGACACGAGATTAAATGTATTGATACTTTCTTATATTAATGATCATTCAATATTAATTTAATGTTTAGGATTTTTGTACTTTTATATATATATTTAACTTAATCGTACCTTTTTCAATTCCTTCTACTAGCTCACACTCTCCCTATATATATTTTGTTCAAATTTTCAATCGTTGATAAAATACTTTTTATTCATCCACTCAAGTACAAATACATTTTTTTTAACTTGCAGTGAATGACACTTGATGTTAATACAGTTTTTTCAAATATTAATTCAGTAATTAAATTTAATTAATTAATTTTAGTTTTTATTTAGATTTAAGTTGCATATATCTACCAATAGATGGCGCCAGATAAACTTAAAAAAATCAATGAAAATTATTTATAAAGGACTTTGTGCAATAGAGTGAAAAAAAGTAGGAATTGACATTTAATTTTTTTTTTTTATATTACTTGTTTTAAGTATCCATTTGATAATCTTTACACTACTTTACTATGCAAAATATATATATATATATTATAAAAGAACAAAAGCCTCAACGAATATATGACAACGTTCTTTTTGACATAAAAGTATCAGTCAAAATATTCGAATATAAAATCCAAATTACTAGACTTACAAAAGACGAGAGGTTTGGTTTGGCTTGTCGTTCTACGGTCACTTTGTGCTAATTAGACCGGGACCTGCAGTTTAATGGGGATTCCGAATCATTAATAAACATCTATGTCACAGTCAAGATTCGAACCTGAAGCATATGGTACTAGTGCACAGAGCGCTAGCCAACTGGCCATCAGGCCGCAAAGGGAAAATGCCACTTGCCTCGAAATCATTAAGATTTAAATTTAAAAACATTTTATAAAAATTAATTATAAATCATTGTTATTATATAACTTTAAATCTTCTTTTTAAGAAATATCTTGCAAGAAAAAGGATATGGATTTCTCTCCAAATAACCTCACAGTATTCTAAAAATAGCTGTATAAAGCCTTCTCAACAAAAAACTGTCGTCCAAAGCAATAAATCGGTTACGCATAAGATCACCACTAAAATCTATAAGACACTATGATACTGAATGGAAAAGATATAAATTTCAGATGACATTTCGGGCATAAAAAAAGTAAAAGAAGCGATGTTATCCGACAGGCCACGGGCCACTGTCGCCTGCAAGAATAGGAAGGAAGCCTTTGGCAAGCTGTGTGAAAAACACCCGACGACAAATTGTCAACCGATCACAGATACTGCTGCATAAGTAGATAAGGTTTCGCCATTTCCTCTGCATTCACTGTGACTGAGGGTGTTTTAAAAGTGATTTTTTCCTCCACCCCCGCCAATGTTTGTAGCTGCAAGGTGGGGGTTGATAGCTTCTAGGGTTTTGTTATGATTAATGGGATGAAATCTTGCGGAATATAAGTTTTTTTTTTTCTTTTCCTTTTTTAACTTTTTAGGATCGTTGGCTTCGATTTTCGAAGTTAGTTGATAGCTTTTTATTTTTCTTGTTTTCTTATTCCTTCACCCCCACCCCACCCTTCTCCCCTAGCGGAATGTGATGAAAGTTTTTGAAGAATGACGTCAAGTGTTGATAGCATTATACGGTTCGTCTTCCTTTTCGTACTACTGGGGGCGACGTAGATTACGGTCGGCGTGTGTTAAATTGCTCTGGCCAGATAGTTCCCGGTTTTGGGCATTGGTTAGATATCGCATTGGAGTTTTGTCGCGGAGATATAGAAAGCTAGAGTGATTGCGTCACCGAACTGTATCGAATGATGCGACAATGATTCAATAATTAAATGATTTTAACAAAAAAAATTTGCCAAAAGTTTAAATGGGTTTATTATGGGGTTAAATGCATTTTATTTCAATTACTTTTTTGCCATAAATTTGAATAAGAATTGGAAAAAGTTAATAATTCCACTTTTATTTTAATTTAGTTTTGTACATTCAAACCAGTGATAATAATATATTTCCCTTTTTTAATAAATGACTTAAAAACTATCTTCATCATTTTTATTGAATTAAATTTAAATTACATTTTTCTACGCCATTATGTGATTATATATAAATATAAAGTAAAAAAAAAAAAAAAAAAAAAACCTTTTTTGTTTCACGATGAATTTTATAAAGTTTCTTCTTCGCCTTCATTGGCGCAACAGCTCCATGATGGGCCAATGCCATCTGCCCATTGGTAGATTTTGAGACAGGGGATATTTTTTTTTTTTTACAGGAAGGATTGTCAGCTCTACGCCCAACGCTCTACAGTTCTATTAGACCGGGACCTACAGTTTAAAAATATCGTATTGGTTTTTGTCGCGGAGATATAGAAAGCTAGGGTGATTACGTCACCGAACTGTATCGAATGATGCGACGCTGATTCAATAATTAGTTTTAACAAAAAATTAACATTTTATTTTAATTACTTTTTTTGATGTAAACTGAGTAAGAACTTGTAAAAAGTTTATTTATTCTTTTTAGAAAAAAAATTCCGCTTATATTTTTATTCAATTTTGTACATTCAGACGAGTGATAATCACATAATCTTATACCACATAGCTTTTAATAAATGCTTTAAAAATATTATTAAATAATGATAATAATTTTTATTAAACATTTTAATAGCTTTTTAATAGCTTAATAATTAAACATTTTTAATGGCTTTAATACTTTTTATTAAACTAGACTTAAATTACATTTTTATATACCATTATATGAATATATATGAATATAAAATAAAAAAACCTTTTTTCACGAGGAATTTTACAAAGTATCTTCTTCTTCTTCATTGGCGCAACAGCCCCACGATGGGACAAGGTCGTCTGCCTACTGGCAGATTTCGAGTGAGGAGATATAAAATTTTAAATCTTTCCTATTTTTTGCTTAAGATAAAAATGAACAATATTTTTGTTGTTAATATATTTATTCATTTGTGAGATAAACTGGTCATTTATTTGTCTTCAGTTTCATTTTCAAGCATAATAATGAAAAAAAATGTATGGTAGTTTTACTATTTATGGTTAATCATTAATTTATTCATCTATAAATCCCTCATAACATTTATTTATTTGTATATTCTTTAATCTCATTGAAAATAAAACACAAACAAAATAATAATAAAAAAATAAAAATATAAAACTAAAATCAAAATAATCAAATGTTTGTAGCTGCAAGGTGGGGGTTGTTAGCTACTAGGACTTTGTTATGATTAATGGGATGAAATCTTGTGAAATATAAGAATTTCACTTAATTATATAAAACAAGTAATATAAAAAAATTAAGTCACTTCCTACTTAGGTCAACAAAGAAAAATTTCATTTTAATTACTTTTTGATAAATAATTACAATTAATATAAGTATATATATACATACGACAGAATCACAATATTAAGTGGCAAAATAGAAAGGGAATTTCCATGCAATTTTCCTTTCTATATACGGTGCTGGACTATTATTTTTGTTTGTTACTATTTTTATATTAATTAAATTGAATGAATAAATTAATATTTGAAAAACTGTATTAACATCTAGTGACATCCATTTCCAAAAATGTATTTGAACTTGAATGGATGAATAAAAAGTATTTTATTAACGACTGAAAAAATTTGAACAAGATATATAAGTATATATAGAGAAAGTGTGAACTAATAGTAGGAATTGAAAAAGAAACTTAATAATGCGTACTTTAAAATCCTTGCGTTTAAGAAATCGTTTAAAAAAAAAGCGTTTAAGAAATGATAAATTTCTATATACACAAATACAAAAAAAATATTAAATATAAATACAATTTTGAAATTGCAAAGTTAACTAAAACACACAACTGCATTACTATTAATATTTTATAAAAATTAAAGTATCTTGTTACACATACTACAAGTATATGAGCGAATCGTGATTTTTTTTGACACATTTTTCTTCAGCTATTCATCAATAAGCTGGGGTTTATTTGATCCCCAAAACTCGCAGGAACGTTAACAGATGAACGAATGATGCGGGATGTTGTTTTGACAAGTGTCACTCAAACTCGTAAGGTGGCCAATGAAATTGCATTTGCTGGATATCAATCACTAAAGCAGCCAGATGTGTTTACCGACCTACTGGAGCGTGTTAACCACTTAAGTGAAAGTAATAAGTGATAATTGCTGTATTTGGGAAGGATTGAAGTGGATTTATCATGCCAATCTTCACACTATTGCAGAATGAGTGATATTAAAAGGTTATATTTGTGAAATGAATATATTTCTTAAATTATTACCTACAATTTTATTGCAATAACGATTTTAAAAATTTTTATGATGTAATATATCAGAAAATATTAAGAGTTTATAAATTAAATTAAGTAAAAAAAATAATTTTACTTAAAATAAAAAAATTATACACATAAATTTAATCTGAATTGTTTCGGCTGAAAACATTTAGTACAACCTGATGGAGTTAAAAATATTTATATTAAATCAAATGAAAAAACAATGCTATAAGGTAAAGCTCAGCAATACAATATTACAAAGGCCGAGTGACTAGCGCTCTGGCGCTCGGTACCACAGATTTCGGAATCGAGTCCCCGCGAAGCCATAGATGTTTGTAGTGGTTCGGAATCCACTTAAAACCGTAGGACCTGGTCTCACATGACCATGGAGCGTCACAGAGCCCAATCAGACTTCTTCTCTCCCATATCAGTCCCAAACTGTAAAGGGGTAACTCAGCTCTAGGCACAGTGCTGTGGTATAGTAGTAGTAATACAATATTATAAAAAATTTAAATTTCGATTACTACAGTTTTGAAAAAAAAATTAGCACAAACTGAACCATCATTAAATTAAAAAATAATTAATTTAGATCACAATGAAATCTTTTTAAATACTTCTTTAAATTATTAATAATTTAAATCAAAGTTTTATAACTGCTCATTATTTTAATTATATAACATGCTCGGTAATAATAAAAAAAAATGCATTTTATGAATTACTAAAACGCAACTAAAATAATAATCAGTAACAATATTTTTTTTTTAAATTAAAGACATTGCATCTTTGCATGGTCTGGAATTTCTTTTACGATATGAATTGCTTTTTGTATATTTTTAATGTAAGATACTTTTACTTAATAGAAAAATATATTAAATTCTATCAAATTTAGACAATATTAAACTGCTATTATAAATTTATTTTTCCCAGTTATCATCAAATTAACAAATAATTTTTCATTTTGAGCTCATATACATTAAATTATAACATTTTTATGACAATTACTTAATTTAAAAAAGACTTAAGTGGAATTAAAATATTACTAATTATTATTATTTCTGAATTTGTTAATAATCGAAACTATAATGTTATACAACTATATCGCTTTAGGATATGTAAATTATTTTTTATAGCCACATAAAAATTAATAGTTGAAATTTTAACAAAATAATACTTCATTTGAATTTCATCGAATTTAATAATCATTGAAATTAATAATCATATTGAAACTTCATTGAATTTAATAAGCATATTGAAATTTTATTGAATTTAATAATCATTAAAATTAATAATCATATTGAAATTTCATTGAATTTAATAATCATTGAAATTAATAATCACATTGAAATTTCATTGAATTTAATAATCATTGAAATTAATAATCATATTTAAATGTCATTGAATTTAATAATCATTTGAAAGAAATTCAAATGAAGCAATTGTTATAACAAATTAGTTATTATGTTCCAAAACATGAATTAAACATACTTTCATTTGTGAAATGCTTTTCTGTACAAAAATAATTAATTATCACAATTAATCTCTGTTAGTTATATTGTAATTATCATAATAAAAATTAAAAAAAGAATTTTTCTTCATAAAAACACTAACAAATAACTATTAATTACTTTATTATTTTTATTATTATTATTATCATTTATTATTTTTTATCATTTTTATTTATTTATTTATTATTTTTTAATAAAATTAAAAAATTTGTATGAAATTTTTTTATTTAAAAGATTCTGAATTTGGTTTTGACAACACAAAAATCATTTGGAATAATTTGAACAATTTCTTTTAAAATTTATTAGGTACAATTTTGTGCTGAAAGCATTGGGATAGTTTTATTTTAAAAATACAGAATTTGCTACGCATGCAGGCATAGTTGCACATATTAGTCAGTTTATCTTAAAGATTGACATCCTTTAAACAACAAGCAATAACATAAACACGTCAATCAAACTCAGGCAATCACAAATTAATCCAAACAAACTCGAATTCACTCTGGGCATGGGTCCAGCTGTTATATTTAGAAATAGAAAGCAAAGAAAACACAAAATGCATTCATAAAACCTCAATAAACTCCATATGGGAGTCGTAATTGTTTAGTCTAACACGAAAAGAAAATTTACAAACAGCATTAAGTAGATACAGATGCTAAGTGATGACAGGGGTAATGAACTTTTTTTTTCTTCTTTTTTTTTTTGCTGAGCAAAGAAAACTAGTAAATTTGACCATATGTCTCGATGTATAATTAGCTTTTCTTTTAAGGAAATAAAAAAAAAAGATTTTTTTGAAACAAATAAAAATGATTTAAATAAAGACAGTTGTCTTTCACCTGTAGTAGTTCTTCCCAAAAATTTAGGTACATATAGGTATATATATATAATATATATAATAGATTTTAATAAAACATTTGTAGTAATGAATTTTATTGTCTACTAAAAATTTTTAAAAACCCTCCACCTTTGTCTTTTATTAATGTTTATATCTAATCATTCGTTCATATTATCAACTTCTAAAAGGAGGATTTGATGTAGATAGAAGTATTGGATTAAAAATGAAAGTTAATAGTAAGTAGTAAGTTAATAGTTATTAGTAAGTATCAAAATGAATAAGGAATGAAAAAAAAGTCGTAAAATTAACAACATAATGCTTTTTAATTTGGTTTACAAAAATAATTATATATATATATATATGTATACTTTTGAATAGTGAAAAACACACACACACACAAAATTGCTGAAACAAAATGCAGAAAAATTCGCTAAACTGAACAAAGCTTCTGAAAACTAGTTTGCTATATTTATAAAAAAAATAAAGAAAACTTATAAGAAAATAAGTTTTGTTGATGTATTGCATTCAAAACTTCTGAATGCAATACATCAATAATAAAAATACTGAATAAAAACTTTTGAAAACATAAAAATGCTGAACAAAATTCAAACAACACAAAAATGCAGAGATTTAATTAATATGCTTTAATTTATATTTTATGAAGAATGTTGATTATAATACTCATTTTGACGTTATTGAATTGTAAATTTTGATGTTAATTGCAAGAAATTAATGACAATAAATTAATCGAAAGCAACACAATTTAAAATATATAAAGCATAATTATTTTATACATTCAAAAAGAAAATACTGCATTAACCTGCATAAAAACAAATCTGAAAAATTAATTTAAAAATTACAATACATCAATATCAAAAAAATAAATATTCTAATTAATATTCTTCATAAAATAATAAATGTCAAATTAAAGCATATTAATTAAATCTCTGCATTTTGTTTTCAGAAATTTTGAGTTTTTTCACTATTCAAAAGTATATATATATATATATATATATATGTGTGTGTGTGTGTGTGTGTGTACACCAAATAACCAAATTAAAAAGCATTGTGCAGTAGCTGTATTTTGTACAGTACACATATAATATATTATTTTTTTCTCTCTGGATAAATGGAATCTATTAGTTGAAGCACGTAATGTTTAAATAAAAAATTATTAGTGTTAAAAAATTATTATTAATAATTATTAGTGTTAGTTGTAAGCATATAAAATAATAAAAAATTATATTTTGTTTTTAAATAAGACAAACAATTTTTTTAACATTAATTTTTTTTAATTATTTAACATTAACATGGGACGAATTCTTTATATATGACAATCATAACAAATAATTTAATTATTTTTATATTTAAAACGATACTTTTACTTAAATAGTACGCTATTAATAAAAAGTACGTATTTTTGTAGTAAGCTATTAATAAAAAGAGAAAACAAATT
Organism: Caerostris darwini; assembly: GCA_021605075.1. Lineage (NCBI taxonomy): Eukaryota > Metazoa > Arthropoda > Arachnida > Araneae > Araneidae > Caerostris > Caerostris darwini. The sequence continues at coordinate 384,440 of BPLQ01007705.1, read as the reverse complement.
CCATTAAAAAATAAAACCATACTGAATATTTGAATTGGATTACAAAAGTATTATATATTTCATAAATGAATTGTAGTTAAAATAATACATTTGTAATCAAAAGCAGCTTAAATTTGAAACAAGAAGTTAAATTCATAAAAGATTTTTTTTTAAATCTACTGAACTTAATTTATATTGAATAATAATAAAGGTATAGACTCGAATTCCCTATTGGGCTGAATTAGAAAAAAAAATATTTGAATAATTTGAACAATAAATAAGGAAAAATTCATGAAAAGTAATATTTAAAAAAAATAGTAAAATTTCTTAGCAAAATTTATGACTATGCAATTATAAAATAAACGAAACATTACCAAATCTGTTACTTTTTCAACAACTAATAGGCTAAAGTTGACAAAAAAGTAAACAATCAAAGATTGCATCACAAGGAAAATTCCTAAAATGAATTTTTAGTCATTTTCTCTGTTACGAAATTGAAGCCCACATTCCACAAATCAACCCTAACACGTCAATAGTCCCACATTTTACTGCATAGTTCATCAACAAACATATCCACCAACTTACAACACACATTACAATAAAAAAAAAGAAACATCACCAAATCTATTACATTCTCAACAACTAATAGGCTAAAATTGATACAAAAAGTAATCAATTAAGGATTGCATCACAAGAAAAATTCCTAAAATAAATTTTAAAAAATCTACAATATAATAGCCATTTATTCTGTGACCAAATTTGAGCCCATATTCAGCAAATCACCCTAACATGTCAATAGTCTCATATTTTACTGCATAATTCATCAACAAACATATCCCTCAACAAAACAACTTACAGCACACATTATAATAAAACAAACGAAACAACTCCAAATCTATTACATTCTCAACAACTAATATGCTAAAGTTGACAAAAAAGTAAACAATCAAAGATTACATCACAAGGGTAACTCCCAAAATAAATTAAAAAATCTCCAATTTAATAATCATATCACTATCCAAGAACTTACAACACACATTACAATAAAACAAACGAAACATCATCAAATCTATTACATTCTCAACAACTAATTGGCTAAAATTAACAAAAAAGGAAATCAACCAAAGATTGCATCACAAGGAAAATTCCTAAAATAAATTTTTAATAATCATCTTCACTGTTACGAAACTGAAGCCCACATTCCACAAATCAACCCTAACACATCAATAGATCCCACATTTTACTGCACAGTTCATCAACAAACATATCCACCAACAATCCAACACACACATTACAATAAAACAAACGAAATCTCACAAAACTTCCACCACGAACCTCAACTTCTCCAAATGGCTGCGAGCAACAGGTTACAAAGGGAGCTACAGACCGAAGCTAAAGCTTTCCACCACCGCAAATCATACCTTACCTTTGTTCAGCTCACACCACGTGTTCGAAGAACCGCGCGCGCTTCTATCCATGGCACAGAGGACATTGTTATCTTCCCACTGGCGATGGCTCCAGACCATCCCCAACAGAGAAAGAGATCTCTCTTCGGCTAGAAGGCATGTGTGTGTGTGTCACCTATTCCCTTAAAGCTCCGAAGCAGCGCCACTTAGGGGGAGGAGGGCAGGGAATCTGCTGGGGAATGAGTGAGTTGATGCTGAGCAAAATCAACATCAAAAGAAGCAGGCAGCAGATTTTTCACCATCAACTCTGGATGCCAGCGCGTGCACGTATGTATGTATGTATGCGCGCCTTGATTCTTCTTCTCTGGCCAAACAATCTCGACCCACCCCCACCCCCTTTTCTACGTGCCCCCTCCGTTTACATTTTCTCCACCAGACGATTTGGGAGTCTGTCCGGCTTCGTCATCACTAACACTCTCTCCTTTCTCTCTCTCTCTTCCTTTTCCACCCTTGGAAAAGAGAGGTGCACCCCCACCCCCACCCGTTTAGAAAAGCCCACCCCTTTTGTTTACCTTCATCCCCGGCAGTAGTAACAAACGTCCGCGGCGTAACCATGGCAACTAATGGAGTACCCAATCAAGTTTGTATTTATTCTTACATAATACACAATCACGGGAGTCCTCCCTTTCTACCCTGCCCTACCCCTGCACCCTCCCAGGCTTCGTCCAACACACTGCCATCGCCAATACACATTCTCTTCCCCCCTGTTATGGATTATGCAAGCAAAGAAAGGCGGAGTGCGGGCGTAAAGGTTGGGGTGGGGGGAGGTAGTGGATGGAGGGATATATATATATAGCAGTATGTATGTATATATAGATATATATAAATAAAAAGAAGAGACTCTCTCTTCTCTGTTCCTTCGGATAGGCCCAATATTTACTGAAGCCTCCACCGTCCCGAAACAAACAGAAAAGAGAGTCCCCTCTCGGGTTGCATGTCCTTGGGACCCCCAGCACCCCAGAAAGGAGCCCCCTCTCAATATGGCTTCCCAGAAGAATCCCTGCCCCCCCACCACCCACTACTCGTAATTCAGTCCCAAAAGCCATGGCAAACAAAGGACCCCTCGTGATGCCACAGCACGTGAAAGGTTAGATGCTGCTAGCTTGCTGGTTGTTTTAGAACTCTCCACTCCACCCCCACCCCAATTTTTTGCTTGCACCCTCCCCCCCTAGCGAGTTTATACCGAAGGTGCCAAATGTGTCACATACATACTATGGTCGTCATGGTTACGGGATGCAGCGCATCTAATTCTTTATTGTCGGATCAGCCGTTTTTTATTTATGTTTTGAGAGTCTGCGTATCTCCCCTCCATCCCCCATTCCCGCGGAATTTTTTATCGGAAGATATAACTTGTTTTATAAATATAGCATATGAAAGGAATGGAGATGAAATTTTTGATTCTTCTTCTCCTGGTGTGTTCCAGAATAAATACAGGAGCAGCAACACTAAAAAAAATCATGAAGCTTGAGATTTTTTTCCCCACTCTTAACTGTTGTAAACGAACATCACTTTTAAAATGCAAAAAATAGTGATGCATTTCATTAATTTTGACTTTAAAAAACCTGTGGGATATATATGCTTTTATAAACTTTAATCGGTCAAAATTTCTATGAAACTAATAATTAAGACGAAAGACGAATAATTATTAATTATTCGTCTTTAAGCAAACTTATTAGACAAGTTTTTTTTTAATTTACAAGATCAATGCTTACCAATTAATAAAAATTATATATATATATATATATATAATTTATTTTCTGTAATATAATGTATGTTTTGTATCATTATCTGTTTCTTTTTATTTCCAAGGTCAGGAATTATTTACAAGTTTACAAGATAACAGATATCATAAAAAAGAAAAAATAGAAAGACCAAGTTAGAAACAAAGCTAGATGGTGCTACAAAACACATGCCAACTCCTCTAAGTGAGCATATACGATCTATTATACATAACTATAAATTTAGGTTAAACTTTAGAAATAGATTTGTTCTCTATCACAGATCGAAATAATTAACAGGAAACTTTGATATCAGGTCTAATATATAAAAAAAATTTAAGGAGAAAAAATGTACAATTTATAATTGACTACTTTTTTCCGATTTTTTAAATATAGATCTTTACTAGTATCATTTTAAAATTTACATTCATAACATCATATTATCCTCTGCAATTTCTTCACATGTGACAGACGTAAAAAAATGCGAGTATTTTTTTTTATTTCTTTTATATTTATATATTTTTTGTATATTTCATTTTTAGTCTTATATATTTCTTTACAATGAGCGTTTAATATCATTATTATTATATTATCTATGTTTACATCTAAGAATAATAGTAAACAAAAAAATAATAACTCATTATGTTTCATCTAAGTCAAGTATGGAGTTATATAATTTTATATGCGGCCCGCGGAGTTATGATGCATTTCCGAAGTGACCCGCAAGATCATTTGGTTTGGCCACCCCTGCTCTACAATTTCTTGACTTGTGTGAGACGAAAAGAAATGCGAGAAAATTTAAAGAAAATAATTATTAACTTAATTAAACGACCACATTTTAAAACTACCTACATTAATTATTCCAGTAATCCATCTACAAAACATGTGCCAACTCCTTGCACATGAGCTTATACGATCTATTATATATAACTATAAAAGTGTGACACCAAATCTCGAAATTAACTGGATTTGGTAAGCGGAATGGGGTATCAAATTTATTTTATGTAATATAATGTATGTTCTGTGTCATATTTTAAAATTTCCATTGGCGAGTTTACAGGACAACAGGTATCATAAAAAGAAAAAATACAAAGAACAAGATAGAAACAAATGACATCAGTTAAAGCTGTTTCTATCTTGTCCTTTGTATTTTTAGAAACAAATTTGTTCTGTATCACAGATCCAAATAATTAACAGAACACTTTGATATCAGGTCTAATTTATAAAAAAAATTACAATTTATGACTCATCATCATCATAAGTTGCACAACAACACCATGGTGGCCAAAGCCGTCTGTCTGCTGGCGGATTTCTAGACAAGAGATGCTTTCTTTTTACGGGGCAGAGTTGTCAACACTATGCCCAATGCGCTACAGCCATATTAGACCAGTACTTACGGCTTAAAGTGGATTCTGAACCACTACAAACATCCATACCACCGAGCGCTAGTCACTCAGCCATCAGGCCGCACAATTTTTAACTACTTAACAATTTTTTTCCCATTTTAAATTAATATTGCTATAATATATATATATATATATATATATGTGTGTGTGTGTGTGTGTATATATATACTAGTACCATTTTACAATTTACATTCATAACATCATATTATCCTCTACCATTTCTTAACTTGTGTCAAAGACAAAAAGAATTGCGAGCAGATTTAAAGAACTTAATAATTAATTTAATTAAATGGCCACATTTTAAAACTACCTACATTAATTATACCAGTAATCCATCTACAAAACACGTGCCAACTCCTGTACAATCTCCTATTATACATAACTATAAAAGTGTGACACAGAAATTCCGAAATTAACTGGATTTGGTAAGCGGAACGGGAATTTTATTCTTTCCAGTGAAAAATTTCAACAAATCCCTCCGACACTACAGCAAGCAAAGGCAGCGGGAACGAGAAATTATGAGACGATAGACAAACGCAGACTTTTCGTCGAAAACTTTTACAAAAGGAGCTCCGGAAGAAAACCAAAGACAGAGTCACCTTAACTCCAACACTCCCAACACACAGTCAGTCAGTCTTAAGACTCGTCCACAAACATATATTTACCGTGACCAGTGTGGCAGAAAGACGTCGCGACGGTTTGTTGCTGTTCGCAGTAATTTAGGAACCCTTAATGTTTCCGGTTTTCTGCGGCTGCCGTAGGAAACTTGTAAACTCGGCAGCTTTTGCAAGAGATATTCTTTTGAAGATCGCGCGCCGTTTGTTTTACAGCTCCATTCCTCATTCGCACCAGAATCTCTGGTAACCGGATAAAGTGACGTAAGTGGCTGGAACCAAAGAACTACTATTCTGGTTCTGGGGTTTTCCTCACCAGTAGGTGGTTAAATTAATTACAGGATTTATTTACGTCTATGTCCTCTGTGGGTGATACGTTCTAATTTAAATCTTTTATTCGCAATCCTGAGACGAAATTGGAAGTCAAAAGATTAATTAATTAAATCAAATTGTGGAATAATTTATAAGAGGTTTGTGCAACAACATGCGATTAATTTCTTAGGTATTCTTAAGATAGAATAGTCACCCAATTATTAAAGAAAGTATTTATAGGCGCAATAATAAGTTGCACACCAAAGTGCAAAGTCTAGTTTAAAGAATTTAGCATTTTGCTTAAATAAGCCACGAGGCAATTTTTTATATTGTATTGTAAATTTTTCGTATTTATATGTATTGTAAATTTTTTGTATTTATTTGTATTGCAATTTAGTTGTAAATTTTTAGCATTTATTAGTATTGCAATTTGTATTTGTAAATTTTTTGTATTTATTTGTATTGCAATTTGTAGTTGTGAATTTTTTGTATTTATTTGTATTGCAAAGTTTTCGTATTTATTTGTATTGTATAGTTTTTGTATTTATTTGTATTGCAATTTGTAGTTGTAATTTTTTTGTATTTGAAGTAATGCATATGTGCACAAAATCACATAAGGCACATATGCATTACTTTAAACTATAATTCAATCTGAAGGAAAAAAATTATCTTCACAGAACTACATAATAACATTGCGAAAATTCCGACTAGAACAATAACTTCTGCGTATTTTAGCAAAAACTGCGAGTAAAAAATCGTTAATATTGAAAAATATTACTTATTTAAAGATTCAAAACATTACTGCTTTTATGAATAATTTATATGTCAGTTTCGCGAGTTTTCATGATATTATACAATAAATATTATTACTATGTTTTGAAAAATAAATTTAAAAATGACATTAAATTTTATATAAACATACTTTACCCAAAAGTAAAAATTTAAAAGAAATACGATTTTATGATTTCTATGACTTATGGAAATATAAACATAGAAGATCATGTTTTAAAGGGAAAAAACAACAACACGTAAGTATGTATGTATGTATCACTCTCTCTAAGTATACATAGAGAGAGAGACACACTCGCGTGGTTTCATTACATAAAGTTTGTTGTTGTTGTTGCTTATCCCCTTGATTTAGAATCCTAAACCAAGTCCAGTAGATCATGCTGCATCAATAGATCGTAAACTGTCCTCCCCTCATTCAACAGTTGCCTCACAGAGGCACCAATACAATCTATGAGATGAGAGGGAGATGCGATGGTCGAACAATGACAAAGGACATATGTCTTCTCGTCTCCATTGAAGGTCAAACTCTTAATGTGGCCAGTCCTTAGTCTAGCTAAAACCGTCTGAGCAGGTCTAGGACAGGAGCACTGTATGGACATACCAGGATATTTAGCGGCGTACCATGCATGAATTGGTGGTGACCTCCAAGAGGTATTCACTCTGGCTAAAGTCATGGAATGAACCTTTGAAGCTAACAGATTGGAAGAAGAAGCTTTGGGAAGTTCGCAACCTTCCCTAGCGAACAGATCAGCAATTTCATTTCCGTAGATGCCCACATGGGAGGGAATCCACTGCAAGCACACCGATCCGATCTGGTCCAAAACAGCTAGTTTGGCAACTATATCCTGCCCCAATTTGTCCAAGATGCTTGGCCAATTTTTCAAATACTGTATTGAGCTCTTACTATCAGTCAGAATCCAAACATCAGGTACTTTAAAGTCTAAAGCTAGATTCAGAGCTTCGCTTATAGCAGTTAATTCTGAACGGAATACTGAGCTGTGGTCCGGGTTTCTAAAACGATATCTAAATTCTCCTGTACTTGTCTTCATAAAAATTCCGCTACCTGTTCTACCAGAGTCAGATTTGCTTCCATCAGTGTAAATAACCAGGGCCCGAGGAGAAATGTTATTGATGATCTCGAGAGCCAAGTGACGCAGCAACTCCGGGTGTTCTTCGTGTTTGATAAATTTCACATAAAGTTTACTTCTGAGCATATAAACTAAGATCACAGTTAAAACTGCTTTACAGATTTAAGAGAATTTCAAAAAACTCGTTCCTTGTAAATAATAGAATGACAAAACTTATAATAAGGACGATGTTACCCGTAGAAGTAATTTGATGATAGCATATATATATGATACATGTGTGTATGGCTGTATCCTAGCATTACACCATCACATTTAAAAGAAAGATTTTAATTAATTAAGAAGCCATCCATAAATATTCATTTTAATATACAATAAAACATGTTGATGCTAACAAATTTTTAATTCATAAGTTATGTAAAATACATCAGATCCATACATTAAATTAGTATTAGTATTAAGTATTAGCATAATTGTAGCACCATGTGTTGCTGTTTCAATACGCAATACAGTAACTAATTTCACTATTCATTCCTGTAGAAGATTATTTTCATTGACTACGGTTCTTTACGGTTCTTTACGGTTTATTATTTCTTTATGGTTTATAATCAGTCGAAATTATATCCGACTTTTACTAGGAATTGTTAGTATTTTGAACGTAAAGTTGCAAATCTTAAATTTTTAACTCTTCATTCGCAACATATGTGGATATTATACAAATTATTATATTATACTCCTTACAAAAAATTACATTGCCAATTTGTTGCAAGGAGTCTGATTAAATTTACGAAAACTACAATTTTAACATATTAAATTAACACCTTAACGTTTTATACCGAATATCTCACATTTGTATCAGCTCGGGACATCACTCGTGCGGAAATTAATTTTTAATTGTGTTATTTTAAGATAATATTCACATTGTGTTCATTCTATCGCGATTTCATGTGGTTTACAGACATTTGACTTAATGTCTTTACAGATATTTGTCAAAAGATAGGTAAGGATCTGAGTGTTATTTATAACTTATGAATGCTTATAAGACCTACCCAATTTACACCAAGTACCGTAAGGACCAGGCTTCTCCCGACATGTTCTTGAATGTTTGGGGCTCTCCAAACAGGACTTTTTTATGATGTCGTTGCTTGTTTTGGACTTTATCGGAGTTAACAATATCAGCGACTTGATCTAGCTCTTCTGGAACTTTGGAGATTTGCAATAACAACATGAATGCATTTTCAGTGGTGGTTGCATCGATGTATCGTAAAGGTGATCTCGAAATCTATGACTGTAGTTTTGATTTTAATGTACGGTTCGTTTGGCTAAATTTATATTGGAATTTTTATAATAATAACTAAATAAAACAGGACAAAAACTTATCGATAATAATCCTAAAAATGCATATTTTCGATTTTAATTTTTTTTTAATTATTTGAAAACTACCATTCCAAGTTGGTAGTTTATTAATAGTAATATTTGGCTAAACTTAGTATTGAACTTAGTATTCGAATCCTATGAGCATGCGCGCTAGGGAGAAAAAGCTAACGGACGTTCTACGGTAACTAACGTACGGTGTGCAAAAACTCTCTATTATTTGTTGAGCACCACGATATTTGATTCCCTTGTATTCTTCAGGGGATACGACAACAACAACTGATTTCAAACTAAATTGTATAAAAAGGACATTCTTTAAGGGGATAAAAAAAAACCTGTAACTTTAAATTTTTCTGGAAGGGATCATCATCATCAGTGGCGCAACAGCCCCTACGGTGGGCCGAGGCCGTATGGTGGCAGATTTTTAGACGGAAGATGTTCTTTTTTTTACGGGATAGGGTTGTCAGTTCTACGGCCAACGCTCTACATCATCCGATTTTTATTAAGAATTGTGAGTATTTTGAACTTAAAGTTGAAATTCAAAAACATCTACAAACTACTACGAGTCATATTAAAGTTATATCGAACTACTAGTCATATTTGACCGGGACCTACGGTTTAATGTGGATTCCGAACCACTACAAACATCCATAGCAAACCCCGGATTCGAATCCAAAACATATGGCACCGAGAGCCACAGAGCTAGTCACTCGTCCATTCAGGTCCTTTGGAAGGATAGGAAACTAAAATCTTTATTTGCCACGTATGTGGATACAATATTAATTATATTGTACATAATCACGTTATATTTATTCAATTCCTTCTTTAGCTTACACTCTCCCTATATATATCTTGTTGAAATCTTCAATCGTTCATAAAACACTTTTTATTCATCCACTCAAGTTCAAATACATTTTTTTTGAACTTGCAGTGGATGACACTTGATGTTAATACAGTTTTTTTTTCAAATATTAATTCAGTAATTAAATTTAATTAACTAATTTTAGTTTTTTTAGACTTGCATGTATCAACCAATAGATGGTGCCAGATAAACTTAAAAAAAATGAATGAAAACTATTTATAAAGGAATTTCTGCAATATAGTAAAAAAAAAAAGTAGGAATTGACTTTAAAAAAAAATTTTTTTTTTATATTACTTGTTCACTTTTTACACTTTTATACTATTGTATTAATAACTGAAAATAAATATAAGACTGAATCTCAAAAGCGTATAGGCGTATAATAAACGTTTCTAATTTATCCATTAGACGAAACCTTATTAAAGTGAAGCCAATCCACTTTGCACCAGTTTCGCTCGCCCCCGTATTGCGAAGCGGCCGAGCACATTTTAAAAGTTTTAGTTGGAGAGTAAATAGGAGTTTCTCTGTAACTGTAACTGGTAATTAAGTGAGGAAGTGTCCCGCTTCCCAACATCGACCTAAAAATTCGTCCCCATCTCAATTCCGAACGTCTTCAATGAAAACTCCAACTCCAAGAACGGAAGTAAAGCCGTGTTTGTAGTAGCTTGAATGTTCTGTTTGACCGCTACATTGTTGGTTTCCATCACTGTTTACATGAGTCAGTGTTTCGCATTTCCATTCGGACTCGGGGGGAAGGGGGGAGTTTTGAAAGGGTTTGGGTATCTAAACAATGATTAATTTGCATTAGAATGAGGGTTTGGGTACTTTTAGAAAGAGCATATATCCCAGATTTCGGTATTAACTTAGAGCGGAGGAGTTTAAATCGGAAAATTCATTCATTTCAAAGTGAGAAAATTTTGGATGAAGTGTTTGAGTTTTGCAAGATTTTAAGTTGTACATAATCGTTTCCCTCCTAGAGGAATTACAGGCAGAGAATAAAGTTAAATTTAAAATGATTACGAATTAATAACTTCTGAATTTCAAAAGTTTGTTAAATATTTTAATACGTATCTACGTCTTTAATTTTAATATGCATCTTTTAATAATAATATTCTAATATGTATCTTTATTAAATATATGTATTTGAATATAAATATAAAAAATATACGTATCCTTAATATGCTTTTTTTAACAAATAAATCTACGTTTATTTTTATAAAAGCTCGCATTTTTTAAAATTAATTTCCCGAATAAAAATAACTATAAGAAATAGATTTTAAATGACACATGTTTACAACGTAAAAAAAGAGGGAATATTAATAATAATTATGAATATTATTATAATAATTAATTGATATTAAAGTAATAATAATTAATTATATTATTAACCAATATTTATGTATTTAATTAATATTAATATTTAAAAATAAAAGGAGTTTTATACTTAGATAAACGGCCATTGTGTCAATCATTTTAAAACTAAAACTGATAATATAATTTTTTTTTTATATTTTATATTATTTTATATTTCTACTAATATTTTTAGTTATTAAACATTATACAATTAATTTAAAAACGCTTAGTCATTTCTTAATATGTCATCAATGATTTATTATTTAAGCTATTTAATTAATCTTTTATATAAAAATCAATCCTCTATACTACAAATGATGAAATTAACACATTTAAACATGTTATCAAAATTTTTACTTCAGAATATAAAAATAGTAACATAAAAATTAATAATCAAAACATTTGTTAAATGTTTTGATTGTTGTTTTTAGTTGGTTGTTTTTAGTAATATTTAATATGAGCCAATGATTAATTTAAAATCAGAAAAAAGAGAGCTTTTGATTATTTTTTTCGTGATTAAGTGAGGTCAAATATTTTGAAGAAATTTAAAATTTCAATTAGCATTCAAAAATAGACCCATTTGTTTTATGTATACACAGAGTGCAAATGGTAAAAAAAACTATTTCAAGAAAGCTATTTCCGAGAAAGCCATTCAAATACAAAAATAAATAGTTCAAAATTTGACAGTCATCAACAAGTTAGACAGCACAAAAAAAGAAGAATACCGAGAAAATATATATATATAAAAAAAGGTGTTATTCTAAGAGATTTCAAAAACCTTGTTAACTGAAAACCAAATAGAGGGGCATAGCGAATTTTCCAAAACTGCATCGCAAACTTAAAAACACAGGATATTTTTTTTCAATATTTTTTTCACCTCAGATATAAATGTATTTTTTTCATTTTATTTTAAAACCAGCTTCAAAAAATTTCAGTCCAGCGGTACAGGCTTCCTGTTCCCACTGGCCATTGTAGCGCCATGTAAGGTGTATGCATGTTTAAACATGTTATAAAAATTTTACTACAGAATATAAAAAAATAATAATGAAAAGATTTATTAAAATGTTGAACAGTATTTATAATTTTTTTTGATTGATTATGATATATATGAGTCAATGATTAATTTAAATTCCAAAAAAAAAAAAAAGAACTTTTTAAAATTTTTTTCACGATTAATTGAGGTCAAACATTTTTGGAGACTTTTAAAATTTCAATTAGCATTCGAAAATAGACACATTTGTTTTATGTATGTACAGTACAGAGTGCAAACGCTGTACACACTGAGAGCAAATGGTATTTAAAAAAAATTATTTAAAGAAAGCTATTTCTAGAAAATCTATTCAAACACAAAAATAAATAGTTCAAAGTTTGACAGTCATCAACAAGTTAGACAGCACAAAAAACCGTGAAAATATAAAAAAGAAAAGGTGTTATTCTAAGAGATTTCAAAAACCTTGTTAACTGAAAAACAAATAGAGGAGCATAGCGAATTTTCCAAAACTACCTCGCAAACTTAAAAACACAGGAGATTTTTTTCTAACTTTTTTTCACCTCGGATATAAATGTATTTTTTTGTTCATTTTATTTTAAAACCAGCTTCAAAAAATTTCAGTCCAGCGGTACAGGCTTCTTGTTCCCACTGGCCATTGTAGCGCCACGTAAGGTGCATGTATGTGTGTGCATGTGTACAGCGAGAGCAAACAGCATCGCTGTTTGTGAAACAGATTCCTGAGTTTTTGCTGTGTATTCAAGTGTTCTTCTTTTCAAGCAGTACAAAAGAGGCTCGCTCAATGGAAATAATACAGAGAGAAAAAAAAAAAATTGTGAGAGAGATAGATAGAAGGAAATCAAGTGTCCTAACTTCGCCAGAAAACTCCAGAGCGCTTTCAAAAATTTGCCAGTGTTTCTTTCCTTTTATTATTTTTTTTTTAAACTCTTCACAATCTTTTTTTTTTTATTATTATTAGTACCTAACTCTGTGTGCTTTTTATTTATTCTAACCTTCCCCCCACACACACCAAAGTGAGAAAAACGAACCTGCTACAGCTTTTGCGGGGAAACACACAAGAAATGTAAACGTTTTTCACTAACTTTTCAGTTTAAACTCCTTTTTATTTTTTTTCTCTCCCTTCTCTCCTTATACGTATTACGTACATATTTCTTCGTTTATGTACATATAAATGTGTGTACCCAGGAGAGGAAAGAACTATTTTTAAAGTAAGTGACGATTAAGAAGGGAATAGTTCCCAATACAAATACGATCCTATATAAAAGATCTCCTGAAAGCATAGAGAGAAGAGATCGCAAATACATTCACAGTTAGATTGAAAAACACCTTTTTTTCCCCACCACAAGGGGACGACGGGGGGAAATTATTTTTTTATCCCTATCCATAATATCCCTATATGTAAAAAAAAAAAAGTTCTTTCCAGTTTGTTTACAATGCTTCTTTTATAAAAAAATAAAAAAAAAATTGTTTAGAAAACGAAATACTTACAACATTTAAAAAGTATTTTAAAGCGTCGCAAACCTCTAGGGGATGATACGGAAATTCAAAAGGAAATGTTATCGTGGCAAAAGTGTGTATACGAAGCATTTTGTATGTGTTTAAGTGACACAGATAATTAATATGCAAAGGAGGTGGAAAATTGCTCGGAAAATTCAAAACTATATACAAAGCCGAGTCGGTTTGTCGCTAAACAATTCATAAAGAAGTTTACAATTTGTTTCACTCGTAGTAAACTGAATTATTTTATTTAGTCGCAAAAATTTTTCACATTCACATAGTACCCAAGAGACCGCGTTTTAAAGAAGCTAATTAAGTGATTTGCACGTTCTCTGTGTAGAATGACGAAACATTATAAATGTCTTCTTAGAAAAATTGTGAACGCGTGGAAATTGAAGATGCAACTCGATTGTTAAATATTAAACAAAGTGGAGGACTAGCATAAAAATGATTATTCGATGCCTTTGAGTTTCACTTGGCAAATTTTAAAATAATATTTTTAGAAGCAAAAATATTTACACCATTTAAGTGTTTAGAAAAGGATCTAATCTAATATAAATTTGTGTTATATTTACAAAACATGAAGAATTTAATTTAAACATAGCAAACTCTGTTTTAATGCTACAGTTATTTCAAGATAAAATAAACATTGCTTTTATAATGAGTTTATAAATATTTATCCCCAAGGGAAAGTTTTTCAACGAAATGATATCTTTTTTTCGCAGGTTCAATATATAAGTAAAAAACACGTAATCTATATTTGATTGTTTCAATCATTATTTACTTACTTGAATTGCATAAAATTTACTTATTAGCTAAAGATTCATAAGAAATAGCGAATTATAATGAAATATTGTTTAATATAAATTAATATGATAGCAGTTTTTTACAGAAAAGAAATTTTTTTTATTTGTAATAAAATATTACGTCAATAAAAATTTAACAAGAAAAAAGAAATATGGTCTGCATCAAAATATCTACTCACTACACTTCAATTGTTTTGTGCTATAGTGAATTAATTTATTACAAAAAAATAACTATAAAATGATTATATATATTTAAATGGCAATCAAGTAATAGCATTTTAAGTTAATAAAATATAAAGATTTTAATTCGTTGAAAAAAAATTATTTACATTTATTTAAGTATTATTATTAATTTATAATATTAATAAGTATAATTATTTTATGTACTTATTATTAATTTATTTATTTAATAGTTGATTCTTTTATATTCTTATTTATGTAAAATTATTCAAAGAAATGATTTATTATTTAACCGAAAAATAATATTTGAATTTTTATAGTTATTTTACGTTCAATTCATACTGACTATAAATACAGATTTTAGTATGTTTATAGATATTAACAATGGATTCTTAAATACTGAAGTCATTATGATTACGTTTTATAATTTTGCCTAAAATTTTTTTCTGTATCTTAAAATAAGCTACAAAATTTATATATGTACGCAATCAATTTCAATATTTTGATATTTATACTATTTAGTAAGTTTGATTTAAATGTACTGAGTACTGAGAAAATAATATACTTACTAATGTAATGAGTCATTATGATTATATTTTATAATTTTGTTTACAATTTTTTTATTTACTTGTATTCTAAAATAAACTACAAAATTTATACATGTAAGTAATTCATTTCCATATTTTGATATTTAATACTATTTAGTAAGTTATTTGCATTTCAGTATTACAGAAAAATCTTCCTTTATTATAAATCAAAATACTATCTTTCAATACATTAAAAATTAATTCCATCGTTGTATTAGGAATTATATAGAAAATGCAATAAGTTTCTTTTTTGATATTTTTTTAAAAAGTGATTCAATATGTCAATTAGTCAAAATCCAAAAAGCTTGAAGTACGAATTTAAAAATTAAAGTATTCAATTAAATTTCTTAATCAGCTTCTTATAGAATCTATAATTTAAAATATCTTTTTATATTAATAAATATTTTTATATAAATATTAAATAACAAAATTATTTTACAATTTATATAGTTCTAATATTCTTAAATTGTTGCTTTTTAGATGAATTTTAGAAGATTGACATTCAAAACATACTATAGTTTTCAAATCCTTAACTTATATCTTATTATAAATGAATACAAAGATTCTTAACTTTTCTAAAAGTTTAAATCATAAAATTTCTCATACAAAACTTAAAAAGAAAACTCATATCACCAAACACATATCACAGGCGTAATATTGTTTTAAAAAAGTGATTCAATTTATCAATTAGCCAAAACCCAAACAGCTTGAATACAACTTTAAAAAATAAGGTATTCATTTAAATGCATTTCTTAATCAGATTATTATTGAATCGATAATTTAAAATATATTTCAATATTAAATAACAAAATTATTTTATAACTTATATTAATTTTCTTTAAGTTATTTTTTTAGATGAATTTCAAAACTCTTTAAAGACTGACATTCAACACATCATAAAATTTTCAAATTTTTAACTTATATCTTATTACAAACTAATACAAAGATTCTTAACTTTTCTAATAGTTTAAATCATAAAATTTCTCATACAAAACTTAAAAAGAAAACTTTTATCATCAAACACTTATTAAAGACGTAATATTTTTTTAAAAAATTGATTCAACTTACCAATTAATCAAAAAAGTTGAAGCACGAATTTAAAAATTATGATATTCAATTAAACACCTTTCTTATTCATATTCTTAAGGATATCTTATATTATTTAAAATATTAAATAACAAAATTATTTTATAACTTATATTACTTTTCCTTAAATTGCTATTTTTCAGAATTTAAGTCAGATTTTTTTAGTTAAGTTTTAGTTTTTTGAATTTTAAAATTCTCATAAGACTGACAACTGACATTTAAAACATAATATAGTTTTAAAATACTTAACTTAAAACTTATTATAAATGAATACAAAGATTCTTAACTTTTTCTAACTTACATAAAAAAATATCTCATATAAAACTTAAAAAAAAAACTCAAAGTCATATCACAGACGTTTAAAATAAAGTACTTTCCAATCTCTCACCAGAGACAACATTATCAATGCTGAAATCTATAACGCTTAAATCTCTCAAAAAAATTTTTTTTATCATATACGGTAACAATAGAAATCGATTTATAGAAATAAAAATACCTGCATGCAATACACGCTATTTTAACCATAAACGAGTTTGCAATGCGAACTTTTTTTTTTTGAATTTGATCGAAATAGATAAAATCTTAAATTTACAACACAAAAACAGAAGCAACAATGTTCTCTTGAAAAAAAGTTGGGAAAAAAAAAAAAAAAAATCCTAAAAAGCTGTGTTTCAAGACCCCATGGCATCTAAATAAAATTTGTATCCATTCAAATCTATCTCAGCACGGTTACCAAAAAGAAATTGACTTCTCCGTAAAGATGTTGAAGTAAGGGACTAGATGGGGGGTGATACAAGGTAGCATATTATGCCCAATAAAATGGCTAGATGTTTATCTGGTGTATTTATATTTATTTTACTTTCATCCCCACTCCGTAGCGGTTATGCAAACTGAAGTAAATCGAAAGTGACGATAAAAAAAAAAAAAAAAAAGGGGGGAAAAAAAAAGGGAAAGAAAGGGGGAAAAGAAAATATCCTTGATCGAATTTTAAGGCAAATTGTGTTTTAACTGCAGAAAGATTCTTCTGTCAAGGGATTTTTACCTCGCTTTTTTCCCCTACTTATTCCCCGCAAAACATCTCGTTCCTTGAGGGTAAAAGAAGGGAAGAAAGGGAAATAAATATACAAGAAAAGAAAGACAAACGCGACATAGAAACATCTCATCTAGCATGATTGGGACCAAGTTTTGCATCGATATTTATATCGTTATCGGTATTTTTTTTTTCTTTTAACTTCTAGATGTGTTTGACTGCAACCTCTAGAGACATAAGGGAATCGTTTTCGTTTCAAATAGAGTTGTAGTGCTGAGAGCAAAATAAAGTCTTACAATAGTCTGCTATTTCGTGAGAATAAACGATAACTGATAAGTAAGCTAATTATTTTTAAAACAGGGAGTGTTATTATGGATATATCGCTTTATCACTTAATTAAAGTTTAGTATTATAGGCAATAAGCGTAAATTATAAAGTAATACAGGTAGAATTTATATTTCGACATGTATTTGAAATATTTAGAATTCATCTACATAAATTTATTTTTTTTATCGATCTAATGAAATGCTAAAAAAGTGCAGAAGAGCATAAATTTTCGGAGAAAAAAAAGAAAAGAAACGATTATTAAAAACTTTAATTAAAAATATTTATATTTAGTTTATTATTTTATTAAAATACGTGAGTTAATATCAATAAAGAAATATTTAGTTTTATACTAGTAAAATTTCGTATAATTTCATGAGAGTATATTGAAGTTCATATTTAAAAAAAATAAAAATAAAAATATGTACTTATTATATATATATATATATTTTTTTTAATTTTCAAAATAAATTTTAATCAAGAGAAATTGTTTTAAAAAATAAATTTAATTAATTAAAACAAGTTGAAACATAATAGTTTTTAAAATTTCAATTTAGAATCTCACTTTAAAAAATTAATTTTTTAAAATGAGTGTTTTAATAGGTAGCTATATTTAAGAAGTGTTTTTTTTAAACCAGATTTGAATAAATTAAAAAAAAAAGTTATTTATTAGAATTCTGATTATGAAAGATTTAATTCTGAAATCTTTAAATTGCGATCAGTTTTCTAAATTATATATCCATTAATCACTTTATTATTTTATTTATTTACATTATTGTAAATTAATTAATTATTAATTAATTTTACCTCGCTTTTTTCCCCCACTTATACTCCGCAAAACATCTCGTTGCTTGAGGGTAAAGAAGGGAAGAAAGGGAAATAAATATACAAGAAAAGAAAGACAAACGCGGCATAGAAACATCTCATCTAGCATGATTGGTACCAAGTTTTGCATCGATATTTATATCGTTATCGGTATTTTTTTTAACTTCTAGAGGATGTGTTTGACTGTAACCTCTAGAGACATAAAGGGAGCTTTTTAGTTTCGAATCGTGTTGTAGTAGTGCTGAGAGTAAAATAAAGTCTTACAATAGTCTGCTATTTGGTGAGAATAAACGATAACTGATAAGTAAGCTAATTATTTTTAAAACAGGGAGTGTTATTATGGTTATATCGCTTTATCACTTAATTAAAGTTTTTATAGACTATTATAGGCAATAAGCTTAAATTACAAAGTAATGCAGGTAGAATTTATATTTCGACATCTATATGAAATATTTAGAATTCATAATGATATAAAAAAATTTTTATTGATCTAGCGAAATACTACAAAGAGCAGAGATTTCGAAGAAGAAAATAAAGAAATGAAGAGAAAGAAAATGAAAGGAACGATCATTAAAAACTGGAATTTAAAGTATTTATTTATTTTTATTTTATTGAAATATGTGTGTTAATATAAATAAACAAATATTTAATTTTATAGTGGTAAAGTTTCGTATATTTTCTTCATAATATATTGAAGTTCATATCTTTTTAAATGTTAATTATATACTTTTAATTTTATTTTTTAAAAAATTTCGAAATAAATTTTAGTAACGAGAAATTGATTTTTGAAAAAATAAGTTCAGTTTATTAAAAAAAGTGATTCATAAAAATTTTTAAAATTTCATTTTACTATCTCGCTTTAAAATTAAAATTTTTTAAAATGTGTGTTGTAATAGGTACTATATTTAAGAAGTGTTTTTTTAAACAAGATTTGAATAAATTTAAAAAAAAAAGTTATTTATTAGAATTCTGATTATAAATGATTTAATTCTAAAATCTTTAAATTGCAATCAGTTTTCTAAATATTATAGGCATATAGTATTATAGGCAATAAGCGTAAATTACAAAGTAATACAGGTAGAATTTATATTTCGACATGTATTTGAAATATTTAGAATTCATATATATATATTAAAAAAATTTTATCGATCTAGTGAAATACTAAAAAAATGCAGAGAGAGAAGAGAAGGAGCAAAAAACGAAACGATTATTAAAAACTGGAATTAAAAGTAATTATTTATTTTTATTTTATTGACATATGCTCATTAATATAAATAAACAAGCATTTAGCTTTATAGTACTAAAATTTCGTATAATTTCTTCATGGTATGTTGAAGTTAGTTATTTTTTTAAACATGCTAATTATAATAATTACCTATTTTTAATTTTAGTTTTTAAAAATTTAAAAATAAATTTTAATAACGAGAAATTGATTTAAAAAATAAGTTAAGTTTATTAAAAAATGTTATTGGTAAAAGTTTTTAATATTTCAATTTACAATACCACTTTGTAATTTAAATTTTTAAATTGAGTGTTGTAATATGTAGTTATATTTAAGAAATGTGTGGGGGTTTTTAACAAGTTTTTCAAAGTTGAATAGATTAAAAAAAGTCATTTGTTTAAATTCTGAATATGAGTGATCAAAATTTTTAAACTGCATTTAATTTTCTAAATTATATATACATTAATCACTGTAATACTGTATTATATAAAATTCAAATTTTTAATTATATATATGCTTTATAAATGATTATATTTAACTAATGAAGGTTTATATATATTTCTAAATGGTAATGATATTTTTTTAAAAGTACAAATATAAAACTACCTTCTACTGTACTACCTTCTATGAAGGGAATTAAAATTATTGTCAATAATCTTTCCATTCAAACATTTTTTTAAGAATAAAAGGAATGTAACAATTCTACAAAATAAATGGCTTTAAATAAATAAGATTTTTTTATTATGAATACTACAAGAATACTATGTTTTTCTAAATTTATGAAAGAAACCTTTTTTTTTTTCTAGTTTTAGATTATCAAATCCCAGGGAAAAAATTTTTAAGTCCACTTATAGCGAAAAATAATATTTGAGATTTGATAATTTACTATTATAATTAATTTATCACGTAAATAAACATGAATTTGTACTGAAATAGATATGCAGTACTTAAATTTTAGGAATTTTAAAAATAAATCTGTAATAAATTTTTTTTATTAAATTGTTTTACTCTCACAACAATCACATTCATCAACAAAGCACAACATGGCCAAAAAGGTTAGGTACTTAACAAATTGTAATTCATAAGGAAAAAAAAAACAGTATGGTTAAAATGTTTATTTAAATATTTGAATTAGCATAAAACTGTTATTATTTTTATTTAAGTGAAATGTTTCTCACCTTAATACCTATGTAACTTCAAAGTTCATATTAACAAAAGTAACAATATTTAATTCCGTATAACACAAGGAATTTGATTTAATTTCAATTGATATGTACACTTTACTTTGTATTTATATATGTTGTATATATGCTGTATATACTTATTTATAAGAATATCAATTCTATATTAATTATGGTTTAGTTTTATAGAAGGCTTTAAAACTTCAAATTATATGTGTGGTTTTTAGCTAAAATTTATTTTTTTATTAGAAGAATTTGATTATCTTTCATATTTTTGAAATTTAGAGTAAATCTGAGTTGACTTAATTTTTCTTAATTTTTAAATGATTTAATTTTTAAGATAAATTATTTATTTGATTTTATTTCCGTACACAATAGAAGTTTGATTACGTCATAGATATATCTGTAAAAGATGGAGCTATGAATTTATTTAAAACAAAATTGTTTTTTTTTCTAAATAAAAAGATTTTAAATATTTCAAAAATACAACTCTTTTTGTGAAATTTTCTTTTGCTATAAGAGAGATGTTCTTAATAAATTGCCGATAAATTAATATTAAAAAGATTGTGTTACTTTTCTTTTTGCAATTATTTTTAAGCGTTTAAACACGTCAATCCTTCACTTACACATAGCAGAAAAAATTGACTAAAAACGATCTGCAATTCAGAGACGAATAACAGAAAATCGATGATAGATTTAAAACCATTTTTTTTAAATATAATAGAATATTATATACACTAATATAATATAAATAGGAATAATAGATAAGTGATTTGGTTTGTTACTTTAATTTTACCGATTAAACGTAATTATATAAAACAGATGTTATGAAGAAAATTATTTTTATATTATTTTTTCCATCATTTAAAGTAACTTTTAAAATTTAAAAATTGTAGAAAAAGTTGAAGAAGAAAAATGCAAGATAAGAAAAGAAACGATAAGAAAAAGCTAATCAAAAAGATAAAAAAAGAAAAAGTTGATTTAATATAATTTACTATGATGGTAATGGAAGAAATCTGAAAAACTTTTATAACTTTCGCTAATATCAGACAGAGGACTACAGGTATAATTTCTGAAGTACGAATTTATAAAAAAAAAAGTATATGTTTGAAGAAATGTTTGATATACAAAAAAATATGTTTGAGAAACAATTTCTGTGACAATAGCTTCTTTGATATGAAAACATACACACGAAATTCGAATAGCGCTGTTTACGGTCTTTGAGCATGATCTATTTAAATCACTATACGGTTTAAAGAAGTATTCTTTCATAATTAGTAAGATTTTAAGCAATGCAATCTTAAATTAAAATTAATCTTATGCAGTGAATGCTGTGAATTTTATGCAGTGAATGCTATGAATTTTATGCAGTGAATGCCATGAATTTTATGCAGAGAAATCTTAATTAATTTCAAATTTAGAATTAGTAAACTTAATAAACTAAATAGTTAATTTCCAGATTTGTGCAAATGTACTGCTTTAGAAAAGTTAGACTTATTAATTACAATTTTGTAAAAAGTTATGATGAAACAGAATCGCAAGTTATATTAATTTCAGAAAAATCATGAATATTTATGAATCTACAAAGTATTGCAAAATATACGCAACTTCAGAAAAAAAAAAGTTGAAAATCAATTTTTAATAACTAATAAGAAACTTGAATAAAATCGATTATTAATATTAAAAATATTATACATAATTTGAAGCAGCAAGTTATTAAAGTAGAGCCACATAACTGTATATCAAAAATAATTATTATTACAGTTCATAATGACTGCAGTATTCCTGCTTTCATTCAACATTACATTTTTTTATGAATAGAATTCTAATCTTCAAAATTGCTTACAACTGATTTAAGTTGCAAGAATTTCACTCGTGAAATTCGTGCAACTTATATAATTTAACTCGTGAAATTCGTAATACATAAACGCTAAAACATGCTTTAGTGAAATTTTAGAAACTGCATTTCTTATTAACAATAACCATTGAACATGAAAAACCTTGCTGTTTTTATACAGGTTTAAGAAATCTGTATCACTTGATATCGTATATTTCGTGATAAGTGCAAATTATTATAGATTCCATAGAATTGATACTAGAAAACATATTTAAGTTAAGTTGGCTTTTTCTATAATATCATTGCTTGATTTTGCGCTCTACGGTCAGTTTTTGCACATCTTAGACTAATTAGACCAGGACTTACAGTTTAATGTGGAGTTCGAACCACTAACAAACGTCTATGCCACCGCCAGCATTCGACCCTAAAGCCTGTGGTACCAAAGGCCAGAACGCTAGCCAATTAATCACCAGGCCACTCTATAGTATAAAGAACTATATATATATAGGAGTAGAAACTAATGTCAATACTTGAATTTTAACTCGCTGTACCTTTTTTAAGTGAAAAAAAAAAAAAATTCTAGTTAAATTTATTTGATAATATAAAATATGCAACTATATTCTAGCTATTAGTTTTTGTTTTCTAAAATAATTTTGTAGATAAATAGTTATTATGCAATGTATTTGTTTTTGGAATAGTCTTGCTGATTTTTCTATTTGCCAATTAGGTTTAAATCAAAAAATTCACTATGCATGTTGTTAAGACATAACTTTGGATACATCAGTTTTCTATTATAAATACGTTTCTCTAAACTGATTAAACAAATCTGACGATGATTACGAAAAAGTTACATTTATTTATAAATATTATGGATAAATCAAAAGCTCTAAACTAACAAAAATATATAACATTTCTAGAACGTTTGTTTGTGTTTGTCATAAAATGATGATTAATCATGATTCTAGACCTAAAATATACCAATCATGGTTATTAATCAATCACATGATTAATATATTTTAGGTCTAGAATTATCTTATGATTATAAAAAAAGTGTCTGACACTAACTATTTGATTAACAATTAGGATTTGCAAAAATTAAGACTTACGCTAAAAAAGTATGTTTGCATGTTTCTTCAAACAAACTTTCTATACTTTTCTGTAAACTATACTAAAAGAACAAATATCGAAGACGGAAATTATGAAACTATCGATTAGCAGAATATGAGAATTCAGATTACAAAATACAATTCAAAAAAATTAATCGTAATCTTTCTTTTCAAAAATATGTAAAAAACATTCATTTATGAAATATGTTAATTAATATTAATAATATCAGTATATTGAATTAGATAATTTTTTCGGCAGTTTCAGTTTATCGTTAAATGATTTTTTATTTATTATTATTATTAATATTTTGAATTCTGGAAATGGATAGTAAAATAATAATACTGATTTACTCGTACCAGCTCGTGTTAAGAATTTTTTTTTAAAAACTACATTCTACGTTTTACACTCTGTTTGTCTGAATAAATTTCTTCAAATTGGAATAAAACGAAAATTTTTCTTAACGTCTAGGTAGTTATTTTACTTCTACGAATAAAATATAATAAAATAATAAAAAAGTCGTATGGAGTAAAATATAGAATAAAAATCTGTCCTTCACTGAATAAGGAAATGCAAGAAATACATTTCCGATAGATTTTAATATAACAAGTTCTAAATTTTGGTTGTGTTTTTAATATTATACATAGTGAGTAAAGATCAAAGGGAAAATAAAAATAATCCTAATTTTTAAAATGAATTACTCCATTTATTAAAATAAATATAAGTTTTAGTTTTTTGTGTTCCATAATCATTTTATTATCAAAGCAAATTATCAGAAGTAAAGAATTATACGAAACTAATATTTCAATCTGTAAGTATTCGAGAGGAAAATTATGGAGACAATCAAAATTGGTATATTGATTTTATACCAAAATTGGTATAAAACAGGACTAACAAAACTAATATTTAAAAGATGTTCAGAAGCAAACATCGAAAAGGAGGCTAACTTCAACAAAATGATTGACATTGGCAACAATTAGGGGGAACCTTAAATAAAAATAATAATTGTTCCAATAATGCATGTCGTTTATGTATTGATGGTTTAATATTATGAACTTGGATTATTTAATAATGCGCTTGAGTCTTTCCAGTGGTAAAGCGAGGTTTTCGAATTGAATTGGGATGCCAAAGGCTTGAGAAGTGACGGGAATTTTTTCTACATTTCTCATTTAATATTATTTGTATTTGTTCGTTTTATACAATTTCTTTTGTTGTATTTTTTTTCTTTTGTTTCTTCAAAAAAACTTTCTATACTATTCTAAATTCTATATTTTTTATTTTTATGATTTTTCGGAAAAAGAAAAGTTGCTTTTTAATAAAAATTAAATAAAAAAATTATGAATCATATTGTTTATTTTTGGGCATTAAGCAGTTATTAGGAAGAAAAAGTGAAATGAAAAGAAAAAAGATTAAGTATTTATTCCAAACTTAAATTTTATAACTTTATTATTCATTTCATTTTCGCAATTTTCAAATTTTATATTTTTTTAACAATTATATTTTTAAGCAATTTTACTGTATTCTTGTTTTTTTTTAAAAATAATTATATTTATAGCTCGGCTGTAATCTAAACAAATACATTTATTTATTTATTTTACATTTAAACATTTGAAAATTTTAAATTTAATAATAAAATTTACAATTACAAAAAAATTTTTTTTAATATTTGAAAATTTTGAAAGTTAAAAATGTTTCATTATATTTGTGTTTTCTTCAGAAATATTGATTTAGAAAAAAGAAAAAATAATGCGAAAAGCAAATTCTCCACAATGAAATAGAAAATAAGATATTGAACTTTAAACTTTGAACATATAAACAAAATTATAAAAATCATACAAAACTTGAAAATTGAAACGATATTTACAAATTTTAAATAATAATAAAAAATAAGTTAAAATAAGTTAATAGCTTATAGTTTATAAACCTAGTTAATAAAATAAGTTAAATAGTTTATAAAACTAGTGAAATAGTTGGAAATATTAAATATAACGTTAAGTAAATAGAGAAACACAATAAAAACTAGCTATTCAAATAATTCACTAAATAATTACAGTAACTAAGATATATCGACATTTAACTAAATAATATAATTTTTTAATAAATTATTTTTTATATTAAATAATCTTAAATAGTTTATCCTGATAGATATCTTAAAAACTAAATAGATCAATTTTTCATAAAGAAAATTACCAAAGTTAGTTTGAAAAATAAAATTATTGAATTTAAAAAATAAAAACGTTTAAACAAAACATTTTGCAGATGTATATTGGAGATAGTTACTAGTAATTTATATTTATTAGTAACTATATTAAGTAGTAATTTACTAGTACTAATAATTTAATAGAGTACTCGTTAACAGTTATTTATTAACTAGTAATTATTAATCTTAACTATCAATTTAAATAAATTTTAAGTGAAAATTTGTAATACATTTTTTTTTTAATAATGAAATGTATTTCTTCACAATAAATATACAAAATCGTAATATTTAAACAAATTTATCAATTATTTAATCAAATTTAAATCGTAAATGTTAACAAATGTTAATAAATTATTTAAAAAAATAATAGAATAGCATTATTTAAAAAAAATTGAAAACATGTTGAGAGAACATTTATATTTCCATAAAAGTCTTAAAAATTAAAATAAAGTAAATAAAATTTATTGAATTATTATGTAAATAAATATATTACAATTTCAATACACAGAATTAAAGTTTTAAATATCTATAAATAAATAATAAATAAATACTTTTAACTAGTTGAAGCTTTTATAAAAACAAAATAAAACAAAACAAAAAATAACATAATAATTTTTAATAACAAAAGAAATATTTAATTTAAATTAATATTTTTTCAATATGTATGAAAACGATAATTACAAACCGTTTTAAAGATTAAGAATTTTTTATTAAAATTAATAAATAATGAATTTAAGTAAATGAATTTAAGTAATTAATTTAAGTTAGTGTATAAAATACAATATCGAATATAAAAAATTTATTTCATTTATAATATTTAAATTTAACGTACATTAACAGAAAACGCAATATAGTATGATACTCTTTAAATTAAGTTATTAAATAGAGTATGACACTAAATTATACACTAAAATTAAAATAACACTAAGAAATAAAATGTACACTAAATTACAAACTACTCGTAAATAAAGTATGACACTAAATAAATACTGCATAATCTATTAAGTTATATGTCAGCATGCTATGAAATGCTCGTTAAAAATTACATCTAGTGTTTTTTTTTTAAACGTTAATGCTATTCAAAACTTCTTAATTCAATTAATTTATTTCAAAAATTTTTATCAAAGAAAAATGTAACAAAGATAAAAATAGCAATTTACAATCTACAATAAGTAATAAAAAATTTGTTCCGTATTAAAGATAAACAACATGCATAGATGCAAAGCATAACAATAAAAAATGCATACAAAAAAAAAGCATATCTATATAATTCTCTAGAATTTCTTAGAATTACTAAAATAATTAAATTATATAGTTTCGTTATTTTATATCTGTTAATCAACAACGACAAAAAATTGTCGAAATTTTAATGTACGAATTTAAACCGTTAATTTTATGCCGAAATATAACAGTGCGCTATATTGTTATATGTACCGGAAATATAACAGTTATATGCTATTCATGAGCGGACAAAATGCTTCTAAATATGAAATTGGGATAAGTATTAACACAGAATGACTTAATTAAGTTACACTTAACTTTTTATAATTAATATATTTTTTTAAAGGGTTTATCTTACATACGCCATACTATTTATTAAACAATTGACTTAAGTTGAAATAGTTCATTTACTAATCCATTTAGAATTACTTAATTTAACTTTTAATAATTAAAATATTAAAAAAAAAAAAGAGGTTCATCTTACATACGCCATACTATTTACTAAACAACTGATTTAAGTTGTACTAGTTCATTCATCTACTAGTCCATCTTCGGTCTACCTACTAATGTAGAACATCGTCAAACGATAACAAGAAAAAGAGAGGAAGGACCCCGAAAAAGAGCGCCAAAATTCGAAAAAAGGACCTCTGAATTAAAAATTCTACATCCCACAGAATCGCCATCATATCCAATGAGAATCTAGTGTAGGCGGGGCGAGTAAAAATTGAGTTGCGAAAAATTTTCTTTACCAAAATAACAAAGAAAAAGAAAAAGAAAAAAAAAAAGTAAGCAGTAAGCAAAACAGATGCCTAAAAGTTAAGAGGGGTGGGGGGTGGTGGGGGTATTATTCAAATCAGATGCAAATCTTGAATAAGAGAAAGGCAAGGCTTTCCATCAATACACAATAAAGAAAGGTGTCGGGGGCCTGATTAAGAGAGAGAGAGAAAGAGATAAAAATCCACTGACCTCGTGAGCAGGGAGCTTGAAGAGGAATGGGGATGCACTGAAACGGGGCGCGGCGACCCCTTTTTAGGGAAGAGTTTACGGTCGGCGGAGCGGAAAACACTCGCAGTCGGCGTCGGCGAAAAATGCATCCGCGCCCCGGCGTTGTGTCAACACCGCCCCGGTCCGTTCAGTGGCGACGCAAGACGTAAGTCAACACCTTCAGCTCCTTCTGTCTATTGCCATGCGGGCCGATCTGCTTTTTTTTTTTTTTTTTTTTTTTTTGTAATTCTGTTTTTCACCCCCGCCGCCCCCTCGCTGCGCCCCTGCTGCACTTTCCGGAGCACTTTTCTTGCGGAGGCACGCACACAAGCACGCACACACACACACACATCCTCTCAAAAGCGGCGGCTCCGTAAGCAAACAACTTCTTGTGCATGGACGATGCGCGCGTTGGTTTCGAACCTCCTCCCCCCGTTTTTTTTTTATTATTTTTTTTTTCTCATCCCTCCCCATTTTTTTTTTTTTTTTTTTTTATATATATAACTTTTCTTCTTCCTCTTCTCTCCTTTTCCTGGGAAGATTTTATTTTTGTTCCTTTCATTTTTTTTTTCCTCTTCCATGATGCGCGCTTTCCACCACCGAACCGTCCGCCCACAAGCTGCGTGGACAGACCACGGCGCACTATCCTGCGCGCATTGGCCGTGACGTCAGCGGTCGGCGAGGCTCCGCCCAGCGGCGGTTCCGTTACTTTCCGGTTAAAGTTACAAGAGAGGACCGGAAAAGGGGTGGGCCAAGGGAGTGCGGCACGCGACCATGGAGATAAAGGGGGTGGAGAAAAAGTTGCCAGGATTGAGCGATGCCAAAAAGCGCGCGTCTTTTTATTGCAAGTTCTTTTAGGGAGAGATGCGCCAGGTAACTTTTTTTTTTTTTTTTTTTGTAAACCTATAAATTGATGTCTAAAAATAATAATAGTGGTCTCTAATGACGTTGAACCAGATGTATTAGTGGAAAATACTGTATAACTTATTATTACAATTATATGAAAAAAAAATAATAAAAAATAAAATAATAATAACTAAAATAAATAATATATAATCTTAATAGAGCTAACATGTAACTAATTTTATCTGTATAAAAATTGATATGAAATCTAGCGATCTATTAATATAAAATCTATTTAAAAATTGATGAATTTTAGAACTTTTTTTTAAAAACTCGTTAATGAACTAATTAGAAAAAAATTTAAATTTCAGTACTAAATAAACATTTATAAATTATTTCCTTAAATATCACTGTAAAGATTAATGCATACATTGTCCATGAAATATTCTAACTAATTTTATAAGTTTATTTTATGTTATCGAATGACCAAAAACAAATTACGTTATATTTATATGATTTTCTATAATCGTCATTTAAAACTCTCAAATTGGAATTCCTATTTTAAAACACAATCTAAATTCTACTAATGAAATGTAAAAAGTTCCATTTAATCGTTGTAAATCTATAGAGGATCTTTTAGTGGAAATCTGATAAAATATACTTAAGATAATATGTATGTATATACACTTTTGCGTTTTTAAAATATGTTTAAAAGATTTTTATTTAATTAATTACTGTCAATATTTTTTTTTTACTATAAAAATGTGCAAAACTATTTCTGTTATATTAATAATAAAATAAAATGCAGTTTAGAAAATTTATTTTTTATATTTAGAAATTACATCAGCGGTGTTTAAAAAGAAAAGATCTTTTTATTACATTACAAGCTTAATTTGAGAAGATGTAAAATAAATACACGATAGCATGTTTGTTGAATTTATAAAATACATAAATAAAATAATATTTAATATGAAATATAATAAAATAATAATATAATTTCTTAACAACTCCGCAGATATATTAAAAGCAACATGAAATTTCGATATGCATACTAATTTTTAAAGCTGTAGATATAGATATAGAAAAGAAAAGTCGTATAAATAAAACACTTCCCATAATTTTTTATTAATATTATCGTACTTATATCATTGCAATATTTTACATTTTAAAATTTAATTATTCAATATTAAATACATTACCTTTTTAAAGTTTTAGAAAAACTATAAACAGGTCACTTTTTCAAACTTTTAAGTAAAGATTAAGTAACGAAGGTTAACGAAGTTTAAAGTGAAGGGTAAGTTCATTACGAATAAAAAACTATTATAAACAGTAAATAAAATAAAATAAAATATTATTTTATAGAAAGAATTTAAAAGCTGCATAATATGATCTAATAATCTTAATATTTCTCATTATTTTGTAGTTTTAAAAAATAATTAGAAAATAAACTTGGCTGTTATAAACAATCAATATATAAATAAGATAGATTGATAAAATTATCAAACATTTGTTACGTAATATACGCATGAATTTAAATTTTGGAAAGATTATTGAAATTTAATAAGAAATTAATGAATTTGCACAATGGTAAAAAAAACCCATGGACGTATAATATCAAAATCTGAGTGTTTCGAGTGACATAATTTAAATGAAACCACCGGAAATTTTAACTGTAATGTAAAATTTTAAAGCATTTTGAGAAATGTTTTTTTTTTCAGCAGTATATAAAATTCACTTATAATTCCAATTTTTATGGTATAACTATATGAGAAGTTTCCAGGCGAAAAAAAAAAAAAATAATAATCGATTTTAGTAACAATTATTATTTTTTATTTTTTAGACTGAAGTTTTTTAATATTACTGAGCACAACTATTCGCACAACATAATTCTATTCTACATCATACTACTAGTTCTACGAGAAAAATTATTACATGTCAGTATAAGATTTTTTTCTTTTTACTTTTGTTTACGTAAAATTAATGAATAACTAATACCATATAAATGAAAATTAATTTATTTTTGGGTAAAAAAATAACATCAGAATTAGAAATTCTTCTAATTTTAAGGAGAGATACGATAACTTGAAAGTTAATGAGAGAAATTATTTGTGTTGTTTGTAATATGAAAATGCATTTCAGGAGTTAAAAGCATATCACAAATAATACTTATATTAATATACAGGGTAGGAATGTATATGTAACTATAATGCAAATGTAACAATTAACTAATAACAAAGTATCACAAAAAGTAGAAATAGTATGCTGAGTTAAAAAATTTAACTAAATTATTCTTACGACTATTGTTACATATTTAAAAATCAACTTTATAAAAAATAAAATATAAAAAAAACCCATATAAACTAAATTTTTATACTTTAAGAAGAAGTAATTTAACATTTAAGTACAAATTTTAAAGATCAAAATTTACTGACTCACAGCAAAGCAAAAATTTAAAAGACAGTTTCAATATTAATATTTTTCCCTATCATCTTTATTGAGACAAAAGAAATGAATTAATATATATAAATATATATAATATATTTATATTATACATTTAAGAATTATAGTTAATTTCTGTTTTGGGATTCATTAAAAATATTATTAACGCATTTATATTATAACGCTTAAAGATATTTTGATGTTGATTCTGATTACTTTAAGCTGATTTTATGAAATTGTTACTTTAAAATGGAATTATTTTGAAATATTTATCTAATTATAAATATTTATCTAATTACCAATTTATATAACGTTTTTTAAATAACATTGTACTTAAATTGTATACTTAATTATATACTTAAATTGTATATAATTCAGTTCTTATAACACTATATTATTTTGGTATAGTAGATTAACGTTTGTGTTACTGTGAAAGCTCGTGCTTTCAATTTCCATGTTTCTATGAAGTAATATTAAGTATATAAGAATTTTAAAATAGTTAGCTCGCCATAATAATGGCCTAAATTAGAACAGGGAAAGTCGACGCAAACAGAGAGCATTGAGTTAAAAATTTTAAGGGTGGCAATGAATAAGAAAAAAAAAATAAATAAATAAAATATACATTAGTAATATTATTAGCTAGCTAGGACATTTTGACCACAAACCAACCCTATGCTCAACACTGAAGTGCATTACAAATTTGAGAGGCTAGCTAGTTAAGACAGTGGGGTATTAAATATTTGATCTCTCTAGATAAAATATAAATCTATCTGGATCATGTACGACTGATCTAGATTGATTTAAATCCAAAACACATAACGTAAATGTTTGATTTGCCGCTCTACTGTCATCTTGTGTACACGAGGGCTAAAAAGACTGGGATCTACAGTTTAAAGCGGAATCTGAACCACTACTACTACTACACCACATCACATCAGTGTGCCTAGAGATGAGTTGTCTCTTTACAGTTTGGGAATAATAAGGGTAAGAGAAGCCTGACTGGGCTCCGTGACGTTCTACGGTCATATAAGACCGGGACCTATGGTTTAAAGTGGATTCCGAACCACTACAAACATCCATGGTACCTCCGGGATTCGAATCGGAAACCTGTGGTACCGAGCGCATGAACGCTAGCCACTCGGCCATCAGGCCCCGATTCCTACACTAACAAACATCCATCAACCGCTAGGATTAGAATCTGAAGCCTGTGATACCAAAGTCCAGAGCGCTAGCAGCTTCGCCACCTGGCCGCCATAACGTAAAAGAGTACACATGCGTATTTACACTGCTTCATTCAAATTACAAGAAAAAATAGCGATTATAAATTTTTAATGATATTCTTAACAGGATAGAAGAAAATTTTAGATAATTTATTATTTACACAGAAAAATCTTAATATAGTGAAAATAATAATAAATTCTTCACATTCTTAAATATAGTGAAGAATTAATAATGAATAATAATTGATAATGATTGATAATTGGTGAAGATTTGATAATGATAATTGAATAATGATATATACTTATTTCTATAAAACAAAATACTAATACTAGGACACACACACACACAAAAAAAAAAAGCCAAAGAAATAGAGAAAGTAAAATGGAAGGAGACACCATAAGGCAAAAAGAACTTTAATCAACACCACTACAATCACGCCTTCCATTCAAGAAACGGGGAGCAATTGGTAAAAACCAAAAAGAAAGAAAAGAGATTCTCTTAAAACGGTACGAAGTAAACAGCAAAAAAACAGCAACAAAAAAGTAGGGGTGAGGTGAGACTTGAAACCAAACGACCCAAACTTCGAAAAGGGGGGGGAACATAAACGTAAGGGGCGAGGCACCTCCCCCGAGAAACGCTGATCGTTTGGATTGAGACGCAGAACGAAATATGATTTTGCTTGTCAGATTTCTTCTGCCGGCAGAACTGTAGATACAAGGGGAAGAGAAAGAAGAAAAGAAGTAGGGTGGTTCAGTGGTACAATTAGGGGTCTTCCACAAGGGTCGCATCCAACGACGCTCCATGTCTGTTAGAGTCCAAACAGCACCCCGGGGAGGGGAAGGGTCGCGAGTCCGGTGGACCCCCGGGACCACTTGAGTCCGGCACATCGCCCGGACGCACTTAATCCGACCGTCCGGGCCGATAGCTCCCCGCTGGGTTGTCAATCACAGGGTGTGTTCGAGATCTACTCCGCCTACTTTCTCTTTTCCCGCTATTTAGGTTTTTATGGGGGATGTACAAGATAAAAAAGAAACGCTCCAACTCTTTTCGTTTGGGAGAGATCTTAGTATTAGATTTCTCAAGGAGTTGGTCCTAGAAGAAGTATCTCATGTAAAATCATACAACGAACTCTTTATGAGAAACGCGCGAATATTCTATTTCCAAGCATGAAAATATACATAGCACGCATTTAAAAAACGTTGAAACTATGTTATGTTAACAGTTAACCCACTATGCATGTTAATAGTTTTCACCACTTAATTAATACGTTTTACCACGACTTAAAGCTTAAAATTTTGTCTTAAATCTTTCCGAATTTATAGGCAGGTGGCTTAAAAGTTCTTCTCTAACTTTAATATTCATTTACGAAAAGCCATAATGCTTTGCATTATATTATTGCTACCCGGGGCCTGATGGACGAGTGACTAGCACTCTGACGCTTGGTGCCGCAGCTGTCGGGTTGAGTCCTGGTGTTGCCTTGGATATCTGTAGTGGTTCGGAATCCACTTTAAGCCATAGGTCCTGGTCTAATAGGATCGTAGAGAATTGTGGGGGTAGTGTTACTCGCGTCCGTAGTATATCTTCAAACTACACGTGCCCTCTGGGTAGTGCTAAATGACTAACAACATTCATCGGTGCAACCCACTTTGGGTTGCTCACAGGGACATGGTCAATACGACCCAGTCCTCGACGTAAAAAAAAACTATTGCTACATGATCGTGTTTAAATGTCCTAGAATAATTGCCTTCATAAATAAACATAATAACTTTATGTCAAAAATAGTCTTTTATATTAATAAAAAATAGTTTAAAGGAAGTATGGAAAATCTTATTTGATCAGGTAAGCTAAAAGATCACGCTTTGATTTAAATAGATGTATACAATGAAAAATAACGAATCAAATGTTTCATGTAAAACACAATATAATTGATTAATTTGATATAAATTGTTGAAAACTGGGGAGAATATATAATTTAATATATTTGAGGACTTCAAAATGTGAACATGAATAAAAAAATAAAACGCATCATCACAATTAAGAGTTATTAGTCACAACTAATATTTTGTATAAAGTGAAAACGAAAATAGGAAATAATAAATTAACTATATAATGTAGAAATCCTTTTAAAATAATAAAGCAAACCTACTTTTTTACTTCAATTTCAAATTACATTATAAATTCGAAAAACAAAAAAGCATACAGAAAAATGATCGATTGCTCCATTTTTATTTGTTAAAAAGGTTTGGTAAGGTTTTAACAGCCATGGTAACCTCTTGATGACAAATATAGTTCTCCTTTTGTAAAAACTCGCCTCGCAATCCTTTCGTTTCAACCTGGCACCTCACCAATATATCTAATATGAAAAACACACTCGCCGAAGCGCATCGAAAAAAAATTGCTACGCATGCCTGCCCTAAAAAGGCATTCAAACCACTTTAACGAAATGAACATCAAAGCGTTCCCAATACGGGAGAGAAGAAAGAAACAAAAATACTGCACACACACATACACAGAATGGCGAAAAACGAAAAATCTGATCAAAAATCGTAATGTTATGGGTGAATTATAGCTTCATTGTTGTCAAATGAACGACGATACAATAATACTAATCTGTTTTCTTGTAGTAATCCTTCACCCCTTTACCCCTTCCCCATAAGCTTGTGTGTGCTCGTCTATATTTAGCCCATTTGGGGCTGCCGCAACCCCTTTTAGCATTTCGTGTCGGGACACGTTTGACAAATGACAAGACGATCCCGATTTCTATGGTCATTCCCGCAAATGACCACTGTGTCGTTTAGAATACGATCGGGTCAGGATTTCGTAACCGCGACTGCGTGGTTAGGTGAAAAAGGAAAAGGAATGAGAAAGAGAGAATAAAAAAATACAACAAAAATTTAATTGCGTTTTGGGGTTTCTGAATATATAGTTTCATCGGGCAAATCAACTTACGTGTGGATTTGAAACACGGAGGTAGTAATGTTAAGTTTGGGGAGATGAGAGCAATAAAACTGTGGTATATCTATATGTTTTTTTCGGGCACGTATGGGGAATGTGTATAAAATTTATTGGGGTACTTATTTGATAACGAGCTTTATAAAATTCATGCTTAAAAATAGTTACAATAATTTAAATGGTTAAAAAAAATTATTGAGTTACTTATTTGAAAGCGAGCTTTATAAAATTCATGCTTAAAAACAGTTAGAATAATTTAAATAGTAAAAAAAATTTGAGGTACTTTATTTATTTGATAGAGAACTTTATAAAATTCATGCTTAAAAATAATCAATAATTCATGCTTAAATTTAAATGGTACATGAAAAATTTCCATCTATCATTCTAAATGAATAAATATTTTCTTTTATTTATTAGTAAAAATTTCATAGTTAAAAATTTAATTTTCATTATCATAGTATTATAGTGTATATGACTGATCTTTATATACAAATAAACATTGAGTGAATTTTGCCTAATTTGTAAATTGAAAATGAAATTGTAGACTTTTTAATTAAATCGAGTGTTTCTTTATGTGATAGTTTTATTATTATTTTTATAATTTTATGAATTAATTCTCCGTAATAATAGTTCTACATACTGTAAATATTTTGCTAGACTTTTATTAATTATAGAATATAAATTTTTGACTGTTAATTTATTTTTTAATTAAGAATAACAAATTTATCATTAAGAAACCTTTATTACAAGTGTATTTTTACTATTAAAAACCAAACACAACACATAATTAAACATATGCGACTGACCTCAAAAAGTAGTATGCAAGTACTACGATTATGTTACGAGTAGGCTAGTACTTTGATTGGTACTTCCAAGTATGCAAACATCAATCAAACCATTAACACAATAATTAAAAGTCTATTATCTGTATACCTTATTATTCATTAAAAATTTCTTTTGTGATCTAAAAACTTAAGTAAAATGAAAAATTAAATGGATGTTTGATAAATAAAATGTTTGTAACTTATACTGAGCAATTTTTAACTTTGCAAGCATTTAATCTAAATACTTGTGATAAGCATGCATACCATAAAGTACCCATTACGTTAAATATAAAGTTTTAGTCATGATGAAATTATTATAACTTTATGTAAGTTTTTCAGCTGTAAATTTTATTCAGAATTCATCCTACCATGAAGGACAAGATTTTGAATTAAATATATACTTTTTCATAATCTAATTCAAAAGAAGAATATAAAAGATTTGTGATATAGTTTTCTAGATAGATTTCTTAAGATTTGTGATATAGTTTCTTCGAAAAGTAAAGCCTCGCCATGCCGCAAATATCACAGTTATGATATTTTATCTCAGATCTAATACTGAATTTTAAATACCATTAGCTTTGTTAACCAAATCTATTTTCTATTCTCACCTTTCTCAAAATCCTTAAATATGGAAATGCGGATATTTATATTATTGCTCAGCTTACAACGACGAATGCCGATTAATTTGTCTCATCAGAATTCTCTTATTTTTGTAAGATAAATTTTTATATTTTTAGAATTACCTTTCATCAAATTATAACATAAGCTATTGCCACAAAATATAACAATAATACATACAACAAGCACAGATAATTTTTGCATGACAAATATCGACTTATGTAATTTCTAACGTGAAATATCGACTTATGTCATTTCTAATCAGTTTATTCCAAATATTTGTAATAAACTTGCGATAAAATTTTTGACAACAATTATAAAAATAAAACAACACAGAAAAAAAATCCAACCCGTTTCACTTTCTATACAGTCCCCCAATGCCTCATCAAATTATAACATAAGCTATTGCCACAAAATATAACAATAATACATACAACAAGCACAGATAATTTTTGCATGACAAATATCGACTTATGTAATTTCTAACGTGAAATATCGACTTATGTCATTTCTAATCAGTTTATTCCAAATATTTGTAATAAACTTGCGATAAAATTTTTGACAACAATTATAAAAATAAAACAACACAGAAAAAAATCCAACCCGTTTCACTTTCTATACAGTCCCCCAATGCCTCATCAAATTATAACATAAGCTATTGCCACAAAATATAACAATAATACATACAACAAGCCCAGATAATTTTCGCATGACAAATATCGACTTATGTCATTTCTAATCAGTTTATTCCAAATATTTGTAATAAACTTGCGATAAAATTTTTGACAACAATTATAAAAATAAAACAACACAGAAAAAAAATCCAACCCGTTTCACTTTCTATACAGTCCCCCAATGCCTAAGATAGTGCGATCACTAACCATAACACTATTGACTATGGATACATAATCAAACATATGCGACTGAACCTCACGAGTAGCAGGGGAGATGATAATAATAAAAAATAATAAAAAAAAAAAAAAAAAAAAAAAAAAAAATCCCCTAAAGAAAACGAAGCAGCGATGAAAAATAGCTTTAATCGTCATCAATGCCGCTTTTCCTAATTCCTATACGATACCGAGTACACTTTTTTTTTTTCTTCCTTTCTGTACTTTTACTTCATTCGTTTTCATTTATATTGTTATTTTTTTCCTGCTCTTTTCAGTAATATCTTCTTGTTTGAAAAGTCGCGCGTGACAAGGCTGTGCGTAGGGGTGGTGGGGGTGGAGTAGGGGGTCCGGGACAGGTGGGGGTGGGAGGGGGAGTTGTGATCATCGAAAAGCTCTTGTGCACGGTAATTAGACTTGAACATGCCGGCCACACCCTTGACAATACTAAGTACATGAGCAGATAGGAATATATATTTATATATACACTTTTTACACATAGGCGGCGAGTTCTCTTTATTTTTCTCCTGCAGGTTCGTTATTTTATTATTGTTATTATTGGAAACGGGGTGTGTGAAAACGGAGTGTTACATGGGCGTATCGGAAATTTGGAATAGCCCCCACCCCTTAATGTACTTTCTCGACAGTGATGTATTCGAAAGTGAATCATACTCTTTAACAAATATCTAACTATCACGGAGGCCCTCGAAGATAATGACATAGGTAGTTCTCCCCGGTTACTCCAAAAAATTAGTTTAAAAACGAAAGCAGTTGTAATGAAAAAACACGGAGAAGTTGGCTATTTTTTTTTTTTTTTTTTTTTTTTCTTCCTGTAGTTCATTATTTTAGCTGCTGCCGTACATTAACTACCGGAATATTGCTGCTAATGTCACTCATTGAATTTGTTTGAATTAGAGAAAGGAGGGGTAATATTGGTAAAGAGCAACGTGCATTAAATTAATTTTATATTTTGGAAAGGAGAAAACAAAGGGTTATACACTGTTTAATATATAATCTGGAAAATTTAGCTTGTGTATCATAAATGTTAGCTTACGTATTACGTAACATTGAAACAAATTTGGCGAAAAGAAATGAAAAATTTTGAAATGATTTTTTTTGAAACTTAAAAAATCGTAGTAATCAAGTTTCTTGATTTATTATTTTAATCAAGAATTAAAATAATAAATTCTTTTATTATATATATAAAATAATAATAACTTTTTCATTTTATTATTTTAATGAAGAATTTCAAATATAATTAAATGAAAAATTCAGACAATACTATAAAAACATGTTTAAAAAAAATAAAACTCAAGTTTTCTTTTATGAAAACTTAAGTTTTCAACACATATTTTGTGTATTCATAATCAAAAACAGTCAAATTTTGTAAGCTTAAGAATCGTTTGCGAATTAAAATATAATTTTATAATAATATAGGTTGAGCGCAAAGTCTTGAACTGCTTATAAAAATTATTACAAAATAACACATGAATGTAATAATTTAATTTTGGTATGGTTGGATAATTCACGTTTAATTTATTTATATCGCCTTTTTTTTTTTTTTTTTTTTTTTTGAATAAACTTTTGATGCATGCGGAAAAGTAAATAAACAAAATGCCTGTATCTGTTTATAAGAGAATCCACATGTTTCTGCATAGGTAGTGAGACATCACCCTGATGTTAGTACAGCCTTTTACGGGATCTTACGGAAAAAACATCACCACTAACGTTTATTTATACTTACTGAAACTGTTTGGTGCCTTTCAGTTATGAAAATTTCAATCATAGATTATTTATCTAAAAATGGAGCAACTCCTCACATTCTTTAATTAGTGAGTTCCTAGATGATACATTTCCGGGCCGGTGGATGGGAAGTTATGGACCAATACCTACTGATATTAAGTCCCTTGATTTTTTTTCTTTTGGGGCTATGTCAAGGACAGAGACTTTGACGAAGTAAAGATTAGAGTAAAATATCCTGTCTGTATCGTCAAACGTCATTCACACCCTCAGTACTTGGGGGAGGGGAAGTATTTAAAATGCATGACATTCAATAGATTTATTCTAAGCTAATAAATGAAAAACTATAAGATATAAAATTTACTTTTAATAACTTTAATTTTTTTTTAAAACATGACTTCAAATTAAAAGAAATATTTGTTGCTGCTTTGAAAAAGTGCAATGTATGTGTTAAGAGTTCTTTTGAAACAAGAGAGAATGATCGAAAGATAAAAGAAAGAATGTTTCAACAGTAACATTCTTTGATTTGAGGAAAGCAAAGGCCTGATTACATTTTCATTATTAAAATTTTCTTCTATTTCGTTAACAATAACATAACATTTTTATCTTCGATCTGTTAATATCAACAGAATTCCTAAATTAAACGCCGTTAAAAATCCAAAACTAGCAATCGAAATCGTTGGATTAAATCTGCAATTTTGATTATCCATAAAAAAAACCCCTCGATTTTTAAGATTTACTCAATTTCCTTGTAGAAATAAATGTGACAAAAGTATATTCACGTAAAAGCACAATATTTGAAATTGATGCTCCAACTTCAACCAATTCTAAAGATTTGAAATACATGGTAATCTTTTAGCATGCCAAAAGGTAAAAACTGATGAGGAACACTTTATGCAGATTTTTCTTCACTCAAACGAATCGTGTCAGAGCTCAGACAGACACCGTCAAACGTCATTCACACCCTCAGTACTTGGGGGCTATTTAAAATGCATGACATTCAATAGATTTATCCTAAGCTAATAAATAAAAACTATAAGATATAAAATTTACTGTTAATACAGAATACTTAACATAAATGTCGTTTAAAATTCAAAACTAGTAATCGAAATCATTGGATTAAATCTGCAATTTTGATTATCCATAAAAAAAAAAACTCGATTTTAAAGCAGTAGAAATAAATGTGACAAAGGTATCTCATCATTTATATATAGAAGCACACTATTTGAAATTGATGCTCCAACTTCAACCAATTCTAAAGATTTGAAATACATGATAATCTTTCAGCATGCCAAAAGGAAAAAAACTGATGAGAAACACTTTATGCAGATTTTTCTTCACTCAAACGAATCATGTCAGACAGACACCGTCAAATGTCATTCACACCCTCTGTACTTGGGGGGGGGATGGTATTTAAAACTATTGGATTAAATCTGCTATTTTTATTACCCATAAAAAAAACTTTATCCACTAAACTTAAACAATTTCCTTGTAGAAATAAATGTGACAAAGGTATCTCCCAATTATTCATATAAAAGCACACTATTTGAAATTGATGCTTTAAAGCTTCAACAAATTCTAAGTATTTGAAATATATGGTAATTTTTAAGCATTCCAAAAGGAAACGCTTTATGCAGATTTTTCTTCACTCAAATGAATCGTGTCAGAGCTCAGACAGACACCGTCAAACGTCATTCACACCCTCAGTACTTGGTGTGACTGACATTCAATAGCTTTATCCTAAGCTAATAAATAAAAAACTATATGATGTAAAATTTACTGTTAATACAGAATTCTTAACTTAAATGTCGTTAAAAATCCAAAGCCAGCAATCGAAATCATTGGATTAAATCTGCAATTTTGATTATCCATAAACTCGATTTAAAAGTAATTTCAAATAAATGTAGAAATAAAAAGTATCTCCTCATGATTCATACAAAAGCACAATAGTTGAAATTGATTCTCTAAGCTTCAACCAATTCTAAGTATTTGAAATATTACATGGTATTCTTTTAACACACCAAAAGGGGGAAAAAAAACGATGAGAAACACTTTATGTAGATTTTTTTCACTCAGAAGAATCGTGCCAGAGCTCAGACAGCCACCGTCAAACCTCATTCACACCCTCAGTACTTACTATTTAAAGTTATAAAATTTACTATTAATACAGAATTCTTTTCTTAAATGTCGTTAAAAATCCAAAATCGAAGTCATTGGATTAAATCTGCAATTCTGATAATCCATAAAAAACTCGA
This sequence comes from Caerostris darwini, assembly GCA_021605075.1. Lineage (NCBI taxonomy): Eukaryota > Metazoa > Arthropoda > Arachnida > Araneae > Araneidae > Caerostris > Caerostris darwini. The sequence goes on along the minus strand of BPLQ01007705.1, from coordinate 342,613 downwards.
TTTTAAAGCAGTAGAAATAAATGTGACAAAGGTATCTCCTCATGATTCATACAAAAGCACAATAGTTGAAATTGATGCACTAAGCTTCAACCAATTCTAAGTATTTCAAATACTACATGGTAATCTTTCAGCATGCCAAAAGGAAATGCTTTATGCAGATTTTTCTTCACTCAAACGAATCGTGTCAGAGATGAGACAGACACCGTCAAACGTCATTCACACCCTCAGTACTTGGGGGGTATTTAAAATGCATGGCAGTTTGATAACGCCTTTCCGCCTAGGCATCACCGGAACACCAGAAGGTGACGAGAACAACAGAGGTACCGTCCCAGTTACAGCAGCAGCATTCATCTATCAACACGTGACAAGTGCCCTCGTTTCTTCACCCTTCTCCTATACCCCCGGGGGAGTCAACCCTTGAACGTACCCCCCAAAAAAATTTTACACATATTCAAAAAAAAAATTTTTAACGACCACTCCCTGACATCGCAGAGTGGTAGAACTTAAAAAACATTTAAAAGAGTGAGGGGGAGATAGAAATAAATAGATAAAAAATATAATAATAATATAAAAAAAAAGGTTTAAGAAGACCCCCACGTGTCGTGTGCGGTGGTAGAAGAGTTTCCACCCGGTGTTTCGGGTGAGATAAGAAAGAAAGAGTTGAGGTTCGATATATATTTTTTTTTTATTATTATTATTTCTCGCCACCCCCAAAAGATATAACACATTTCTGAGGGGAAATAATGGTAAAATTTTTTTTTTTAAAAATCTGTGCATGTGTGCCCCCTTGCAATTCCCTGACCGCACAGACACCATCAACCAAATGTTGTATTATTTAAATCCTCTTTTGGTCTGCTATGCCTCATTACCAGAAGTTATCGGCGGGTCTGGCGGTTTGCAGTGAGCAAAAGAGACTCTCCTTCTATTTCGTACACCGTGCGTTGCAGAAAAGGAATGGGGAGGGGTGGGGGTGGAGGGAGAGGGAGAGAGCAAAAGGCACACGCTTCGCTAATCCTTCAAACCCCTTCAAATATTAATGCGCTATCTATCTGCAACGAGTCTAAGTCGAGTCTGCTGAGGGGACTCTTTAGATGGGAAGGGGAACGGGCACAAATTCCATTGTTTTAAATGCCAGACCTAGCTTATATTTCCAAATATATATAGACCCGTATATAAGCCGAGAGTATGTTTTTTCTTCAAAATGAATTACTAAACTTAAAAATCCTTATATAAGCAGAAATGGAAAAAAAATCATGTAATGTTAATTTTTTATTAATAATAAAATTTATAATTTTATCATTAATTAATTTATTATTTGTTATTGTTTTATCTATTATTTATTTATTATGTGTTATTGTTATAATTATTACGTTTAGCTGCGAGAGAATTTAGCCAACATCCGATTTTTCATTTTGGCGACGACGCAAAAAACCAGTAATAAAAAAATTTCAAAAATGAAACAACTTATATTTATTAAACGAATAATTAATTTAATTAAAAAATTTTCACAAATTTAGGAAATATAAATTATGATATATTACCGCGACTTATCACTTGAGCCCGGCTAACAGAAAAGAACTACATTTTTAGTGAAATTAACTGTTCGTATATAAGCCGATTCCTGTACTTCTATTTTCTATTTATTAATAACATTCCATTTATTGATATTTTTATTAATTTCAAATTCATTGTAATACGACATCAAAAACCAAATTTATGTAAAGAAAATAATGCAATATGTGAAGGAAATTTTACAAACATAAATAACTGTAAAATAAAGATTTTCAAATTTATTTTAAATTAATAATGACAATATTTCATAATTAAAAAAGATAATTAAAAATACCAGCTCCAAATTAAGAAAATTTATTTTTTTAAATTTTGGTAAACAAAGAAACACACAAAAAAACTTTTCGGATGTGTTTTGCTTTTCAATATTTGAAATTACGTAAAATATAAAATCTCTGTTTTACTGCATTAAATATTTCTTCGCGGTGAAACAACTTTTACAGAAAATAACGAAGTTCAACCGATTAATCTGGAATTAAGTCGTTTTCAAGTAGTAGAATGTAGATTAACCAATTTTAAGACTTCTATGTCATTTAATTCGAAACAATCTACACAAGACATTCGTATCTATTAGGATTTAAAAGATTAATTAAATTTTTTTATGTTGAAAAAATTTCCATATTTTTAATATATATATATCATTATCATCAGCTCAATAGCCCCATGGTGGGCCAAGACCGTCTGTCTACTGGCAGATTTCGAGACAAGAGATGTTGCCTTATTACGGGCTGGAGTGTCAGCCCTACGCCCAATGCTCTACTGTCATATTAGACCGGGATCTATGGTTTAAAGTTAATTCCGTACAAGCATCCATGGTACCGAGCGTCAGAGCGCTATTTACTCGGCCATTAGATTATTTATATATATATATATATATATATATATATATATATATATATATATATATAATAGCAAAGGAATAATACGAAAGGAGTCAAATATTATTATGTAATAAAAGAGTAGAATTTATATTTGGGTTACTCCAGAAATGTAGAACGATAATTGAAATAAAAATGAAATATATAGAAATATATTATATATTATAAGACTTAACTTAATAAATATTTATTTATAATCATGATTTAATAAAAAATAATTGAATTTATTAAAAACTTTAAGGATAATAATGACACTGTGAAAAAGAAATTTGTGATTAATAAGAATTTTCCAATTAAAAACAGAAAATTATATACAAAAAATATTCCACTCCAAACAACAAATTACAAATAGCTAAAGAAATGGCATTACAAATTTTTATTTAATAAGTGGTTGCCAACATTAGCAAATTAGTGACAAACGAATCCAAAGATTCAATTTGGCTTGAACGCAATCAAGATCCGACCCCCTACCAGGACACCAGCAAAAATGAAATGCGCCATTTCGAACCAAGCGAGTCTAAATAATTCACAGTTATTAGCAAACGAATGAGGTAGCGATTACAAATGCCCGATGCAAGGAATTATAGATTACCCCCTCTCCAAATCCTTCCAACCCCTAAACTATAATCATCCCGAGTTCAGCATTCCGGAGGAAATAAGCGAGATTTATTCGCGATTTATACTTTGCGTTCAAATGCTCTCCGTTCTAAGTTGTTTGTTGAATTATTTTTTCCTCTACTTAACGGAACACTGTATGTGTGTGTTTTTTATAATACTGGGATATTAAATCAAATTTAATAAAAAAAAGGTAAGGATTTCTTGTTTTGTGAAAGCCCTCACATAATTAAGATGAATAATAGTGGAGGTATGAATTTACAGAACCGTTTTCTGGCTTCGTTCAGATTTCTAAGCGATGTACTTTTATTGCCGTACAATTAATAAAAGATATGCTGCAGTTTATGACGTTATTTAGAGATTAATCCTGCAAACCATGTTTAAGAAACATAAAGTGTATCTTTCTTTTTTAAAAAGAAAATAATTGCATTTTCGTTATGTTTTTAATAATAAAAAAATATTTTATGATGTTCGCTACGTGACTTAAAAAGCAATAAAATAGAGTTTTTGCATGTGAAATGCAAGAAAGCTATGGTTGATATCTTATAATTTTTTCTTAGGCTATATATTACACAAAATCATTTGCCTTCTAAAGTGAGATAACAAGTATGAGTAGTAAGGATTTACAAATATTGTTGAATTAAATTATGTACTACATGTAGTTGCTATTAAAAGAAGAAATAAATTTTCTAGAATATTTTGAAAATACAACATTATGTAATTATAATTTTAATAAAATTTTTTAAACAAAAAATTATATACAAATTGCGCAATTAAATTTCTTATAAATTTTTAATCGTTTATTAACTAAACTGTTATCAACAATGCTTTTTTATAATAAAAACCGAAAGTATGATTTTTTGACTTATAATTTAAATGCTGATTAAAAAATGAAATAAGACTTTATTCTTAAGCAATATATTAACATTTTTTATTCCTTTTTGTACAGATATGTCCTAAATGTAATAAAAATTTTGATTTTAGGCTTTCGAGGTAAATCTATAGGTAATAGATATACACAAATAAAATTTCATTTTTCAACATAACACAGAAATAAGCATCCCTTACAATAAACAACAATTTTCTTGATGTATGTTGTTGCTTAGGTTTATATGCATTTAAGTGTGTACAATTCAATGATTTTATTTTAAGTTTTCGTAGGCAACAAAATAATATTGTGCAACTAATTATCAAGTACTAATGTAATAAGCATTCCTTGTTAAAGGTTATGTAATAAGCATTAAAGTTATATGATAAGCATTCCTTGCAATTAATAAAAATTTCCTTGATGTATGTTGTTGCTTAGGTTTATATGCATTTAAGTGTGTGCAACCCAATAATTTTATTTTAAGTTTTCATACGCAATCAAATAATATTGCGCAACTAATTTTCAAGTACTCATTCATACGTTTAAATAATGTTATGTAACTATTTAGTTTGCAGTTTCTATTTAGAAATATAATTTGATACAACTTAAAAAATTACTAGTAAGAAATAACTGTTTATCCATTTAAAATATCATTCCCTGAATTCACAGATAGCTTTTCGTTTAAAAGTATAACAAAAAGAAATTAAATTACATGAATTTCAAAGTTAAAAAGTATCTAAATACCCTAATTAATAACCTAAATTAAAAAAATTACCCTAGCGTAACGAAAGTGAAAACCCTGCCAAAAACTCTTCCCCCGCCAAAAAAGTCACCAAGGAATTTAGAAGTCAATATAGCCCTTGTGGAAGAAAGCATCCAAATTGGTCCCACTTCTAATAAGCCTCAAGAAACTACACGAATGCACACTTTGTGCTGTGGACTAATCATTGCTATAGGACAACGGGGAAATAAACCGCCGGCGGAAGTTATTTTTCTAGTACCAATAAAGCGTAACTTCACGCCAACAGTAGCGGCAGCGTTATTGGGTCTGGGATTAATAATACAAAGAAAAGGTCCCCTTGATTAACAAAAAGGATGGTAATTCTTTTTTAATTAGAAAAAAAAATCCCATTGAATTAAGTAAACGTTCTTAGAGGCGAGCAATGTTTTTTAAACACTTTAATAGTTGGGCGGATGATTTGTTTTATGTTAATGTGTGGTCCACCTTTGATAAGAACTTTCGATAAGGTGATTGTTTTTGTGTTCGGAAAATTAGTTCTCAAGTGACTTTCGGAAAGATATTAACTCAAATACAACAATTGTTTTTGTAGCGGAAATTTTGGAAAAAAAAGACTTAGTATTTGAGTATTAAAAAGAATAATGACAAAAAGGAGTAACGTAAAAGTTAGTTAATTAAAATGTATCATTTTGTACAAAAATAGTTAATTGTTAATTATTTTGTTAACAGTTAATTGTTATTAATTGTACGTAAAAATAATTATGTCGTACATAGTAAAATGAAAATTTTATCACAAAATCGTTATCAATCGTTATATGTTAATTAATCGTTATATATCGTTATATATTAATCGTTATATAATACATTTTTTGAAATTATTTTGTTTTATCTAAATTTTTTTTTGTCTTCAAAAAGTGAATTCTGTAGTGGATTAAAAATATATACATATCGCATTTAAATATTCAATAGCATCAAATTATAACATGAATTATTTTGTTAATTATGAGATAGTTTTCCTATAGAATAATGAACTAAGTTAATATAAGATAGACAGCATAATGCATAGAATTAACAATTAACGGCTTGACAAGGATAAGATTTGTAAAAAAAAAGCAAAGTTAAGTTATTATTTTATTTATCAAAGTATGCACCCATATTGTCTATACACTTTTGCAATTTAAATGGTAAATTGTTTAAGCCGGTGGTATAAAACCCTAGCGGACGAGAATCAATGAATTCTTGGATGGTTAATTTTACGGCATTGTTGGAATTAAATTATTTTCCTATTAAAAATCTGTTGAAATTGTGAAAGAATTGATAGCCAGTTGGGGTAGTAGGTTAGCTTTATGGAGGATGATTAAGAAGTTCAAAATTCCTGTAGTTTTGCCACAGTTATTTGTGCAATGGGTTTTCTAGAGTTATCATACAATAAGTTAGGATCGATCTGTCGACGAATCTAGGCTGTTTTTATTTAAGGGTTTGAATCATTTCGTCAAGTTGGTTGCAGTATATTTCTGCTGTGATCGTTGAGCCAAGTTTCATGAAATTTGAATGGATCATACCTGTGCTAGGATTCAAGATATTAGAATTCATCAAGATAATAGAATTCACTTTTTTACGAATAATAGGTTGAGAAAATGATTTCTCCGTTTTATGGTTATTCAACAATAAAATTCATAACTTACTTAATTCATCGGACATCAAGAAGCAATTGTCAGAAACTCAGCAAGCAATTGTAAAAATTACAACTCGTGAATAAAACTCTTTAAAAAAACAAAAAAGGACAACAACACCAACTACTAAAAACCAGCGAACCCCAAAACCCCAAACAAAAACAAAAAAGTAAATAGCCCACTGATTTATTTCCTACGAGCGTACTCATGATACGTACGACGTACTCATTATAAATCCCAAGCACATAGTACTTTAGGATTTATAATGAGATTATTGTCATTTGTAATCAAGATAATAGAATTCACTTTTTTACTAATAGTAGGTTGAGAAAATTATTTATTTTTATTCAACAATAAAATTCATAACTTACTTAATTCATCAGGCATCAAGAAACAACTCAGTTGTAAAAATTACAACTAAAAATTTTTAAAGCAAACAACAACAACTGCTAAAAACCAGCGAACCCACAAACCCCAAACAAAAACAAAAACGCAAATAGTCCACTGATTTATTTCCTACGAGCATCAGTACATAGTATTCTAGGATTTATAATGCGATTATTGTCATTTGGAATCAAGATAACAGAATTCACTTTTTCACTAATAGCAGGTTGAGAAAATTAATTCTCCAATTTATGGTTATTCAACAATAAAATTCATAATTTACTTAATTCATAGAGCAACAAGAAGCATGCCAGTTGTAAAAATTACAACAAAAATCTTAAAGACAACAATAACGACTAAAAACCAGCGAACCCCAAAACCCCAAACCAAAACAAAAACGCAAATAGCCCACTGATTTATTTCCCACGTGCATCAGCACATAGTACTACACCACTCCCCCGTTTACCTTCAAAGTATCTCTTTTCTCAATGAATACGGCCAAAGGGGTGGAAGGGGTGGGGGTTTGGCGAAGAAGCGCGCGAGCCAAAAGTCATCAGTGCCTATATCTATCACATTTCCGGGTCAGCCAACCCTCCTGTCATTTGCGCCGTTAATTAGTCGCGGCCAGCACTAATGAGCGCTAATTGGCGCCGTTAAACGCCATCTCCAGCGCAACTGAAGTGGGAAGAGAGAGCCGAAGAAGAGATATGATGATTAAGCTCTTGCGGTGAAGGCAGCTGTAAGGGTTGGGTTGGGAAGTTGCCTTTATTTTTCGGTTGGGAGTGTGTGTTTTCCTTCGAATGTATCGGAGAGGGGCTTATTAGATACTCTGGGGGTGGGGCGGAATGAGGGGATGGGGGTGGTTTTTGGAGGACTGTTCTTTGAATGGATCGGTTTGCGAGATGATGATTTGGAGCCATGGATATTTTGTTTCGTTAAGATAAAGTTGTTGTTGTTGTTATTTTTAAAAGTTGGGAAGTTCTAAAAATTAAAAATGGTCAGGTGGTAAGAGGTGAAATGTGTAATTAGACTTAAAGAAAAATTATTCGTAATTGAATGCATTTGAATTAGAGCAGTATACCTGGCGTACGCAGCACACTGGTTGGGAATATGTGAAAATAATATTAAGTAGCAATAGCGGAATGTTTCAAAAAATGTAATTGAACTTAAGAAGGATTCTTTTTTACAATATGATTTCAAAAAAAAGGAATATCATTTATTTATGGATAATAGTGAAATTAGAGTAGTAAAAGCTCAGTTGTAAAGCTATAAAATATTTATCGCCTATTAGAAATTATATTAAGAATAAATTACCGAAATAAGTTTGATGCTATTCTTAACTTGCGCGTTTATATTTGTTTTGGATTCATTTGAACTTAAATTCAAAAATTCTGCTCCAAGAAACAATCTCAAGGATCACATCGAAATTCTTGAAACCTATGTTTGAAAACTCGCTTATAAAGTTTAATATTTGTTGGTGTTCACCATAAGTTTATGTGGCTTAAAATTACTATGATGCTATTAGCTTTGATACTAGATTTTTATTAAAAATATTCTGATATAAATTGTCATGCGCTTGCTGCCATAGGTTTCACGTTCAAATCCTGGCGGTGCAATTGGTTATTTGTAGTGCTTCAGAATCCATTTTAAATCGTAGGTCCCGGTCTCACATGACTAGAACATTGGACGTAGGGCTGACAACCCTTATCTCGTAAAAAGAAAACATCTCCTGTCTCAAAATCTGTCAGCAGGCAGATGGCGTTGGCCTACCATGGGGCTTCTGCGAAATTGAAGAAGATGTAAATTGTAAAATCGAAAATAAAAGTCTATAGGTGTCCTACATTTGAGTTGCATGATTAATTTGTTGGCTTACTTTAGAAGATGACTACCTAACAAAACTGTTTATTGATAAGTGGATGGATGGGCGAAAAAGGTTATAAAAAGAAGGGGGAAAGGACACTCATAAACGGAAAGTTTTATCAAGGGGTATGTGAGAAAAAAAGGTTGCAACACACTGAATTAGTGATTCAATTTTAAATAGTAAAGTAGTAACAGTAAATTTTTAGTTCATTAAAAGGAGTTCAAGGTTCCTAATATATAATGCTAATATTGGATAGCTTCTAAGAAATTATTTAGGTCTCTAAAGCAATTCGTCGTAAGAATAGATATATTATAAAATATAATAAAATAAATTAAAAAATATTTCGTTCCTATATACAAAATATATATTATAAACAGATGATGACTAATTTTTATTTCTTATCTAGTTTCTAATTCAAACATTCTTTCGTTTCTGTTCATCACACAATAGTGAAGTGTCCTGATATACATAAATGGTACATAAAGCCCTTCTATACATCAATTAAAATAATAAATTTTATTTACAAATGAGTATATTCATTACTACTGCAAACATCTTCTAAGTATAAAAAAACCAGCCGACGCTCTTGAAAAAGAGAAAACTTTTCGAAGTATTTTTTTTTTAATCGTAATATAAAAAGACGAGAACAACAAGAAGAGACTACAACATCCAAAATGCATTTTGGATCAGCATAAAACTGCAATTCATACTTAAAAAACATCACCCGTCTAATCACGAGGAGGTTCGTTTATTCCTCGACAATCATTGTAGTCTTTAGCTTTGTCAATGCTGAGTAAAGAACTAATGCCGATCAAACTCTCCAGAAGAACAAGAGGAAGAAGGAAAAGAGAGAGTGGTGGAGAAAACTTTTTTTTGGGTGGGGGTAAAGATTACCGGTGAGTAGAGATGAGAGGATGGAGAGCAAAAAATAAAAAAAAGTGCAAGGGGGTGGGGGACAGTGGAAAAAAGGGGGATGAAAAAAGGTCGCCGAAAGACGCCGCTGACAAATGATCCTTCAACAAAAAGTCACGGCGAACTAGATAGGCCAAAAAACCTTTTTATTTTTATTTTTTACTCTTTTCCATCCAGTTCTTACTCTTTAAACTAGAGACCCAATCAAGTGGAAGCTAGACTCTAAGAGACTGGAATGCATGGGATGGAATTTGAGGAGAGGAGATGTTGAGAGGGTAGGTCACAGTGCGTGTGTGTGTGTGCCTGTATATATAGCTATATATATATAGAAAAGAGATAGACACACACGGGCATCGATATATGTGTATCGTATATATCTATATCGCCTCCAATGTGCGCGCGTGTAGAGATACCACTTAAAGTATGAAATCAGGGGGAAGTTTAATAGGCTCAGGCAACAGTGCCGGTAATCGATGATAAACGATTGATCGATTACAGGAAAAAAAAAAGTTTTTTTCTTTTTTTCTGTGGCAGTAGAGGGTGTGGAATGAGTAAAAGAAAGGGGGTTGGGAAAAATAAAATAAAGTTTAAAGGGTTCCATCCAGTTCAAGTTAGGGGTCTTGGAAAAGTTGGGGGATTTTCGCCCTTCCGAAACAAAGTCGTTTTTCCTCCAGGAGTTTATTATCCAGGTATACTTGGGACACGTACGGGTTCTTTCTTCTTCGTAGAGGTCTTTTGTTTCTGATGGCTTCTTTTGCAGAAGTTATTTTTTAAATTTTTTTAAGGAAGATTTTTTTTATTTTGAACGGTAAGCGATTACGTGCATCGTGATACTTAAATGAATAAGGTTGGTTACGTAAAGAATGAAATGAAGGATTTTGGGGATAATGGCTCCTGGAAGAAGAAGAAAAAAAGAGTTTCTCTCGGCTAAGAAGATTCTAAATAATGATCTGCGAGGAATGTCTTGACTAGTGCTTTACTTGCTGGGTTATATATTTTCCACAGTTTCCATAACATAAATCCAAGTCTTATAAATGTCACGAAAAATAAGAAATATTATATTCATAGAAGAATTGAAAATCAACTAGTGAATATTAAATCAAATGGGGCCTGATGGCCCAGTGGCTAGCGCTCTGTACCACATGCTTTGGGTTCGAATTCCGGCGGTGCCATGAATGTTTGTAGTGGTTCGGAATCCACTTTGAACCGCCCCAATCTAATAGGATCGCAGAATACAGCCCGGTCTAATAGCGTTTTGAGGGTAGTGTCACTCGCGTCCGAAACATATCTTCAAGCTAAACGTGCCCCTGGGTAGTGTTAAATGAGTATTTTGATTATGGCATAAAGTTTAACTGTTTATGTACTTCCAGCTTCATTAGAACAAAATATTAAATCAAATACTGAGTATGACATTCTTTATCTCTACTCACTCTTTTGAAATAAGAATATGAATTTTGAAATACGAGCATTATTGTCTACATTTTTCTTGTTCTCTATGACATGTTTGAAGTTACTCAAATATAACTTATAAATATATAAAAATTATAAGTTATATTTAAGTAACTCGAAACATGTCATAAAAAACATGAAGAATGTAGGCCAGAATGAAAATTTTAATTTATACATTTCTGTCACAATAAAAGTTGGAAAAAAGTATAAAAAAGAAGAAAAAAGTGTGTAATTATTTAAGAAATTCTGAAAAAAATTATATTAAAAATTTAATGCACTACATTAAGAAGAACGTTTTTAATAGTGAGTTTTGTCATCACTTCTTTGACTAATTATTATAAGACTTATTATTTATATTATTATATTATATAGATAATATAATTGTATTAAAATACGATGAATATTATTATAAAATTTAAAACGCTATCTCATAACGCCATATCACAAAAATTAAATAAGATTTAAAAATTTTGCTGAAATGAAAACATTTATGTATTTTAATATTATATCTTTTCAGATATAATTTTAAGAGCATTTCCAAAATATGAAAGTAATAGACAGATAATATAATTCTGAACAATATTGAGTTAATATTGATAAAATATAAAAAAATATATGATAAAATATTTTGTTATTTATTGATTAAAAGTTTCACCTTTTAACTAAATTAAAATTAATTTAAAAAATAAATTCTTGTTTTAGCTAAATTACTTCAAAAATATTTTTCCAATAAAGGCATGGCATGTTCCTTTGAAGTGTCAGAAAAAAATAAACTGTGTGAATATTCTATATTTTTAAACCACCAAAGTAGGTCAACACAATACAGAAAGTTTGATTTAACAATATGTAATAAAATTAATAATACAATACCAGACCTCAATACACACTCGTCGCTTTTATCCAAAGGCACTATCTATTCACTATCTCTCAATTCCATTGATTGACTACCAGAAAACCAGCACAGCAAATACTCTTCCAAAGAAGAACCCAAGAACTACACACGACATCCCCTACATATTGATTACATGTTCATAACCTTAACTGCACAGACCCCCACTCTAACCCCTACCACCGTCTATATCAAACAACGGATCGGACATAAAGAAATACAAAAAAATTCAGAAGAATAAAAAAAAATAGACGACGTAATAATAGGGGTTGCTCCATTACTTTGAAACGCAAACACATATATTTTAAGAATATCATAAAGGAATAAGGAAAAAAATAATCCGGTTTGAAGCCACACGTAATAACAATGAATAAGGAATCGGTCGACTTAGTACCATCATAAGATACCAGTGAAAGGAATATCAAGCAAAAAATTTCCGATGCGTGTTATTTTAAGCTTAATTATCGTGATTCTTGAGATTTCAATGAAAAGTATTGAATTCTGAGTGGTCAAGCAAATTTCAGTATTATTATTTAATAAATAAACAGGCGGTAGCTACTCTGAAATGTATCATATTAGTTATTTATTAGAATCTGGGTGGGGAAAGTTATGTATCGGTTTTATTCTATGACAAACCTCAAGTTGAACGGAAGCAGCTCGAATAAATAGAGACACGGAGAGGAAAATATGTGGACGTCGTCTTTAGAAATTGTATTATAAAATGCTTTTTTTTAAAAACTTTTATTTCATAAATATGAATGCAAATACTGATTTATATGAAATATTTATAGATATTTTTGAATATTAATCGTCAATGTTAAGCATAAAAACATTTAATGTCTTTATGCATTTATCAAGTTCATTTAAAGTTCATTTCAATTTCAATTTGATGATTAAACATTTATCAACTTTATTTAAATTTTCTTAGAATCAGAAAAAAATGCATTATAAAGTTTAAAAGAAAAATGCAATTAAATTAAATAAGGTAAAATATATTAAATGATGTATTTACAATTGCCTAAAATAAATAAAATGATGTATTTACAATTGCATAAAATAAATAAAATGATTTATTTATAATTGCATAAAATAAATAAAATAATGTATTTACAATTGCATAAAATAAAAATTTATATATAATATCCATTGGATTATTTTTATAAAGACATACAACGCTGACTGTTAGCTGGTTTGAAGCCACGCGTAATAACGATGAATAAGGAATCTGTCGACTTAGTGTCATCATAAGACACTGGTGGAAGAAATACCAAGCAAAAAATTTGAGATGCGTGTTATTTTAAGCTTAATTATCGAGTTTCTTCAGATTTCAATGAAAAAGTATTGAGTTTTGAGTGGTCAAGCAAATTTCAGTATGATTATTTAACAAATAAACAGGCGGTAGCTACTCTGAAGTGTATCATATTAGTTATTTATTAGAATCTGGGTGGAGAAAGTTATGTATCGGTTTTTATTATATGACAAACCTCAAGTAGAACGGAAGCAACTCGAATAAATAGAGACACGGATAAAAAATATCGAATAAAATAGACATCGTCTTTAGAAATTGTATTGCAAAATTCTTATTTTTAAACTTTTATTTCATGAACGTGAATGAAAATGCTGATTTATATGGAATATGTATAGATATTTTTGAATAAAACTGGTTTTTAAAATTTTTATTCATTTTTTTTATTATTCATCAACGTTAAGCATAAAAGAAATTAACGTCTAATAAATTTATCAACTTTAATTAAATTCTGTCAGAATGCATTATAAGGCTTAAAAAAAAAATTCAGGACATGTAATTAAGTAAGGTGAAATGAATAAAATGATGTATTTATAACTGTATAAAATAAAAATTTATACGTAATATTAATTGGAGTATTTTTAAAGACGTACAATGCTGACTATTAATAAAAAAACTGGTATGATCAAAAGCTTATACACGATTTTTATATAAAAGAAAACGTAATGTATATACAATGTATATACACTATTACAATGAATAAGGAATATTACAATGTATTCTTCCAAACCACTTTTCATTTTGAATTGTGAATTCATTGAGTTTATATAAAAATGAAAAAATTAATAATTTTAAAATTATTTTTATCAAAAACTTTTAGCATCCGTTTGCAATGAATTAAATTCAAATGTTTTCAACAACAAAATAGCAATACCTAATAATGTTGACCATATTTTTCGTCTTTTGATGAAAACTGCATATTTCTATAACAGACGACGTAATATTGTATATTTTCTAAGTGGTCTAATAACAATAAACTGCAACAAAAACAACAATTAAAAATCGAGGTAGTAACATTCCCTCTAAGGTATTAGGTTAGGTTCATATTAAATTCATTTCTCATAGTAAAAACAAATATATTATTGATTTTGCATTAGAAACATTAAAAAAAAAAAAAATACCTTTTTGAGAGTACTCCAACGGAAAACAAGTTGAAGATAAATATAAGTCTGCTTAAATTGATGCTATTTTGATAAATGAACAAAACAAACTTATTTTTAACGTAAGATCTTTTAACTGTTCGATACAGCTTCATATTTTGCTTTAGAGAGTCTTTTGTCAATTAGATTTAATGAAATATCAAGTTAACGTTGACCGTAATCACCAAGGGAACAATTGTGCTAAGAGATTCATATATATCAGAAGATTTAATTTGTTTAAAATAAAAAAAAATGTTAAGCCAATTCTTACTTTTTGTTTTCACTATATTACAGAAAGTCATTTATAAATAATTTTAATTCATTTTTTTTAAGTTAGAAAAAGTTCTTTTTCTCTCTCACATACACACTTTCCATCTCTCTCACTAATTTATTCACATTTTCCATTTTGTTCCCTCCTTGACTCAGACTAGAACCCAGAATGAAAAAAGAATCTGAAAAAGAAATTTTTTTCCAGCGATCTACACGCTTCGCCACTGACGGTATTTATCCCTAAATATATTTCCTGCTAAATATGTTATGCAAGAGAAATTTTTTCTCCCATATAAACTAAAATTAATTAATTAAATTTAATAAATGAAATAATATTTGAAAAAACTGTACTAACATCAAATGTCATCCACTAAAAGTTAAAAAAAAATGTATTTGAACTTGAGTGGATGAATAAAAAGTATTTTATTAACGATTAAAATTTGAACAAGATATATATAGGGAGAGTGTGAACTAATAGTAGGAATTGAAAAATGAAAGCTACGATAGAGAATTACAACAAAATACAATTTAATACGGTAAACTCACTTCCAGATTTGGATACTAGCAAAACAAACAGATCAATAGAACGTCCCTATCTTCTGAAAAAGAAAAGATTACCCCTTCCATTTCCAATTAAAGTTCCCTCACACCAGTCTGTTCTCTCCCATCCCTAAAGGGATAGATCATTTACCCTCATCATCCTCTATTAGCGCACCCCCGACGGCACGCCGCGGCCACCACCTCGGGAAAGACGAGAAATGCAGTGGTGTGCATTACCTCCGGATCGCCGTCTATTAAGAGGTATTGAATATATACGGTATTTGTTCGTCAGGGCAATTTACCTGACAACACAATCGCCCAGAGTGGACATTGTTTTGTATATTGTAAGCGAAAGGTGATGGGAATCAAGATGCCTATGGAACAGGATATTGCAAGAAAGTGTTATGGTTGCATATGGCATGACGTTATTTTTTTTCTCCCATCTCTTTTTGTGGATGAAGATGCTTTTGGAAAGAAAGAGTTTTGGTGATGGGTTTCTTTTAAATAGTAATAAAGACAGAGCTTTTAATAAAATACTATGCCAGATATTTAAAAAAAAAATATATTTTTTTAAAATAAGTCATAGAAGAGTTAAAGAGAACATTTGAGAATAAGTATAATTACGTTATAAATACCATAGTCTTAAATTTTTTTCTTAAAAGATTTGATTATCTAGACCAGATTCCCAATTTAATGTTGTTATAATATCAGGAGCTCTGGATTATACCTCGGGAAAGACGAGAAATGCAGTGGTGTGCAATACCTCCGGATCGCCGTCTATCAAGAGGTATTGAATATATACGCTATTTGTTCGTCAGGGCAATTTACCTGACAACACAATCGCCCAGAGTGGACATTGTTTTGTATATTGTAAGCGAAAGGTGACAGGAATCAAGATGCCTATGGAACAGAATACTGTGTCATGGTTGGCGTACTTTTTATCCCCCTTCCCTTTTTGTGGTTGAAGATGCTTGGAAAGGAAGAGTTTTGGGTGATATATTTCTTTTAAATAATAATAAAGACAGAATTTTTAATAAAATACTATACCAGATATTTTAAAAACATTAATATTTCCATTAAAAAAGTTTATATTCGGTTTCTTTTTTCAGCAGATATAGAAATGTTAAAGTGATTATTTGAGAAGAAATATAATTATGTTATAAATTTCGTAGTTTTAAATTTTTCTTTAAAAGATTTGATTATCTAGGTCCACTCCCCAATTTAATGTTGTTAAAATATCAGAAGCTCTGGTCAATACCTCGGGAAAGACGAGAATTGCAATGGTATGCATTACCTCCGGATCGCCGTCTATTAAGAGGTATTGAATATATACGGTATTTGTTCGTCAGGGCAATTTACCTGACAACACAATCGCCCAGAGTGTACATTGTTTTGCATATTGTAAGCGAAAGGTGATGGGAACCAAGATGCCTATGGAACAGAATACTGTGTTATGGTTGTAGATGGTATGACGTTCTTTTTTTCCCCGCTCTTTATGTGGATGAAGATGCTTGGGAAGAAAGAGTTTTGATGATATGTTTCTTTTAAATAATAATAATGAGAGAGCGACCATTAACAAAAATTTACATTGCCCTTTTTAAAAAAAAAAACAGATATAGAAAAGTTGAAGAGAATATTTGAGAATAAATTTAATTAGGTTATAAATTTCATAGACTTAAATTTTGTCTTTAAAAGATTTGATTATCTAGACTAGATTCCCAATTTAATGTTGTTATAATATCAGAAGATCTGACCAATACATTTTTTTTGTATATTGTAAGCGAAAGGTTATAGGAAAGAAGAATCAAGACGTCTATGGAACAGAATATTGTATGAAATTGTTGTTGTTGTTGTTGTTTCTTATCCCACTTGGCTGGCCAAGCCCACGAGCCCATACGTGCTCATGATTGAAGGGGAAGGAAGCAGCTTCTGTTGTGATGGAGCACCCGTAGGTAGAAGCCTGACTTTTGCTCCGTGACGCTCTTACAGTCATAGGAGACTGGGACCTACAGCTTAAAGTGGATTCCGAACCACTACAAACATCCATGGCACCGCCGGGATCCGAACCCGAAACCTGTGGCACCGAGCGCCAGAGCGCTAGACACTCGGCCATTCAGGTCCCAAATTTGCCAACGGCACGCGGTGTTCCCAGGTGGTCACCCACCCAAGTACTGACCGCGCCCAATGATGCTTGACTTCGGTTATATTAGATGGTAGATGGCATGGCGTTCTTTTTCACCCTTTCTCTTTTTGTGGATGAAGGTGCTTGGAAAGAAAGAGTTTTGGTGATATGTTCCTTTTTCAATAAAGTAGTAAAAGCAAAGCTTTTAATAAAACATTATAGTAGATAATTTAAGAAATTAATATTTAAAAAATAGACATAGAAAAGTTAAAGAGAATATTTGACAATATATATAATTACGTTATAATTTCCATAGTCTTGAATTTTTTCTTTAAAAGATTTGTTATCTAGGTCAGATTCCCAATTTAATGCTGTTATAATATCAGAAGTTCTGGTGATCAGTACCACAGGTTTGGGAGAGTACAGCGACGCCATGGATTTTTGTAGTGGTTTGGTATCCACTTGGGTTTATGGCAGATAAGCCTACTCTGCAAAAAGAAACCATCTCCTGTCTCGAAATCTGTCAGTAGGTTATCGGCTTTGGCCCATCATAGGCTGTAGTGTCAGGGAATTAGTTAGTTAGTCATAATATCATGAGCTACTACAATAATCTGGTTTTTTTTAAATCAAATTTAACACAAAAAAGTTTTTTTTATAAAAAATAAATCACATTTTTCGTGTTAATTACTTATGGTAAATTAAAGTTAAAGTGACTTGATTACTTTAAGAAATGCAAAATTAAAATTTCCAAAAGTGCGACCATTTATATTTTAAGAAACGTATTAATAAAAAGTGCTTGTTTCTCATTTATATTACATGTTAAATTATTGTCTATAAGTTATTTAAAAACTCAGAAATTTACTGTTTCAAAAAATATTTTCTTCACAAAGGACGACAGAAAAAAAAAAAAAAAATTTCTATTTTCATTTATTGACAATAACAACCATTTCTTAAACGACTTCCCTGTTCACTTAAAAAAGAAAAAAAAACTAATAACAAACGGAGATGATCTTAAATGCCACAATTTATTTTGACAACACGTACCACTCAACAATACCAGATAAGCACGCAAAAGAAAAACCGGCATTTCTAGCAAATTAAAGGAGGGCAGGGAAAAAAAGGGGGGAAGTTAACGAGTAGCTCAGACATAAAAGGCGAGTATCGAAAAGGACTCTTACGTATTTATTGGCGGCGGTAGAGGGGGCGACTGACATTTGCTTATTTATCATGAAACGGTGCTTAACGGCAGAAGTGTATGTTTTTGTTCTTCGTAAGCGTAGTGCATTCTGGGAAAAAGAGGAACGCTTTCGTTTGTGTTCCGTGTATCTATGGCGACGAAAACGATGCTTATATTTTAAGTCTTTTGATTTTGGGTCCCCGTTTGGGATACTTACCAGAAATCCGCTACCGTTTTCGCTTTTCCATCCATTTATTTTGTCCCCAAACAAAAAGTTTATATTCTTATTTTCAGAGAGCATTATGTACGATTACTGTCGTCATCGATGTATCGCATGATATATCGATGAAGTAGACGATTAGAAAATGAGAAAGGTAATAAAACAATCGATACTCCTTGAAGTAAGACAAAGAGAAAAAAAAAGATCGTTTTAGATGAAAATGCAATATTTATGTAAATCGATTTTTGATCAAGAATGGCCTTGAAATCTAAACAGACATCAAAATTGTGACATCAACTTCTTTTTTATTTTCAATTCAAAATGGACACATCCGCTATTGTGCATAAGATAATAATCTTTATATATATGAAATATATTCTAGTGAACATATTTCATACTCTGTATTATATATTTAATATATTTCATACTCTATTTCATTCTCTCTATATATTCTAGTGAAATAAAAAAATTCCTTAGACCGTTAAAAAAATTAATTCTATAATCAAAGGAATTGCTCTAAATCATTTTAAGGGAAACTTTAATTAAACTAAACCAAAACACGAAAGGTATAAAATGAAATATAATATTGTATGTGCTTAGTAATAAATTATAAAAAAGAGGAATATATTAATTAATCAATACTTTATGTATAGTGTTAAGCTAATTCCTTACACTAAATCTGTTACAGTGCGATAAAATTAACGATAGCATCTTTAAAATGACATGCAAATTCCCTTATTAATTATTAACAGTAAATGAGTGTTGATAAAATTACTGAAAAATAAGCTAAAATGTCAATGTTCCTATTATATCTCTAAATCACAACGTAAAAGTCAGTTTATGAAATTTCTATGAATATTACAATATTTTCATCGTGATAAATAAAATATTCAAATTTCTAGAGAACATATGAAAAGTTTCATTAATTTTATTTATTTGATTTTGAAATATGACAAATGATATTAAAAAGTAATATATATAACAGTTAGTGTGAGATCCTGCAGAAAACGGTCTGAATGCTGCTGTTATAAACCATAAAACAATAGAAAATCGTTATATAGAATTAATTGAATTATTATTGAATTTTTTTAGAATTCTATACATATAATTTTAACAGAACATTTTATGAAGATTGTATTCGACATTGTGCGGAGTTCGTAAATATTTTAAAGAATCTCATTTATCATTTTTCAAACTTTTTTTAAAACTTTTGCATCTTAATGTGTATGTTCACTGAAAATAACTAGATACAATATTCATCTTATTTTATAATCTATCCGTAAAAGAAGAAATCAAATATTTTGAGTGATACATTCTTTCAAAAGGGGAATGAAGATATGAATTTTCAGCTATAATATTATTACTTTTTCTTCATTGGCGCAACAGACCCATGGTGGGCCAAAGACATTTGCCTACTGGCATATTTCGAGACATGAGATGTTTCTTTTTATGGGGTACAATTGTTAGACTTACACCCAACGCTCTACAGTCATATTAGACCGGGAACTTCGGTTTAAAGTGGATTTCGTACCACTATAAACATCCATGGAACTTACTACCAAGACTCGAGCCCGAAACCTGTGACACCGAGGGCCAGAGCGCTAGTCACTCGGCCTATAATATAATTAAAATATGAAAATTCACCACAAAACTGAAAAAATATTTACGAAAAGAAAAATGTTGCCAATAAGCAAAATTCAAGAAATAAAAAAAAAGTATTTTATGTATTAAAGATGCTCTTAAGCTGGGAAACGTATTTAAGATATTTACTTAAAGATTTGGTTTTTTTATGGAAGGTTTAAAATAAATATTAGAATTTAGAGAGAACAGAGAGTTTTTTTTTCCTGGAATGAAATAAAAACAACAATATGTTTATAGAAATCTATCTCATTATCCACTACGAAATTTTCCGCCCTACACACAAACAGCAAATAGAAGTATATTGCAAACAAACACACTGGGCTCAATACACCTTGTGCAGCCTGTGTAAATATTCTTCTACTTCTAGAATACATATATTTTTTAGATGTCCGTGTTTGCTGAAAATTTTCAAAATCCAGATTTTCCAGCAAAACCGAAAGATTTAGCTAAAGTCAATACCGACAGAGGGTTCCAAGAGAAAGGGATGAGTGTTGTGGGATAGTGTTCTCGCGTCCGTAGCATATCTTCAAGCTACGGACGCGAGTTGGGTAGTTGTAAATGAATAACAGCGACTCAGCCTTGCTTATGGCATAAAATTTAACTGTTTCTGTATTGCCAGCTACATTAGAGCAACAACAACATTCTTTCAAAAGGGGAATGAAGATATGAATTTTAAGCTACAATATAATTCATCTTCTCATTCATTGGCAAAACAGCCACGTGGTGGGCCAAGGCCGTCTGCCTACAGGCACATTTCGAGATAGGAGATGGTTTTTTTTACAGGGTAGGGTTGTCAGTCTTACGCCCAACGCTCTACAGTCATTATACTAAACTGGAAACTACGGTTTAAAGTGGATTCTGAACCATTACAAACATCCATGATACCGTTGGGATTCGAACCTGAAATCTCTGACATCGAGGGACAGAGTGCTAATCGCTCGGATTATAATATAATTAAATATAAAATTCACCACAAATGTTTTATATAATAAAACTGAAAATTTGGTTCTTGTTGTTGTAATAAGCAAAATTCAATAATAAAATAATTCAATAGATCCAGTTATTGTAATAAGCAAAAAATGTTGACAATAAGCAAAATTCAAGAAATAAAAAAAGTCTTTCACATATTAAAGTTGCTCTTAAGCTAGGTAACGTATTTAAGATATTTACTTAAAAATTTGGTTTTTTTTATGATGTATGAATAGAAGATTTAAAATAAATATCAGAATTAGAGAGTTATTTTTTACCCGGAATGAAATAAAAACAACAATATGTTTATAGAAATCTATCTCATTATCCACTACGGATTTTCCGCTGTACACACAGACAGCAAATAGAAGTATATTGCAAACAAACACGCTGGGCTTCAATACACCTTGTGTCGCCTGTGTAAATATTCTTCTACTTCTAGAATACATATATTTTTTAGATGTCCGTGTTTGCTGAAAATTTTCAAAATCCAGATTTTCCAGCAAAACCGAAAGATTTAGCTAAAGTCAATACCGACCGAGGGTTCCAAGAGAAAGGGATGAAAAATTGTCTAAAAGTAAATGCGTGTAAATAAAAGTCGGGGCCCCCCTATTAATAAAATCTCCTAATCACTATGATTTCTTGAGTTTGGGGGTTGCGAGCTATTAGTGGGGATTAAGGCAAGAGCAAAAATTTTTCCCTTTACCCTACAAAAGCCCTGGCGCACGAACTTTTCCAACCTAGTGAAAATGACTCTTAATAACTTAAATAAACAAAAAAATTTTTCGTCGTTAAATATTTAACGAGAGCCACCAAACAAAAATTGGATGGAAAAGAGAAGAGTGTTGTACTAGTATGTACTACTAGCTGCTGTTGCGGACAGAGAGAAAGAGAGAGATAGAGACAGAAAAAAAAATTTACGAGAAATGCTTTGCGAAAGAGACACACACACAAAATAAGAAAATAAAAGAAGAGAAAGAAAAGAATAAAGAAAAAAGAAAAAAAAAACACATCAAACAAGGGATGGCAAAATTAAACAATGCAGCATTTTCGTGCTGGCTGTTGACATAGCATTTGAGAGACTCGCTAGGCTTCAACGTGTAATTAAGAAAGAGCGGTTATAATTAAGTTAAATTTATAAAAAGGAACACCCTTTTCTCTGCGTTGCCTAAAGTGAAAATGAAATTGGGGATAGTAAAAAAAATATACTCTATAGCAAAGCAGCAAAAAGGAAAAAGGGAACGAAAAAACACTTGAGTACACAAGTAAATATCGTCTGTTAGCCGTGTGATATACTTCGGTAAGCAAATTTACAGCGACTTTTTTTTTATTTTATTTTATTTATTTGCTCTTTTGTTATTATTTTATCAGCCTGAAGGCAGTGAAAAGATGTTTCCGCCATTACACCATACGGATTTTTACGATAGAATAATTGACGCTAATGTTTTCGTAAATAAATAATGGCTCTTGTTTGTAGAGGATAGGATTTAAGCTCACTGACGCAGCTATAATTTGATTACAAACTGAAGGGGGAAAAATTGTGACTTTAACTTTGTTTATGGATTAAACATATTGAGCTTTCCGGACAGTATTAACGCAATCAGGGAAAATTTTTCATTCTTTTCAAAAAATAAAAATAAAATTAAAAAACTGGCACGCAAAAAAAGTTTTAAGTTTGCACAACTTTATTGATGGATATAAGTCAACCTTTTTTTTTTTTTAAATAAATAAGTTTTGAAAGTGCATTTTATGAGAAAACGTTCTTTTTGAAATTTCCATTTTTAAGGTATATTTCATACATGAGGTTTTTTTTTTAAAAAAATATACATTAGACGAGAAAGTAAAAATGGTTATTAAATTAAAATTTTAATAATTACGTTAATTTACTTTTAACTCATTATATATTCTTAATCAAACACTTGTTTTTCAGTAAGTTTGATAAAAAAGACATTTAATGTTAAAGCCTTATGCAAATAAGTGTATTATATATTATATTTACATTGCACTTTAAAGATATATGTTGTTTACTGTAAATTAAAATACATTACTTAAGTACGGACTTAAAGTTATTAAAGAAACTGTTGAAATGATATAATAAATAAATTCTTAATAGAGATACACAAATATTTATAATGTCCTAATTTTTCTTTAACAAATAAATGATTGTTTTTTTTTAATAAAAAGGAACTTTTCTTTATGTACACGATGTTAATTAAGAATTATTAAAAAATTACTGTTTCCGAATTTTAGATTTAAATATACATTATTTTAATGCATAGAAAATCTATATGCGTGTACTTTAAATAAGCTTATCACAATAATGACATCTGAATTTTAAAATTAACAATATATTTTGCAACAAAAGCAAAATTTTTAAAACTTGCATATCAATTTAAATTGATAATATTTCACTGACATTTTTGTGTTTAGTCATATGCATGTGGTCTGATAATTAATTTATATATGTATATACATTACAATTAATTTGAATTTGAATTTAAACAAATTAAAAAACTTATTGATGCAATCAACAAATATTAAAACTGATGAATGGAAATTGAAGAACTGAAGAATATTATTATCCTATTGAATTCTATATGAATAGGACCATTATATTGAATCCTATTGAAGAATAGGACCATTACTTATTAGCTATGAATTCCGGTTCACTTCAAAGCAACATCTCCAATTTGTAAGAGAAAAAGAGGATAATTTTCTATGTGAAGGAAAGAACTTTTAAATAGTACTCCAAATTAGGAGTAATGATCTTCGCTACTGTGCTGCCATCTGCCGGTTTCTTATCAGAATGAGATTTAAGGGAATCAGCTAACCTTTTCACTTATAACTTCGTTTCAGAAGGGGAATTGGGAATTCATTTACCGCATTGTTAAACGTATATTAATCTTTTTTAAATTTAAATCGTACATTGATAAGTCACAATACTGCGAATGGAATAATCAGTCATAAATATATAGGGAAAATTAGATGCCATTTTAAAAAAATAAAACATAGTACTCAGATAATACTTTTTCTCTAAACTATAAGGTATTACAATGATAAGGAATCAATTATCAACTAAATGTTAATTTATAACTTATCAACTTTCAAAATTATTCATTTTAAAGTCATAAAATAAAACTTTTGTATGCATAATCGTACACTTTAGTAATTTGTATTCGAATGGCGTGGATAAAATTAAAATATCCATATAAAAATAAATTAATTTGTGGTGGAAAAGCATTTAGGGCCATTTTTTCATCCAAAGAAACTATAGTTTAAAGAGAAGCTAAACTTTTAAATATCCTTAACTAAATTCACCATTACATATGCATTCTAATAAAAAAAAATCTTTTTAATTTTGGTTTTTTAAATCTTTTTAATTTTAAGAGTGCAAATTATTTGGCATTATAGAAAACTCAATATTACCTACTCTGTAAAAAGCCGTTTTACTACACTATCACAATGCTGGCAAAAAAGCAACCTTTACAGTGAATATAATAAAACAACCAATTCATATTTAAAATTCACTATTTTTTTAACTATTAAAAAGAATAGTAAACATATGTAAATATCCAACACATAATTCATATGATTAAAATTTATTTTACCTAATTAAAAAATAGAAATAACACTAAGATAAAGTTGAACAGTAAAACGCATTAAGCACGCTGTAAAAACAGCTTTACTACACTATCATGATGCTGGCAGAATAGTAGCCTTTACAGTGAATATAATAAAACAACTATTATAATAAACAAATATTTTAATATTTCCTATCTTTCACACGTTATGTGCTAATTCATTTTTATAGCATACTATATTATTTTGTAAAAAAAATATTAAATAATTATTGGAAATAATAATTATAAGAAGAAATAATAGAATTTACAAGAAATCAAGCAAAATCAAAAATTAAATTTTCGAAATAAATTAAATAATTAAAATTTTCAGAAACTATTTCTTCATATTCAAAATGAGTTAAATTCTACCAATAAAATGAAATGATACTTTCACAAAAAGTTTATTCTTTCGATTAAAGATATGCATAACTCTCTTGCTTAAAATGAAATTGATGAAATAAAATTAAATAAAGGAGAAGCACCTATTGTGGGAAATATTTTAGCAAATTGTATCTTAAAATTTCACTAGACCTTTAAAACATAAAAGATATTGCTAAATATAATCGTAACGTTAGTTCCAAGACTCTAAAAATATAAATTTTAAAACTGATAAAGAGGAGACATCGTCCTCCCATAACCCAAAACCTTGTTGACACATTATCTTTTCCATGAAAAGCACCAAAGGAAATGAAATTCGGCAAGCGAAAACCCATTCATTATTTTACCACATGCACATTTTTTACATGTACAATTACTTTACCACATTACCACATTACCACATGTACAATTTTCACTTTACACATGTACATGTAAATTTTTCCCCCTATTATAGAGCAAAACTCATTACGCCCGCTGTAAAAAATGTTTTACTACACTATCATAATGCTGGCAGAAAAGCAACCTTTACAGTGAATATAATAAAACAACAATTATAATTAATAAATATTTTAATATTTACTATCTTTCACACGTTACATGCTAATTCATTTTAATAGAATGGTATATATATTTTTTATAAATATTAAACAATTATTAAATCACGAAGAAGGAATAATAGAATTAACAAGAAATAAGACAAAACAAAAACTCAACTTCCAACTTCAACTCGATTAAAAATGTACATAACTCTCTTGCTTACAATGAGATTGATGAAATAAAATTAAATAAAGGAAAAGCACCTATTATAGGAAATATTTTAGCAAATTTCATCTTAAAATTTCACTAAACATTTAAAACATAAAAGGAATTGCTAAACATAAACTTAACGATAGTTCCAAGACTCTAAAAATATAAATTTTAAAACTGATAAAGAGGAGAGACACCGTTCTGCCATAACCCAAAAAGCTTGTTAACACCTTCTCTTCTCCAAGAAAAGCACCCAGAGGAAGTGCAATTCGACAAGCGAAAAACCTATTCATCATCTTAAACAAAACAACGCTTCAAAGCTCACAATATCGGACGGCGTAATAAATAAAAATATCATAACCACAGACACGTCCCCTCCTTTAACACAAGAAAAGATGAACACAACAAAAATAACAATAAGAAGAAAAAAAAAATTACACCGGAATTTATTTATCCAGCTGAAGGATTGAGAAATTTGTCAAACATGAGGCGAAGAATACAACGCACATTTATACTCAGAAATAACTTAAACTGCTTCTTTTGTAAAAAGAGGGGGCAGACAAGTTTGTAGGGGGGGATGCGAGTGAAAGCAACTGAATACAAAAAGCTACAACTGGCTTCCGTTGCGAGAAAAGTTGCCCGAGACTGGAAAACTACGTTGTAGGGCAAAAAGGTATGAGTCCGGCAGCAATTTGGAGGTGACGTAGAAGACTGTAGACACAAAGTATAAAATTTAATATTTTTTGTTTTAAATAAACATAGTGGATTTTATATTATAAAGTTTTGGAAATTATTTAAATTTGCATTATTCGTTGGTTTTTAATGCAAATTTATATTTCAAATTGGTAAAAAAATATTCTATAAAAATCCAAATAAATAATGAAAGAATAGATGTTTTAAAATTTATAATAACAAATTTTCAGTTATGAAAACAATTGTTTACTCTATTAAGTTATGCAATGATAATTATTTAAAATAGACATCTTCTGTAACATACTTTCATATTAAAAATAAGCATTGCCTACAAATGATTTTCATAAAAATTATTAGATTTAAGTAAGTTGGTAGTATGTCTTGTTTGATCTAATGATTTACTCTTATTTATTAATGCATTTAATTCTTATTTATTTAATGCATAATAACATTAAATAAATTTTTGTTTGTTAGTAACATCATACCAAATATAAAAACACGGGGAATCTGTTTTAGTAAAAAAACTCTTATAATTTATTTTAATAAAACCAGAGACAGCAAATATGCCGGTAAATATGTCCAGTATTTAGAGACTGATGCTAACGTGTATTAATATAACATATCTACATATTAAAATTATACATTACCTACAAATGATTTTCATAAAAATTATTAAATTTAAGTAAGTTGGTAATATTTGTTAATGCATAATGCATAATGCATAATTAATGTTAATGCATTAATGCATAATAACACTAAATAATTTTTTGTTTGTTAGTAACTCCATACCAAAAATAAAAACACGGGAAATCTATTTTAATAAAAAAAAAAAAAAAATCTCTTATAATCCATTTTAATAAAACCAGACAAAACAAATATGCAAATAAATATGTTCAGTGTTTACAAAGAGATTAATTCTAACTTGTATAAATATACAAAATTGTAAAGTTAAAAAATTATATTAGAACATGTAAATATTTTTCAAAATAACTATATGTTCTTCAGCAATTTACTATTACATTACTTTTTTCCGAAAAAAGCTTGACTTTTCCTTCTAGTTCAAATAATAAACAGCGTTATCTAATAATGTGTTATATTTATATTTTTAAAAGGAATATTGTTTTGTACGAAAAACAACTTTACAAAACAACAATTCTCACAGCAAGTATTTTATCAACTAAAAGCAAACAAAATCTATCATAACCAAATAATTTACAACAAAACAAAATCTCAATTCAAAATTATAAACAAACATATTAAACCTCCGGTACCAACAAAAAAACAAACATTTTTTTCCCCTTAACTTTCTTACATAAACCATTTTCATTCTTAAACTTCCAGACAAAACAAAATATTTTACTTTTATTTTGCTGGAAACACTTTTTTTTTCTCACTTCTTTCACTACTTTTTATTATTGTTGTTACTAGGTGTATAAATTGGTGGCTTATAATTTCCTGTTCCTCAAAAACTCCTTCCCACATCCACCACCCTCTTCTTTTCGAACGTTATTGTTATTTCGTTCTGTTGTGCTACACCAAAGAGGGAAAACTGTTTCTTAACGCTTAGGAAACACCAAAAAATAAACTGCAACCCCTAGTTCTTTATATAGATGTATATATACATGAGTTCCGTGATTTTCAAATGGGATCAATGGTTTATCTATTTATTTTGTTAGCTATTTGTTTTGGCTGAATCGAAAACCGCCAATCAATGGTCTATAGTTGCACACAGGCTGATTGATGAACTAGAACTATTGTGATTCATGATACTGGAATAAAGAAGAAGACAAGCTTGATATTTGGCGAGCAAGGGAGGTAACGGGTGTGTGTTTTTTATTACTTATTTTTCAGGGAAAAAGGGGGTGGAATAGAATGCGGGTGTTTTAAGGGGTGTGGGGTGAGGATGTTTCGGAATTGATGAACAACAACGAACGGTGCGTGAGAGGGTGTCAGGAGAGTTGGCGTCAAGTGAAAAAATGTTTGGCGTTCGAAAAATCGGAAGTATTTTCTGCAAAATGGGGGATTAGTGAAAAATAAAAAACATAACGATATATTTTTTAAAAGTTTTTTTTAAATTTACTTTAAGTATTTTTTATAAAAGGAATAAAATATGATTTCAAAAAATGAAAGGAGTTTACTATACAAAAACATAATATAATGGTGGATATAATTTGTTTTCATAAAAGTTAAGATATATTTGGATATTTAATGTTATTTGGTACCATAATAACATTTTTTGTTGTAAGAATATAGTATAAAATTTGAACAATATAATAGAATGGTTGGTGCTTTTCGTTTAATTAATTTGTATACGAATTCGTATTCGAATTAGAGTTCAACGAACAGAGTTTATGTGTTTGCTACTATAAATTGCAAATTGAAATTTAAAATTAATAAACTAAAATCTTATTATTATTAAAAAAATCAAGCTATTTAAGGAAAAAGTATAAGTAGTAATTTTTATATGAGTATCAGTATTTGCAATAAATCAATGAACAACGTACAATATATCTATATACAATATATCTATGAGTAATATATTTATACAATATTTACAATCCGCGTTTGTTTTATTTTAGGTTTTATGAAATAATTATAAACTGCAAAGAAGTCACATAATTATTTTCGTCACTATTCGTGAAACGGTCACATATCTTTAAAAATATTATTTTTGTAACATTCTATTCTCTGAATTCTCATTTTATTTTCTCTAATTTCTGATTTCCCTATATATTATATTTATAAGTCAGTTTTATCTACGTAAAAAATTACAATATGAACTTTTCATTTTATAAAAAAGCAGCTAAAATTAAACTACTTATTCTACAAGTTGCTCAATACTGAGATTAAGTGATACAATTTTGCATTGCTGTTGTTATCTTAGAAATGTTTATTATATTTCGTAAGTTCTTATTACTCTAGTCCTTTGATTGAGCATATTAAATTATCACACAGTGAAAAACATATAAACTTAAGTATAAGTATATATAATTTTATTGAAAAGTAACTTATTTTCAAATAAGTTTATGTGAATAAAATTCTTATGTGTGAAAATATTAAAAATTAAATTATTAGTATTATACAGGTTTATAAGTGGGAAAATATTTATTTAAATTGTTAACTTTAATTGCAAGTATGCTTTTGATTTTTTTAATGTGCAAGATATTTATTCAACATAAAAAATATTTATTTAAAATTAAAAATATTTGTTTAACATTAAAATATTTATTCAACATTAAAATTATTTATTTAACATTACAATATTTATTTGGCATTACGATATTTATTTAATATTAAAAATATTTATTTAACATAAAAATATTTATTTTACACTGCAATATTTATTTTACACTGCAATATTTATTTAACATTAAAAATATTTATTTAACATTAAAAATATTTAATCAATTTGTAAATTTTAATTCGTTAATAAATATGAGACACACTATTTTTTCTTCTCTTTATTCATTTCCTACAATTGCTTAAAATCTCTAAGTTCCTTTTTCTCATTTATTGTTTACAATTTAAACCGATAAATAAGAATAGGAAATAGATATACGACCCCTTTTCATCGTCTATACGCGGGATCTGTCGAAAGTGCATTTAAGGAAGCGAAATAAGAAGGGGCGTGGAGCTCCAGCCAAAGTGTCAGAGTCATAAAACAAATCTTTAACGCAGTTACCGCTCCACTCAACTCCAATACACTGGAAGCTGATGCCACCGCTTTTGTAACAATTCTACCCGACAACAACAACAACAACAACAAACAGCGTCTTTTTTCACAGACTCCATTTATTACATTTATTTATTTGTGGGCTGGTAAAGCTCACTTTATTTATTATTTTTTTTTTTCTTTTATTGCGATTTCGGAAATTTTTTTTTTTTTTTGTCACTGTTTTTTTTTTTTTTTTTTTCTTCCATCCTTTTTAGCTGTTGTTGATTTCATTTTCTCGTTCGTCGATTTTTCGAGTTTTTGTCCTTGTTTTTTTTTCTTTTTTTTTCTTGTTTTATTTATTTATATCTCGAAAGTCGTTCGTCGGCTTTTGAATTTTTATTATTTCCTTTCGATACTTTGAGACGAGTCAAGTTTTTAGAGAAAAATGATTTCGATATCCTTACTCGATTTGTTTGGTTCAAATAGAGGACGTTTATTTATAAGAAAGTTGCTCGCATCGTATATATTATTCGTATTTTTTCTTCTTTTATTTATTTTTATAATCGAATTTAGTTGAAAGTGTTTCTTATACAATTTGTCAAGATTTTTTTTTATTGCTACAAATTCAGTATGTGTTAACTGAAAATACAGTGATTGGTTAATGAATACATCTGATTGAAAAGTAAATTTATTTAAAAATAAATTAAATTACTTTGCTTATTATTGCTTGCTTATATATTATTTTGCTTTGAAAATATGAAAAGAGATTTATTTTTTAACTTAATTTAAATTTTTTCGTTTTGTTTTTTAAAAGATCCACGTAAAGCAAGCCCAAACTTGTATTTTAGACTTACTCCCAAAAACCAAACTTCAAAGTTTGAACTTGTAAGCCAAGTCCAAACTTATAGTTAATATACATACAAATCTCATTTCAGGCAAAAAAAAAACGTATTACAAAGGAAAAATCTAATACGTATTATAAAAATTATTGAATATTTTTTTATTCAAATAATATAAGAAAATATTTTCTATACTAAGACTAATAATTTAATTTAAAGTTCTTCTTAATACACATTGTTCAATGTAATAAATTAGCAATATATATATATATATATCAATCTCATTTCAGACGAGAAAATGTATTACAAAGGAAAAATTTGTTTAATACTTATTATAAAAGTTATTGAATATTTTTTTATCCAAATAATATAAAAAAGAAAATATTTTCTATACTAAGACTAATAACTTAATTTAAAGTATTTCTAAATACACATTGTTGAACATGGCAAATTTGCAAAATTGGGAACTTAAGGTGAATTCAAATGAAATTAATAATTATTATGTTTTTTAATTGTTACTTAAAATATGTAAAATCAATTAATAAAAAAAACACAAAAAGATCTATAAGTAATGAATTTAATATAATTCTACATTTTATATTTATCATAACAAAATTTAAGTGTAATTAATTGTTATTTAATAGGTTACAATATTTTCTTTTTTTTAAATTAAACAATATTTACTAGTTGAGCTTTTAAAGGGACTATTATATTATCATATTCATATAAATAAATTTAAGTATACATTATTTAACTAAAGGCAACGCGTAAATTTTTTATTACAAAGTATAAAATGTTTTAACCACGTAGTTTTCGAAAAAAAAAATATCCATTGAAGCTTATAATATTTTCACTAAAAATAAAACTAAAATGCAGCACGGATAATTTTACACTAGTTAAGGTAAAAATATTGCACATTAGAAAGTCCACTAAAATACTGAAGGAAACTATCCTGATTATTATTAACTCATTTAAAGAGACGTAATTAAAAGATCCCTAACTGATAGGGCCACACTGGAAAAGCATAAAACACTCATTACAGCGACTGAACAGCGCAATAAAAGAGACGAGACCACAAATAACAGCGGCGTAACTTATTATAAACGCATATAAAAGAAGTTGCAGAACGATATAAACACACGCTTTATATATATATAAAAAAAAAAAATTTTTTTTTCAAGTCCACAGATTAAAAAAACACAACAAATCAGATATAAATACCGTTCCCAAATGACAACCCTCCCCCAAATTACGCGACACATCAGCAGCAAAGTAAGTAAAAAAAAAAAGGAAAAAAAAAGTACTGACAAAAGAAAATATTTAAAAACACATAAAAAGAAATCCCACAGTTTTTTTATTTCTCTCGCACCGTCAGGAATAAAAACTAAGATTCCTTTTTCAGCATAGCAACGGTATTTGGCGTTATCTCGAAAACGGTATAAACGCGACTCCTCTGACGCGTTATACGCAAATATCGGAAGGATAGGAAGTAAAAAAAAATAGCTCTCTCTGCGTGTACACCGCTATCGTCATTAGCGGGGCCATCAGGGCCGAAGTAGAGGGCTCTCGGGCCCCACTGATGGCCCTAATTTCCCCCATTAGGTGCCCAACAACCCATTTTTAAACGCATTTCACAAGATACAGTATCTAGTTGTGCTGTCATTCGTAGCAGATCTGTCTCTATATATGAATGGGATGCAGGTACACATACTGGCGTTGTGGGGGACCACATGTGTGTACTACATTCGTCTTCCAGCTGCAGATGGGCATTAAGAGGAGTGAAGAGCTTTTTAAATGTGTTACTAAAAAGTGTGGCGATACGAGGCCGGGGTCGAAAAGCCAATCGTTTTGTAGTTGTAATTATTTAATTAGTTATTAATCTCTAAAGTTCGTTGGAGAGAGATTTTATTGCCTTTTGGGAGTCAGAAAAAGAAGAAAGTGTTTTAAGTTTTCATTTCAGAGAAATGGAGACGGAATTTAATGTCGCTCGATAACGACAATTTAATATATAATGTAATTATAGTGCATGTCGAAAACCTGGCAATTCTAATAAATGAAAATTAATTAATTTATTAGAATTGTCTGCTTTTCATCCAGTATATTATATAATACGTATGTAAATATTCTTCCAGGTAGACATCGGCATTAAAATGCGTTACTAAAAAGTGTTGCGATACGAAGCAGAGATAAAAAAGCCGAAGGTCGCTTATAATTGTAATTATTTATTAGATTAATATCAAATTATAAAACGTTTTTTTTATATTTTGATTCATTATACTACATGTAAAAAACCAGACAATTATAATAAATGAAAGTTAATTAATTTATTAGAATTTCCGAGTTTTTATCTAATACAATTAACATATAAGACGTATGTAAATTCTTCCAAGTGGAGATGGACATCAAAACGCGTTACTAAAAAGAGTTGCGATACGACTCTGAAATCAAAAAGCCAAACGTTGCTTTCAATTGTAATTGTTTAATAGTTTAATATCTTTAGAGTTAGTATCGAGAGATCTAAGTTTTAATTCAGAGAAACGGTGACAAATTTCAATGCAACTCGATAAATATAAGTTAATATAAAATGCTTTTTATTTATTCATTTATTACACTATATGTAGAAATGTTTTTCACTATAATGAAATTAATTTATTATGGAGAAAAATTTACTCATAACATGATATTTATATCAATATATTGTAATTTATATTAAATCACTAATATTTTAACAATTAAATATTACTTAAAATGTAGCTCAGTGGGTCTGAAAACCAAAAGTATTTTGTATTTGTAGTTATTTAATTAGTTATTTGTAAGAATGTTGGCAAAAAGTTTGAATTCCTTTTTGAAGTAAGAAAAGAAAGTGTTTTAAATATTTATTTTAGAGAAATGGAGACAGTTTTCAATGTAATAGATAAATATAAGTTAATATAAAATGATATTTATATCTTCGTTTATTACACTACATGTAGAAAACAAATTTTTACTATAATAAAATTAATTTATTTAAGGAGAAAAATTTACTCATAACAAGGTATTTATACTATATCAATATATTGAATTTATATTAAATCATTAATATTTTAACGATTAAATATTATTTTAGACGACTAAAATGTGGCGTAGTGGGTCGAAAAAAAAAGTCTTTAGGACTTGTAATTATTTAATTAGTTATTAATTTGTAAGAACATTGGCAAAAAGTTTTATTATTTTCAATTTTTATTTTATTCTTTTCATTTCTATGAATTGTCATTTATGTCATTTCTATGAATTTTCATTTCAGACACATGGAGACATATTTTAAGGTGACAAGAAATAAAACTATTTTAAACAAATATAATTTATTAATAACTTCTAGCATTATTTTTTTAAATTAAAATTTACAAGTGCACGTCATACTAATTATTGTGATAATGGATCTAAATTAACTTTGCAGATTTCCCCCTAAATGAGTGAAATAAAAATATAGGAAATTGAAAACAGAACTCTATTTATTTATCATTTTTTATTTATTTATTTATTTATTTATTTTTTTTTTTTATTTTTAATTTTTAATTTTTTTTTTCTAGATCAATGTTTTATTTATGAAAAGATTCAATATTCTATTTAGTAAAATTTAATGATTTTGCATATGTATGAAAAAGAAGAAAAAAAGAGCCTACCTGAGGTTCCCCATCTTCTGGCTCCGCATTTCCGTTAGGAGTGTCGGCCGATTTTGGCGCCTGGTTTTTGGATAGATTGATCGCGACATCTCCATCTTCCTCATGGTCCATCATGCCATGTCCCGTTTCAGGAACCTGCAAGAAAACCAACAACGTTTCTTTAAATATTTATTAAAATCATACTTTAAACAAAACTTACACTATATAAACATCCTATTTCTTCAGATATTAAATATTTATGCTTGCTTTTTTAAAGAATGAGCTACTCATTTTTACCCATAGAATAAATTTCCAAATTAAAGATAATTTTAAGAGGATTTAGATTTTTAAGTTTAATTTTCTCAGTACTATCTGTTATAAAGTCCATTTTATAACAGACAGTACTTAATTCAGAAATAAATTATTTGAAATAAATCATGTTATTAATCCGTCTTATATGTTTTACACGACCAACGTTGGGAAGTAATTATTTATTAAAATTTATATTTATTAAATTTTATATTTATTAAAATTATATTTTAACAAAATTTATACTGTACAAACACTCTATATCATCAGATGTTAAATATTTAAACTTAATTCTCTAAAAGAATTAACAAATGAGATACTCATTTTCACACAGAGAATAAATTTCAAAATTCAAGATGATTTTAAGAGGTGTAGTCCCTTTTATAACGGACAGTACTTAATTCAGAAGTAAACTATTTAAAATAAATCATGTTATTAATCCGTCTTGCATGACCAACATTGGAAAAAAATTTTTTTTTTTCTTTCGCAAGCCTATTTCTTTATTTTAAAAAGAAATAATGTTTAGGGTTTTTATTAAATTGTATAGGGAAGTTTTATGTAACTTTCCGTACCAATGAAAAATTAATTTAATTTGGAAAATAAAAGTTATTTTTAATAGCAAATGAGATTTATAACAACATTTGTTAGCCCGTAAAATGTTAGATGCGACTTATATTGATTCTCATTTAATATCTTAATTAAATTTATGTTTAAATTAAAGTAATAGAAATTTAATTTGTATAAAATTTATGTAAAGTAATAGAAATTTAATTTATATAAAATTTATATAAAGTAATAGAAAATTTATAATAAATACTAAAACATAGCATATTAAAATGATAGAAGTCTTACAATGTAACTAGCACATGATTAGTTAACATTCAATAGAACTATATGACAGAAATCACTAAAATATATTTTCAAATAAAATGAAGAAAAATGTTAAATAGATATTTTATATTCAAAGGAACTCTTTGCAAATTTATACACAAGAAGTGATTTGCAAATTTATTTATTGTTTTACAAACTGTTGGGACAATACCAGAAGAAAACATGATTATTATGAAATATAGAATTCCTCATTAATTTTATACACAAAATTAACAATCAATAGTAACACATTGTTCAAAAGATTAATAATTACCGGTAAAATAATACAATTAGAAATCAAATTCGTTTATGTATAAAATTCTCTTAAAGTATTCTTTGGGAAAAGTGTACCTTTTTAATGAGAAAAACTTCAAATCTTCTGATTTAATTACAGTAATCTGAAGATCCCTAAATTGATTACGTTATTAAGCGGTGAATACTAATTGATTGAAAGATGTGCATTAATTCTTTTTGCGCACCTAAATGTGATTGCTAAT
Organism: Caerostris darwini; assembly: GCA_021605075.1. Lineage (NCBI taxonomy): Eukaryota > Metazoa > Arthropoda > Arachnida > Araneae > Araneidae > Caerostris > Caerostris darwini. Next base: position 306,143 of record BPLQ01007705.1, on the reverse strand, counting down.
TACGAATGTTCATAATTACAGGGATCTCTGATATACATTCTTTGAATACCACACCATGAAGCAATACGGTATCTTTCTTCGTAAGTCACTTAATAGAAAGCAGCAAGGCTTCATATTTTTTAGCAGTCAGGTGGCACCAATTACTTCACCGACTTAACTCAAAAAAACAAATTCATTCACTTTACTAAAAAATCTCTACCTCCTCACAAGCAGAAGAAGAAAAAAAAAGAATCCATACAGGTGGCGACGACAATCATACCTTCTGCAAATACTGACTCAAAAGAACCAACCCCAATTTTCCCAACTCTTCACTCCTTTGATCCACTTAGCAAAGTGGAAAAGAGGGGGGGGGGGCAGGAAGGAACAAAAAACACCCACCCCCTCATTTAGCGTCAATTAAGATTAGCCCTAATCAACAATGGTGTCATTAAAGTACTTGCGATGAGCTATAAATTTTGATAAGCGTCCCGTCTTAAACTTCATTAGGGACGCAGCAAAGGGGTTTATATATACGTAACTTTTAGGGGGGGATAGATGCGTCCAAATCGTCTGCATTCCTTCTCCGCCACCTCCCCTGGGGTTGTGGGTACCTCGGCGATACCTCTTTATCGTCAACACAAACGATAGGAAGAGAGAAGTTCGCTCTCGTTAAAATACAGTTAAGGTTAATTTTTGGATCGTTCCCGCAGTGATGCGATCTGATTGATTTCCGGCAGTTACCGTACATGTTCTGTGAAGTGTGGTCGGGTAGCAGGGAGGGGTGGGGCCATTAATTCAATGGATTCTTCCAAGTGCTTGAAGATTTCTGGAGAGAATATCAGTAACGATGGAACTTAGCCATAAATGGGAAGGGACATTCGATCATCACAATGTAAGTCGTATATGCAAAAAACAAGTTTGACTATTATTAACGCTAATTTTTAAAATAATTTACTTTTAATAAACTACAATTTATATATTTAACGATTTGAAAATTTAGCCCCTTATCCATAGCTGAGGGACATCACAATGTAAGTGATATATCCGAAAACAAGTTTAACTATTATTAACTTTTAGCTTACTTTTGATAAGCTAAATTTTATATATTTAACGATTTGAAAATTTAGCCCTTTATTCACAGCTAAGGGATATCCGATCATCAAAATGTAAATCATATATCGAAAAACAAGTTTAGCTATTATTAACGCTAAATTTTAAAATAATTTCATATACATTTACTTTTGATAAGCTAAATTTCATATATTTAACTATTTTAAAATTTAGCCCCTTATTCACAGCTATATAATGTTTTTTGGGCAATAAATAATGAAGAAAAGTGATTCTGTATATCGCACTTTTTATGTCATTATGTACATTATGACATGGAAATTGAAAAATTCTAACGTTAGCAAAATTAACCGTTAGCAAGAACACCGTAACTTCGTGGCTATAATCTACTAATCCACTGCATACAATAAATGAACATTCTCCCCTCCCCAAAAAAATATCAAAAAAAGAAAAAAAAATTATTTTTCTATAAACTTCAAACATGTTTTTTACCAACAAATATTTACAAACTTTTGTATGACAGAATAATAATCAAATAAAGAAACATATTGTAGACGATAAAAGGAAGTCTGAATTTTTACAAAATCAGATAAAAGGCATTGTGTATCATTCTACATTATGTTAGTGGATGAAAAATGCCATGGGATTAAGTTATAAATAAGAATTAAAAACGCTTTACAGAATGACAAATTAATAAATTAATTGGAAAACTGGTCAAGATTTTAATTTCTTTAGCTAACATGAAGATTAATATATTTTTAAGTCTTTAATACTAACAAATATGTAGTAATTTTTATGCATTGATACAAAAACAGAACTTGATCGGCACATGGTACGCTAATTATGCATTGCAGTAGATTATATGAATATTTTATATTTTTTTCGGGCTGAAAATTGCGTCTGAAGATTATACAGGAAATTACGCTATATATTATTAAAGGAATGTAAGCATATATGAGACAAAATACTATAAATGTATGCAAAAAAGTATAATATATAAAACATAATCCGAAACTGGAGAGCTACAATTCAAAACATGATCGTACATATCAGTATATTCCTCATATTTTAAGTTGATGATCATTGTATATTTGATTAATTTTTTTATCACACTTTTTTGAAATTATTTTTATCTTGTTACTATAAAATAATTATACGTGACTTTTGAATTTCTAGTTATTTAATATTAAATATTTTATTCTATCTTGCATCATTTGTGAATATGTATACTTAAATTAACAGCGCCTGTTATAGGAAAATGATACACTTTTTATTAATAATAGATATATTATCTTGATTTGCATGGAACTAACCATCAAAAGTATGGATATTTGATATATCTGTTATTATAATATTAAAAAAAATTATTATCCTAAGTAATAGTCCGACATGATGAAATTATTAGTGGTAAAATGGTTTTTAGTAAATAAAATAAAAGTATGGCTGATATGAAATTTAAAAAAAATTAGACCATACATAAAAAATAACTTTTTGGAATTTGAATTCTTTTTGGAAAAATATGAATAGAGAATAAATGATTAAAATCATCAATGATAATGAGAATAAATCATCAGTAATAAATTTTCACTGAATGATTATTATTTATTTATGATTAATTTTTATAAACAATACCTTTAAGATGCTCTACAACAATAAAGAATATTATCACATCAAAGAACAGACAAACTTTTCCTAAATTTTATATTTTAAACACTTCATAGCATCCAAATTTGAAAAATACTATGAACGTAATTCAAAGAAATCAACTATAGCATTACATTCAAAGAAGTAAAACATTTATAAATAATATTATGCAAATAATAGTATGGAAAAAATCAATATAGTTTAGAGCAAATAAAATGTTAGTTTAAGTAAGGTTTTCTAATATCATCGTAATAAATTTATATTTTCTTTTTGTGTACTGCCTCAGTCATTTGTTGCCATGGCAACACAGTCTAAGACCTGGTTTCTGTCTTGAAAACAAAACACAAGTTTCCTTCAATAAATACGTAACTTATACGTTTCTTATTTGTCGATTTTCCACATCATTAACCAGATGATTTTTGTCTTCGGCATGCTAAATGCAGAAATTTCATCTCAAATGTTTTGCTAAGAGATTTGGTGTTTTTAATAGTTAAATAGCATTTCTGCAGTTTTGATTAATAAAAGAAGGTATAGAGTGAAGTAATTTAAATATTACTGCATTTATATTATTACTGAGGTATGATAAGTAAAAGTAAAATAAAAAAATTAATGAATAGAAATTAACACACGATTTTGAAATGAAAATGAAATAAATAAAAATAAAAAAATATAAAAATGAATAAATAAATACAAAAATATAAAAATGAATGAATAAAAATAAAAAATATAAAAATGAATGAAAAAAAATTAAGACAATTTTTTTAGTACTTGAAAGATAAAAAAATTAAGTTTTAAATTTAAGTGCTTTTTAATTTAAATTTAAGTTTTTAATAATAACTAAAAAAAATTTGGCTTTTATATCAATTCTTAAATTTACTAATTTTGCGATCAATAAAATTATATTATTTTTTAATTTAATCTTTTATTTTATTTGATAATTATGTAAAAATTAATATTATTTAAAATACAAAAATTAAGTAGTAAGAAAAATTGGGATTAAGTCCATTTTCATAAAGTTGTTTAAAATACTTTAATTGTTTTGATAAATATATAAAATATTAAAAGTGAAATAATATAATCAATATTATACATAGAGAAAAATGAAATATAAAAAACGCATATGAAATTATAAAATAATAGTTATATTTTTATAATATACTAATCTAAAACAATGTGTTATTCATTTGTAGATGAAAATAAAATAGTACAATGTTCTATCACAAATTAATATTAAATTTTTATAAAGGTCCAACTTTCAATTAGAATTAATCAATTTTATCCAGGAAAAACTACTAAATAATTTATAAGAAATATTTCTAGTTCAAAACACCCAATAACAGTTATTATTTTTAATATTATTTAATGAAATGAAAAATAGCTCTAACACAACAACAAATGAAATTTACAATATTCAAATAATACAGTAAAATACAGCCATTGCACAACTAAAAAAATTTTTTTCAATTGTTGGATTGCACAGAAACATGTCAATTTTTAAATTAATTTTTGATGTTGATTATTAAAGAAATGTTTTTTGCATTAACTGAACATGATTTTAATATGTGAATAAATATTGATCACATGGAAATATTTCAAACAAGTACATTTTATATCATGATTAATTAAAATAATCTAAAACCTAAATTAATTAAAATAGTCAAACATTGTAATTTAAATTGAATAATTTCTAATTCTTTACATAATTTTCTAATAGGAATTTACAGACAAAATATTGATATTTTTCACACGTGAATAAATATTGATCATTTGACAAAAACATTTCAAATGGATATAAAAGATTTCTTAGATCTTTACCACTAACAAAAGACTATTTAAGCATTAATTATAAGAAGCAATTTAGAAGCTTTATTAATTAATAAAAATATCTCAATAAAATAATATAAAAGACTTTTCAGATCTTTACCAATAAAAGACTATTTAAGCATTAATTATAATAACCAATTTAGAGGATTTATTATTTAATCAAAATATCTTAATTCATAAGTAAATTTAAATTTTATCAATTCATAATTTTTCAATAGAAATTTACAGGTAAAACATTATCAATGAAACAAATGCAAGAAATCTTACAGAACTTTTAAAATTACTTATCAATTCATAATTTTTCAACAGAAATTTACATGTAAAACATTAATTTAAAAAAATGTGAGAAATCTTATAGAAGTTTTAAAATTACTTATCAATGCATAATTTTTCAATAGAAATTTACAGGTAAAATATTATCAATAAAAAAAATGCAAGAAATTTTACAGAAGTTTTAAAATTACTTATCAATTCATAATTTTTCAATAGAAATTTACAGGTAAAACATTCATTTAAAAAAATGCAATAAATCTTTCAGAAGTTTTAAACTTACTTATAAATTCATAATTTTTCAATAAATATTTACAGGTAAAACATTATCAATAAAAAAATGAAAGAAATCTTACAGAAATTTTAAAGTTACTTATCAATTCATAATTTTTCAATAGAAATTTACAGGTAAAATATTATCATTAAAAAAAATGCAAGAAATCTTACAGCTGTTTTAAAATCACTTCGATTTGAATTTTGACACACATTACACAAAAACGTTTTAATATTTCATTAATTTTAAATAAATTTTATATAACTTCTATAACTTTTTGGTAAACTTCATAAAATTTAATACTAATATTTAAAAAGGGAATATTAATTTCACAGTCTAAACTTACAAATAGGCCATTGGAAGTAACACACCTCCGATAGAGGAAGGGATACATAATTATACAAAGACTTTCCGATACCATCTCACAGAGTGATCTTCGAGGCTTCTGAGAGCACCGTGTCATAAATCAGATCCCTCAATGCAATACGAACTATGGACGCCATTTTTAGTTTCCTCAAACCGCAGAAAAAAGACGCGGCTAAAATAGGCATTTAAAAAATTATTTTGCGGTGCGTGGCCATGAATGGATGCCCTTTTTGGGACGGCTATTGTTGTTGCCATAGTGACATGACGCGCGACAGAGATGAGGATGAAATACCCATCCACGTGCTGAGAGACACGTTTCAGAAATAAATTTTTTCTTCTTCTCTCTCTAAAAGTGTTACACATTATTTTTAGAAGGATTAAATTCTGCTAAACGAGATTTTAAAAACATTTAAATGATGTTCCACATATATGCATTATTTTCTCTTTTTGAATTGACAGCAAAAGTTTATAATTTGTATTATAACGATGTGGACATAATAACGATGTTGATTAACAATTAATATAAGTAATTAATAGTTAATTAATGTTCCTTAATAACGTCGTCGTTAATTATGAATGTTTTTTAATTAGTTTTTTTTTTTTTTCAATAGTATGTTTTTGAATAATAACAGATACATTATTTCATTCTTATATATCAAACTATCGTTAAAAATATTTGGCCATATTTTTGAAAGAAGTTTTTAATAATTAAATTACATTAATTATTTAAACATTTCTTTAGAGTATAACAATTTTTAATACTAATAAATTTACAATTGCAGATGTTAAAACATCATTTATGATGATTTTGTATGAAAATAAAAATATTGATATCATATAAATATTAAATATCTAATAAAGATTAAATATAAAATAATTATTACTAATAGCTTAATAAAATAATTACTAATAAAATAATTATAATAATGATGATTTTGTATTATTTTGTATTAAAATATTATTATATTTTTTAATATAATAATATATTTTTAATACAATGAAATTGTTTCAATTATCTTGATATTTGGTTTTAAAATTTGATAACTACACTTTTTTCGGTATCTTTAAATGAAATACAGAAAATTTATTAATTTCCCTATTGAAAAATAATTATTAATTAACTAACTGCATGACATTATACTGCATTTCCATTAAATTATACAATTTAACTGTATTTACATTAAATTAACAATTTCATTAAACTGCATTTCCATTAAATTATACAATGAGTTTTTATGTTCATTTTTTAACATAAGTGTTATCTAATATTTAAGTTTTCAAATAGTAGATCAGAAATTTCAAAAGTGGTCAAACATGGAGAACTTATAAACGGCTTGTTTTCCTGAGTTCCGTTGCCATGGAGATGATGTGACGTTCGAAGAGGAAACAAGCAAAGCTCTCACGTGCTTTGGCTTTGTTATGTCGCTTGTTTTCATAGCACCATCGTTCCAATTTCTATATTCTGCTCACATTAAAAGATAAATATACTCTCCCCATCCACAATGTTCGGAAACTAAAGACAGGATTACTCCGCGATTAGTTTCTTCCATATTAAATATAGATAATAGGAATCTAAGGGTATTTATTCAACACGTGATTTATTCACGTGTTTTTTGTGACGTTATAAACAAGATATGTCACAAGTGCTTTTCTATTTCTATAAAAGCAGGTTTTATAAAACTTGGTGACGAATAAAAAGCGGAAGAGGACGTCATATATTTTTTTTAGAAATGCGATCATGATGTCATGGTCATGTCACGTGAAATTTTGTTGTTTTCTTACGGTTCCTGTTTATAGATTTCGAAAATTATTTAAAAAAAAAATATAATAGATAAAATTGCTTTTCAATAAGAGTGACTATAGAAAAAATATTTTTGTTCTTTTCTTTTATTGACAAAAATTAAAACTCTGTCAATTTTGGCATGTTACAAAAATTTGACTTTAAATAGAAAAACTTAGATTAAAGACTTAGATGTTTCTGCTAGACAGATGTTTAATATATTAATAGATGTTTCTGCTTTCATTTAATTTATAACAAAATATCATTAAAGTTTTACCCCATTTTTGACTTAATTTAAAACAATTGAATACAGATGATTGGTTGAAACAATAAAAAAAACTTGTCTAATGTTTTGCAATTCAAAATTAGGTTTACTCTTATAAAAACGTATTTTATCATTATTAAGTAGCTATTTTAAAATCTATGTGATATAAATAATTAATTATTAAGTTTTCAGTTTAAATTTTACAAAATAAAGTTATATTTTTTTCATTTTAATGACAATAATATATATATACATAAATTCGTATTATGAAAAGTAATTAAAAGAAATAGAAACATGTTGAATTTGTTTTGATAACATTTGAATTTTTTTATTTTAAATTTAAATTTAAATTTAATTTCTATATTTTAAGTGAAAAAGGTAATTTAAAATTTTCAGAATTCCTTCTCTCATAGTAGATATTTCCTACTTTGCATTATTAACAATTTTTTTTTATCAACAACTGTTTTTATAAACAACCGTAGTTGAAATATTTTATATTTTACAATGTCAAGCAATTTTTAACAATTGTCGTTGAATTATTTTAAAACTTCTTTACCAAAGTTTATCTGAACTGTTGTTGAATTATTTTATATTTTACAATGTTAATAATTGTTCCCCTTAACAACAATCGTTAAATTAATATACTCTTTCCCTTCAAACAAAGTTAAAACAAATCACTAGTTAATAATTAGTTTTACATGTTAGTGTATTGTTTTTATTAATTAAGCACGGTAAAATCTGTACAATAATGATAAAATCTTAATAAAGAAGTTGGACAATCTTTTCACTTTCTTCACACCCCTTCCTTTAAGCAAACAGGAATTTAAGCTAGTTTAAATTAATCAGTTTATTAGTTTTACATGTTAGTGAATTGTTTTTATTAATTACATACGATAAAATCTATACAATAATGACAAATTTTAATAAAGAAGTTGTACAATACATCGTTGAAGTTGTAATTCTCTTTCTTCACACCGCTTTCTTTAAATAAACAGGAATTCAAGTTAGTTAGAATGAATCAGTTTATTAATTTTACATGCTAGAGTATTATTTTTATTAATTACATACTTTAAAATCCGTTCATCAATGATAAAGAGGTTGACAATCTTTTCACTTCCTTTAAATAAGTCGGAATTTCCGCTAGTTTAAATTAATCAGTTTATTAGTTTTACATCTAGTGTAGTTTTTTTAATTAATTATGTACGGTAAAATCTGTATAATAATAATAAAATTTTCATACTTATGAATTATAAAATGTATAATGTCAAATCATAACTTAAATATATATATTGTTAATAATACATATGATTTTTAAAACTGATGCATTAACCTGCATGCATTTCAATCAAAATACAGATTTTTACCAAATAATACCTTATACTGTAAACTTTTTTTTCGTCTATCTTTGCTGGCACTATAATCGAATTACAGAAAAACCTAGTAAAAGACCCAAAATATGCCTAATATTCCGAGAAAAAAAAATCTAAATCACAACTGAGCTCTCTGGCAGCATCAAAGTTCTCCCAAACTGTTGCTATTAAGAAAGACTCGAGGGAGAAAGTTACCCAAGTAATAAAAGGCACACCCGGGAAAGAATAGGGGAATACACATACGCAAAAAATAAGCTTCACCGGATGATGGCAGTAAAAATAACATAAAATAAAACATCCGATCCCTCAAAAATAAAAATAAAGCAGAGAGAGAGAGAGAGAAGGAGAAAGAGAGGAGCGAGAGCAAGAGAGAGAGAGAGAGAATTCTCAAATCGCATCAGAGCAAGCGGTAGAGAAGAAAACGATTTGTCACTACAGCGCCCGCAGTCATTTATAATCCGGCATTCCCCGGATGCGATAAATTCTCCCGGACCTGCTTCTTGATGGGCCTACTTAGTTAGGCACCCCCACCTACACAGCGGTCCGGCTCAATGGAACCTTTTTCTATATTTTGCTTTATTTCTTCTTTCTTACCATGCGGGATGGAATACTTTCTTTCCCGATTCGGAGGATTTTTTTTCCCTCTCTCCTGTTTTTGACGGAATACTGCCAGGAGAAAGAAAAAAAATAGGTTCTGATGCTAAAGTACAAATAGATAGGATCGCTGAACCATGCGAGTATGGGAAAGTTACAGTGGAGTTCTCAAATATGAATTTATAATAGTAATAATACAGCGAATATAGGTTATTTGTACTTATATATTTATAATCTACATAATATTTTTACCCTTAATCCTTTAACGGATAATCCTGAGTATACTCGAATCCTTTATTTGAATATTTCCCATACACCCCGATTTTAGATGATTCACCCGAGTTATATAATTATGATCTACATAATAATTTTAATCCTTTAGTGAATAATCCCGAGTATAATCGTATCTTTTATTTGAATCTTTCCCAAACATCCCGAGTTAACTAGTGAGAAAGTTATAGTTTAAGTATATCATTTAATTTTAGACGATTCACCCGAGTTATCTGTACTTATCTATTTATAATCTACATAATAATTTTACCGTTAATCCTTTAACGGATAATCCCGAGTATAATCGTATCCTTTATTTGTATCTTTTCAATACATAACGAGTTAATTCGAGCGAAATTATGATTTGATTTTAAACTTAAGTATATCATTTAAATGTAGGTAGCTTTAAGTGTGTTATTTAATTTTAGACGATTCACTCGAGTTATCTGTACTTATATATTTATAATCTACACAATAATTTTACCTTTAAACCCTTAACGGATAATCCCGAGTATAATCGCATCCTTTATTAAATTTTCGATATACCCCGAGTATCTTGCATTATTCTAAGACAGATATGAGTTTGTTATATTGTAACAAATAAGTCTGGGAATATTTATTCTATTACAATTTTACGTTTTTTTATAGACATTTAACTCGATGCCTTTTAGAACCTAAAAGAGTTAAAATTAGTTGTCTATTATTTATTGCTTTTGATTGCTTGTATTTTTCTTTTGTCTTTTTCTTTCAAACTGAGTAAAATTGAAGATCTTTTTCAATCATAATAACAACCATGTACGAACAACCATGAGATCTCCGACTGAATGAGAGGTCATAGTTCTGATTTTAATGCGCAATCCAAATCGCTTGCATTATACTAAAATAATAAAGCATTTCTGTACTATAAAAATTTGTTGTTGATTCTCGGTCAACAGCAACATCTAGAACCAAGAGTCCAGAACACCAGCAAGTCCATGAACCCGTGCGTTATATAAAGTTAAAACAAAGTAACAGCTTTTTGATTATAATTATAAAAAAAAAAAAAATTCCATTTTGTGGAAAATGCACAAAAGTGTTTTTTTAAATATTACAGGGATTAAAATAATTGTAATGTCGTAAGTGAAAATTCAGTTCGCATACTATACTATACTATAGCATAATCCAGTACGTACAACCAATAGAAATAATACTACAAGCAACTCGTGCGTTAATATGAGAACGGATACACTTTTCTTTTTGCAATTTGCTTTAAGTGGTAAAAAAAAAAAAGGGGTATGGGTTATTGATTAACGCCACACAGTCAGGCAGTTAAATCAGTCAGCCATTCAGGAGCGTCGAGTTGCATCTCATGAGCGTGATGAGACCGACACTTAAAAGCAGGTAACAAATCGCTTTGACAGCAAAAGTAACTAAATATGGAGTCGCATTAGAGGTAATTATTTAAGGGACGTTTCGCTTTGGTGCTAATTTCATTTCACTTTAACTAACGAACCGTATTTGTGACAAATTGCGATTGCGTTTTATTTCACTCGGCTATTTTTTTCCTTCTGTAATTAACGGCTAAAAACCGTCAGACTAAAGTGAAATGTGAAAAATATTTCTTGACCAGAGTCTGTAACTGTCTTAAATCAGATATTTTGTTTCTATAAAGTTTTTCTAATATGAGCATAACGCATTGTGTGAGTACCAGTAAAAAATAAAGTTTTTCTATTATTTGCAATTAAAATTATCAAATTCTTCTTACTACTGTTATTAAATTCTTCTGTCTACTATTATTAAGACAACACGAACTAAGATTTATTTTATTAATCAAATATAATTTTATAACTTCAGTACGTTTAGTTAAATGGATATTGCACTAGAGTTCAATGTAGATAAAAAATTTGTGAAAACTAAAAGAAAATTTTAAGATATTTTAATTAGTGGATGATAACATGAATTCGGGGAGCTTATCCACGATTCTTTTATGATTGTTTAATATCACTGAATTGAAAAATTATTTTACCTTTCACTTTATTTATTATTCCTTTAGCTATTATTACTTCTATATTATGTATTTATATCTAAAACTTTTACCCGTTAAAAGATGAAATATATATTTAATACATAATCTCATAGAATTATTGAAATTTCATTATAAAATGCATATTATATATACTATGTATATTAAAATATTTGGTAAAATATTTTGTATATAATATATATTTATATGTATTGTAATAATGCATAATATTATAAATTGACTTTACAGAAAGATTTTAAAATACTAAATCAATCTAAATAATTACAATTTTGCCAAACGTAAAAAAATAATTTATAAAACAATTCTGATGTTGTTTGATATAGTGTTTAATATAAAATAGCCACAAAAAATTCCTTTGATTTGGTTGAACCTTGAAGTCCATACCATAAACAATTAATATACACATGTATACACCAGCTGTCTATGGCACGAATATCTTGTATATGGTGCTATACGAGCACGTGGTATACTTCCAGGAGGATTTTTGGGGGTGACTTTCTCGCATTTGAGCGTCGATGGGAGAAAATTGGGAAGACTCCCATTGACAATCAATATGAGGGGTGTTTAGATGCGATGTTATAATCTCCATCGAGTATTATAGTTTCGAAAAGTTACTACAACGGACACCCCTCAGCAGATTCGTGGCTAGGTTGTTCTGTATGCTAACTATGTCTGCTACAAGAGAGCTGCAAGTCGGGCAAATTTTCATTTGGTCACAATTTAAAATGCTAGAAATTTGCTCAAGACACTGAACAGATGATATACTTAATGAACTTATACAGGTGACTTATAATTGATGAACATATTAAATTAGTTTATATTTAAAAAACATAATCAACTTCCTTTAAAACCATTTTTATGTTCGCAATATATATATATTGGGAGGATTGTTCCTCTAAACGATAATAAATCCGATCAAAAATAGAAAGGATTTAGAGGGTATTCCCAAAAAACTTGAGATACGTTGAACAGATTTTCACAAATATATATCTATTTTTCTGAGAGAAGAGCGAAGTCATAACTCTTCTTCTTGCATTCGGCATCTACAGGTTTCCACATCAACACCTGCTGGAGTGAAAAAAAATATATCCAGGCGCATCTATCACACCAGAGGAATAAACGTTTCCTCTATCCCTCTCTCGCACACAATCAGACACACAGACAACTCGCACATTACTCACAGACTTAAGTAACAGCACACGGGTAGGTAAACTGCAATGGATGTTAAATCCGAAAATTTCTAGGGGGGTAGGGGGTAGGGTTCTTCGATGTGGGGGTGGGAGCGAAAGCAATTTTATCTTGCGGTTTCACGCACAGAGCTTTAAAAGTTAAGAGAAAAACCCGAAATCCTGGCTCTAACAAATGGTCCGGGCAAAACGAAAATGTTAAAATAAAAATATGAGGGAATCAGAGGTAGGGAAAAGAAAAAATAAAATATAAAGGAGGGGTGGGAATGGTACGAATATTACAGATATAGATATATATATCCCTTCTTCCTCGGAAATGCCTTACAGTCGTCATTTTGAGGCGTTATCTCTTGTTCACAGTTTTGGCATTATCGGCGGGAGAAAAATGAGAGGGAGTGCTGTGATTGCCTTGCGCTGTAGAGGGTAGGGGGATGGTAGTGCTGTTATGAAATTCATGATGCTTCGGAAGCGAAATTAATGCCTTCGATTTTGACGACAACACCAGGTTCCGCGCGTGGTTGCCTCTTCCCCCTTAAGACTTATTTATTGCAGATGCCTAGGCGTCTCGACCCTAGGGCTAAATGCATTATTTTATGTATTTTTTTTTCCGAGCGCCTCTTTTTTAAGGTGTCTTTTTGTGGCGTCCTTTCGGAAATGCTGCTGCCTAATTTGCTGGGAAGAGGCAGATAGGTGGAAGTGAATTTCGGGATGATAGGTTTGTAGGGGAGGAGTTCGTTGGGAAGTATTGAAAGGGAAAATGTGTAAGTCTGTAAAACGTTGATCAGCTTTTTATTTAAATTGAAAGCGTTCTAAGTGAATGATTAACCGCTTAAAGGATTATAACGAGTATATTCGTATCTCATGTTTGTTTTTTGTATCTCTTAATTGTATCTCGCATCTCATAAATGTATCTCGTATCTCATATTTGTTTCTCATATCTCATATACGTATCTCGTATCTCATATTTATTTATTCCTATCTCATATTTGTTTATCGTATCTCATAATTGTATCTCGTATCCATATTTGTATCTCATATCTCACATGTGTTTCTCACACGTATCTTGTATCACATATTTGTATCTCGCATCTCATATTTTTATCACGTATCTCAGATTTGTTTCTCATATCTTATATACGTATCTCGTATCTCATATTTATCCTATCTCATAATTGTATCTCCACACATGTATTTCTTATACGTATCTCGTATCTCATATTTGCTTATGGTATCTCATAATTGTATCTCGTATCTCAAATTTGTTTTTCGTATCTCATAATTGTTTCTCGCATCTCTTATTTGCTTCTCGTATCTCATATTTGTATACCAAGAATTAACTGGTGTAAAAATGAATTTTAAACTTTGGACTAAAACGACTATTTTGGGCTGTCTTGCATAACTCTATGGAATACACTTATTCATTCAACAGCCATTATATTACGTTTTTATATTATTTAACAAACTGATTAACAAAAAAACTTCCCCGATGTATTAAATTTATTGTAACAAGAGATATATGGGATGTAATGGTGTGATAGATTGCGCATTGTGCTTCTGAGCTAAAGTAACTTGCTTCCAACTGGTGGTATTGAATCGAACTTAATCGACTTTCCGCGTAACACATTTGTCGTCTTCATTCCTGGCAAAGACATGGTAGCTTTTGATTCAATACTACCACTTGGAAGCAAGTTCCTTTAGCTCGAAAGCTCAATCAGCAATCCATCAGGCCATTCCATCCTGCATATCTCTAGTTACTATACATTTAACACATCGATGTAGTTTTTTATTAGTAGAAGACTTTTTAATTACTATCATAAAATAATAGTATTTAAAAAACAATTTATCGTGAAATCATAAACATTAAAAAATTTAACTACAAATATTTAGTTTGAAATTATTTTTAAAATTATGACATATTTTTTCTGAAGCTATGATAGGTATATTATTCATATTTTAATACTATTGTTATTTAATTCTTGCCATATTTTAAAAATTCTCTAAACTTAAATTCATCCTTATATTTTTCCTTTTGGTAATAATTTTAATATTAAAGATAACATCAGAAATTATAATATTATTTTTTCAGATTTACATGCCCGCTGGAAAATATATAAAAAATTAATTATTGCTTATATTAAAGTGGAAGAATTAAAAAAAATGGAAAAAGATTTGGTATTAAAAATTAAAGATATGATTTACATATTATATCATTTAAATTGCAAAAATGTACAAGAAATATCGAACTGTTGCTGAATGGAATTTAAATATTTGGGAAGTATAAACAAAATGTCTAGACACCCCACATTGTATTTTTAACTATTTTTGGTGCAGCTGAACGATATTTAAAATGCGCATACATAACAGATACTCTTAAATAAATTATTGATATTTTAAAGATTGTCTGTTAAAAGTTATTATTAAACAAAATATTTAAATTCTTCTTTAAATGCCAGAACAAAAAAAGAGGAGATAGTTCACGAAAAATAAATTTCATCAAGATTTACAGGGTATCCTACAGGGTAAATTCCTAAAAAATACAATGCTGAAATTGAACTGTAATATAATAAAAGATATATGGTGAATAAAATAATATTCAGCACTAAAAATGAAATGCACAAAATAATCAAATTATTATGACCAGAAATATCTTTCTTAAGGAGAACGACAACAATTACTCTGCTATGATGTAAGAAATAAATTACATATAAAAACTAATTACATAATCCTAACGATAAATTCTCAACCTATCTGTGAATGTACAAATTTTACTGACATTTTTCCTACATAAATAATAAGAAAGATATTCATTTATATATTTTAGGGAGAAATAATCAAAAAGTTGTATTTATGTTTTTTAATATTCATATAAGAGACCTGATGGCCGAGTGACTAACGCTCTGGAGCTAGATGCCATAGAGTTCGAGTCACAGCGGTGCATGTTCGTAGTGGTTTGAAATCTACTTAACGTAAGTCCCGGTCTAACATGACTGTAGATTGTTGGCCATAGGGCTGACAATCCTAACCCGTAAAAATAGAAAACATCTCCTGTCTCGAAATCTGCTAGTATTCAGACGGACCTGGCCCATCATGGGGCTGTTGCGCCAAGAAAGAAGAATATTAATTTAAGTATTGTTTTAAATTCTTCAAACCCTTAAAAAGGTGTACTTTTACAATATTCTTTTTAATCTATAGAAATGATCTAATTGTTACCCAAGAAAACTTTTTTTCTGATAAAGTGGTGTGAAAAAAATCCTTTTTTTTCTTCTAATATACGGAAATCTATTTTTTTTCCAGATATATCGGTTTTTTCTGATACATCGGTTCTTTTTCCTCTCAATATTAATATTTTTCATTTTTTTTTCAACTCTCATATATTTATTGACTTTATTATTTTTAAGACAAGAAAAGTTTTTAGGAAAAAGGGTTTTTTATGCAAAGTCATCCGTTAAAATTCAGGCAGAACAATTAGATTTTCCACAAAAATAATAACATAATCATTCAGTGTATAATCAGTATTTAAAAAAATACATACAGCATTTAAACCATGGTGACTAAAACACGCGACATCAAACTGAAGTATAATGGAATCCCATTTTAAACAATCCACTCCAATAATCTCAGCGGATTACCTTCTCAGCTGGGAGAAGTGATGACCAGCCAATGGAGCCAAAAACAAGCGCAATTTGTCCTCACCCCCTCATTAAACGGCGCATCAGGGCCAAACACCTTTATCTGGGAAAGGGGAGCTTCAGCCCATCAATGCCACGGTCCGGCCCGATCAGTGCGACGTCTCAATGGCGGTAATTTGGCCGGTAATTGCCACAATCCGCAGGCGCAAATGACAATCGCATTAAGAAGATACTCCGGGGGTGGTTGGAACGAGGGGGTGGGGGTGAGCCGAGATTGTCGAAGAAATTTTTACTCCCGGTGCTTATTTTTCATGAAGCAAAAAATGATGACGGAGTGTGTGTGTGTGGCTTTCTTTGATTTTTGTGCCCGTAACGATTACGGATAATTCGAGGGAAGTGAATCTGGATTAATACGGATTGTATCGATAGGCTTGGATTGTAAGGATTTTTCTCCTCTTTCCGAGGATTTCGGTGCGGAAAGATAAGAGAAAAAAATGATAAATAACGTCTATTGTCTATATTAAATAATGTCTATTGCGAAACTTAGAAAAAAAGATTGTATTTAATGAATGACATATGATGAAAACATATTAAATTTTTAATTAATGTGAATAAGGAAAAACTAAACTGTCTTCATGCAATTATAATATAGTGAATGCGTTTGTTTATTTTCCTGTTTCATTTTTGTGTGAGGACATATATTCACCATGGTAGCGTTTTCTCTGAAATGTTTTAGACACGTAATATGGAAACTATATGCATTTGATTATTATGACAAATGTCAGTTGGCTTAAAGTTCATTAGACTTTAGCAATTTTGTAGCAAATTAAGCGTTAAGAGGTGCCTACTATATTACACACATGCCGTGCCAATCCAATTTGGAATTTACACGTTTAAAGATACCATCAGAAATTCATACTCTCATCGAAAGGAAAGGAATTATATAATTTCCAACCCATGGATATATCACGACCATCCGCTATATAGATACAGAAACTTTCAGCCTCATTTGTCGAGTTGCAAACCTTGAGTTCGAAGACATCAACGTGCTACTCATAATCACTCCGGGCCCTGAATTGCCGAGTGTCTAGCGGTATCGGATTCGAGTCCCGGCGGTGCCATGGATATTTGTAGAGATTCTGAATCCACTTTAAGTCGTATGTCCCGGTCTCCTATGATTGTAGAGCGTCAAACTCACATCATTCCAAAACTTTATATGGGCAACTCAGCTCTAGGCACAATGATGTGGTGCGGTGTAGTAACAGTAATCACTCCGGGTCACAACTTTTCATATTAAACATTTAACAATCTAGAGTTTTTTTTAAAATTATTTTATTTTTTTATGTGATCGTAAATAAATGATGGAATTACTTAATGATGGATTTATTTATTAACTCGTCAAATTATTCTAAATTGTCAATTTCTACATCCATATATTTCCCTTTCAAGAAGAATTATTTAACACATTGTACATGTGATAATTTGAAGCATTGGATGTTTATAAACATATGTAGATTTTTTCTGATCGTGCAAAAGAAAGTATTCTATGCAAAAAGATGCTTTGTAAGTTTTATTTTTTTTTAAGATAAGGATCCCTTCATTGCTTGATAATTATAAAAGGAGACACTATATTGTTATATCACATATTTTAAAATTATTACTTAAAACATATATGTTAAAATGTTTAAGTTTTCTACGCATACAAATATTAAAAACTCATTTAAATTCTTATAATAATCTTATTTATTTTATAAATAAAACCAACTAATTTAAAAAACAACGTTTAAGATGACGCAAAAAATGCAATAAGAGTTACCCAAAAAGCTTATAAATAAATCAAAACTTGGCAAGGAATACAACAAAAATTCAATTATTTTAGATGTCCGGTGGTGATGGATCGGACAGAATGAGATGTCACATTTAAGTCACGCCTCACAAATACATAGCAAAAGATACGCATTCCGCAGAGAAATCGAAAGCATTGAAGATGTCACACGAAACAAGTTATAAAAGTTTTTTAGTCCGCCTTTTCCGAAAACTTGAAAATACATTTATTTCCAGACAGAAGAGCAGCGCATCGGTCATGAAAACCTCTGAAGTGAGTCAAAACGGTGGCTTCCCAACCGATGAAGTATGTAAGTTCAATGCATTTTCCTTTCTATTGCATCAGGAGTCGAAGGAAAGTAGACGATTTGTCACGCGTATCAAATATAATGCTTCCAATTTAAAAGTTGAACAGAAAAGTCTTAAAAGCAAAAAAAAAATAGATATTTGAATTAAATGTTGTTTCGATTCAATTTTTATAGATCAGTTTTGGTGTTTCATTAGGTTATAATATAGGAAATTATTTTTAAGCTAAATTGAAATTAAACCATTTCTACCTTTAAAAATATGCTTGCTGTTTCCTAAAGCCTGGAATTTTGACATTAGGTCATTCACCATTGGAATGGGAGAGGTGCAACATATTCAGTACGAGTTAAAGCTCTACACCACAGAATACCTACTTAGCAACACTCGCATTTTAGTATTGCAATGCAAGAAAATTGCAATTGTATTGCAAAAGACCATCCCTAAAGAGCGGCCTCTTTCCAACTTGCGAATTTAGCTCGCCACTCCCAGGTAATGGGGTGTAGGGTTTTGGTTCAGCATCATATCGGTTTTGAACGAACTGCCTTAGTTCAAAGCGATATCCAAAAGAATACTTCAGCTATGGCCTGATGGCCAATTGGCTAGTGCTCTGGTCTTTGGTACCACAGGTTTTCAGATTCGAATCCTGACAGTGACATGGATGTTTGATTTTGGTTCGGAATCCCCATTTAACTAGGTTCCGGTCTAATTAGCCTAAAATGTGGACAAAATGACTGTAGGGCGACAAACCACTTCAACCAAGTACAAAATATTATACAACAAAAGTTTTAAATTATTTTCAAAAACTAACAAAATGAGCTTACATGATTAAAGAACTAATTTGCAAAAATTATTAAACTTAAAAAAATGTAATTTGCTTATGTGGATTTTATACAACATTTTGTTAGGATTTTTGAGGCATAAATCAAGAAAGTAAAAACAAATTAAACTATTATTAATAGGATAAAGTGAACTGAATTTTTTTAAATTAACTTAGAAATAAAATTTTGTGTATATACAACAACTGATTTATTACGTTACTATTCAATTAGTAAGTAAAATTATAAATAAGTTGTTATGATGTTTTCATTGCCAATGTAGCATGTTTTACGTCGATGTAGTATATAAAAAAAATTAAGGATCAAAGTTTTAACATAAAAATTAAAACAAATTTTTATATATTTATTTAAAATATACCGAATCAATTATCGTTGTACATATTTCAACAATTTTAATTTTAAAAAAGTATCCAGTGATTTTTCTATTTAAGTAAAGCAAACATTTTAATGATATACTTAACTAAATTATTTGAAGCATCAATAATTATTACAAGAAATTGAAATTGCATTTAAAATAGCAGAAAATATATGACACATTATTTGTTTATTCTACGCAGCATCCTTAACCTATTTTTAGAATGCAACACGAATTTTCAAGTTTTTTCTGCAACATGACTCAGAAGAAAAATACGCACGGTACAAAAATACTTCAAGATTACATACAAGCAAGCAAAGAAAATAAGCATTTAATAAAGTCTTACTTGAAAATTCGCAATTAGCACGACTCGAATCACCCCAATAACACCTTCCAGCCTTCGCATTTTTCAAAAGGCGGCAAAACTCCAATCTATACTAGACATCTCCATTTACTTCATCAGCACACCGCGGGGGAGAGTAGGGTTAACAAACAAAATAAAAACCCGACCCTCCACCCCTACCCCCACACCAACCTTAAAACTCTTTGGCAATCAAAACTACGTGTGTATTATTGAAAGCAGGCAAAGTTACTGGAGAGGTAAAGATCGGGCTTGCACCTTACCAAGCGTAACGAGTTGAGGTGCATGGGGGAGGGAAGGGGGAGAGGGGAAGAAATGCCTGCTGTCCCCCCCATCCCACTTTTATTTCAAAATTCGAAAGTGTGCTCTCTTCCACCCCCCGTTCCACCCACACCACCCCTCCCTCCTTTCAACTTCGACTGTCTTTAACTTTAATCCATTGGACGGGAGTGCAACAATACTTCTATTAAACAAGGGGTGCCGTGGACATTAATTAAAACAGGTCGACATCTGTGGCCGGTTGCTATGGTTACCGAAAGGGGTGGGGGAAGCTTGGAGAACCGTGTTGATGTTTGGCGCGCGGACAAACATCTCGCTGCAGGGGGGTCCTTGAGTAAACAGAGCAGACGATGAAGGAGTGTTTTCTTAGATTGCGTTTTGTTGTTCTTGGCAACAGTGCGCAAACACTGCCGCCACCCTTGGCATAGATGTGTTCTGTTTCCACCCCTACCCCCCCTCCACCCCCACACCCAGCCTCGACCCTTCACGTGATCTTTTCTCCTTGGCTGGGGTTGCTTGTGATGATGATGATGATGATGGGGATGCCCAGTTGCATCTAAGGTGATTTTTGCTTCTTTTGGATGTAGTCAGGGAGAACCAACAGATTTGCTCCAGCGATGCTTCCGATACTTAGAACCAAATCGGCATCTGTTGTTCAATCAGCAAGAATCAATGCGAATATGCAAGAAGACAACAGCCACAAGAAAGTGTAACAAGAATAAAAGTTAGCATGCCTGAAGATTGTGACAGTCACAATCTATCACAGTAGAATAAAGAACAGAATATACTCCGGTTAATTATTAGCGTTTATTAAGAAATGTAAACTTTAGAGAATGTTTTCGTATTATATACAGATGCAATTTTTTTCTTTAAATTATACAGTTGGATTCATTCATAAAGTTGGTTTCATTCATAAATTTGGTTGGTTTATACAGTGGCATAATACTAAAATATGGATAGTTGGCACTTAATCAAATGACAATAAATGCAATCATCAAAATAATTAATATATAAAACGTCAAATTTTATTATTGCCATTTATAGCGTTTATTAATGTCATCATTGTCAATTCTGCTATGGTTACAGTGATAAAGCTTAAATACGTCATACAAAGAACAGAAAATTCTCCGGTTAATTATTAGCGTTTATTAAGAAATGTAAACTTTAGAGAATGTTTTCGAATTATATATAAATGTAATTTTTTTTTTTTTAATTTATAAAGTTGGTTTCAAACATAAAGTCGTCATTCATAAAGTTGGTTGGTTTATATTGTGGCATAATACTAAAATATGGGTAACTGGCGCTCAATTAGAAGACAATAAATGCAATTATCAAAATTAAGTTAAAATTGTTGTTTTAAGAAATTCATTTATTTTCATTTATAACGTTTATCAATATCATCGTAGTCAATTCTGCTGTGATTACAGCGATTAATTGTCAATCTGCTGTGATTACAGTGATTAAGTACTCCATACAAAGATTAACAGAATAAGTGAGTTAATCCTTCTAAATAACTGATCTTTAAAAATTATTTAGAATTTAGATATTTTTATGCCCAATGAGTTTTATAAAAAAAAAATTCGTTTTACCTATTACCCACATGATTAGAACAGAAATACCATTATTTAATCCTTGAATTAGTATTTTATGACGTAATTATTGAATGAAAATAAAATAATCGCTTAAATGATTTTTTTCAGATATAGTTTTGTTTCATTTCACTAAAATCTAAAAATATACATTGTTAGAATTATAATCATTAAATTCGTATCCTGTTTCATTTATTTTTTATTATAGAAATTCAAATACAAATTTAGCCATTCGGATTGCAAATCAGAATCAGAACCATAATCGCCAATCGTATGGACATCAAATGAAATGTCTGTTAAACAATACGAAATGACAATAAAATGATTCACGCCAGATTTACGATATTTGGAGTGAAGTCGCGTTTGCTACAGAATACAAAGATTATTATAAATATTCGTTTTAGTGCAGAATTAAAAACGTTAGACGTTAACTCACGGTGTTGCAACTATGACATACGAGTATATTCGGTATCATTCGTTAAGGGGTTCTTAATATTGTTTTCTTTAAATCTCTGAAGACTCATCAAATAACAATCTAGACAAAATCTAAACAAGATTCGTACCCTGTTTTATTTATATTTTATTATAGAAATTCAAATACAAATTTAGGCATTAGAATTGCAAATTAGAATGAGAACTATAATTCTTCGATTCATCGTCAGAACTTAGAAGATTAACAAGCATTGATACTAGTATCATTAAAAGGCAATAAATAACACACAATTATTCGCCAATCTTAAGGTTTGGTTTGATTTGTCGCTCCACCGTCATCTTGTGCACACGAGGGCTTAACAGACCGCGAATCTTAAGGACATCAAGTGAAATATCTGTTAAGCAATATAAAATAATGATAAAATGATTTTTGCCAGACTTATGATCATGGAGAAAATTCATATCGCTACAGAATACAAAGATTATTCAAAAGATTCGTTTTAGTCCAGAATTAAAAACGCTAAACGTCAACTCGTAGTGTTTGGAAAAGATGCAACTATGACATACGAGTATATTCGGGATCATTCGTTAACGGGTTCATAATATTACTTTCTTTAAATCTAAACAAAATTCGTACCCTGTTTCATTTATATTTTATTATAGAAATTCAAATACAAATTTAGGCATTGGAATTGCAAATTAGAATGAGAATTAGAATTTTTCGATTCATTGTCAGAACTTACAAAATTAACATGCATGATTCTTGCCAGACTTATGATACATTTGTCGCGTTTGCTACAAAATACAAAGTTTATTTAAAATATTCGTTTTAATCCAGAATTAAAAACGTTAAACGTTTAATAAGACATATATATATATTCGGGATCATTCGTTAACGGGTTCGTAATATTGCTTTTTAAACTCTGAAGACTCATTAAATAACAATCTAGGCATTCAACAAAACTAAAAGTATTTAATATATATAACTTTTCCTTCTAAACAGGACTATGCACTTTTTCAAGGCACAGTCTTTTTTATGCCTCATACAACGCAAACTAAAGACGAAAGAGCGGCGGCCAAAGTGAAGGCAAGAGCAGGTGAAGCCAAGACGCATTGCCGCGTCAAAGTGTGTGTTAAACAAATGCATCACGTCGTTAAAAACAAAGTAGTTAGCTATGAAGTAATGTGACAAAGTGCCTAACGAGAATAGCCTGTCAACGCCCATTTGCAAACAACGGGCTGCACGCGATGGCTCTTTTGTTGGTTCTCTCTGCGTTGTACGTGGAACATGTTAATTGTGTTGTTATTCCAAGTAATAGAGATTTTAGAGGATGGTGTTTAAAATTAATATATTAAAATATAATAATTTATGTTAATTAGAAAATAAGTAACGGATTTTAATAGTGCAATTAAAACTGCCATTGTTTTTAAAGATAAAAAAATTGACAATAAGAAGCTATATGCATATAAATTTGATTGCATTATTATGCTTTAAAAAATTTGTTTTAAGAGTATATTATTCATATTTCCACTAAGATAATAATATTTTTTTTAAATGTTATTTTTATTAACATTTTTTTTCGTTTCGTTATTTTTATTAATGTTTTTTTACCTTTAATCATCATGATTTATTATAGTCAACATGCTGAAGAAAAGAATGATAATGATTCATAAAAGTTCTGTGATTAATTTAAAAAATAATAAAATTTTACATTGGTTAGTGGTTCGGAATTGCTTCGTATTGATTGTTAGTGGTTCGGAATACACATTAAACCATTTTGTTTTCTAATGCGCCTTATTTTGATCTGAGTTCATTTACTCTAAATAGTAGATATGCTGCAAATTCAACATTTTCTAGAAAGGGCTTTTACACTTTATCAACGTTTTGTTATCATACTATGACAGGAAAATCCTAGAGGAAATGTTGGTCGTACCCTCCTCTTCAATAATTCGATGCTGTCTGACGACCCATTGGCTAGCGCTCTGGCCTTTGATATCACAGGCTACAGATTTGAATTCTGGCGGCGGCATGGATGTCTGTGAGTGATTCAGAATCCACGTTAAACTGTAGGTCTCGGTTTAATTAGCCAACAGTGCGCAAAACAATGACCGTAGAACAGCAAACCAAACCAAACCAAGGACTACGAAAGGAAATATTTAATTTTCCTTTGAACGTTTATTGACATATTTTGGAAATATTTCACTGACAGGAATTAAACACACTAAAGAATCAAAATTGATTACCGATTTCAAAACATGTCCTTCATTTAAATATGAGTACGAATAAGGATTTCTGCATTTTAATAGCAATGTGGGAACTCAGTAGATATAGCTTGGTTTGCTTTGTCGCTCTATAGTCATTTTATGCACACGAGGGCTAAATAGACCGAGACCTACAGTTTAAAATGGATTCCAAAACCCCTGACAAACATCCATGCCACCGCTAGGATTCGAATCTGGAGCCTGTGGTACCAAAGGCCAGAGCGCTGGACCACTTGTCCACCAGGCCGCAGTAGATATAACTGGGAAAAACGCTTAAAACATTCCACCACAATTTTTAAAAAACTATCCTGTTTTTAAAATCATTTAGCCTAATATATATATACATGGGGAAAAACCAGATAATCCCCATTCACTAACTACACGTTCCCTTCACAATACCTTAAACTAAACAGAAAACTGTCTCTTTAATACTACAGTGAGCCAGGGGGCACTTACGGCGGGGCATGTAGTTGGAAAAGTTCCCCCCAAATGAAGACATCTCGCCGCGAAAGAACTGCGACTGCTGGATAAACATTGCGATCCTATCCGGCCGTGCTTCAAGAAAAAGGACAAGTCGCGTTGCGTTCGTCTCCATGGCAACGCATTGCGCGCGTCTCGGCTTTTGTATGCAAGGCGCGCCTTTGATTATGAGGGGAGGAATTCTTTTAAAGTACCTACGGGCTTTCTGGCGGGAGTTAATGGGATAGGATTGAGTTTCTATAAATGCGATGGTATTTATAACCCATATATATATGTCAAAATACAAATATGTGATTAGGATATTTTAAAATAGATGAAATTAAAATAAAAAATCTATCCGGTAGAGGATGTAAAGTAATTGTTGTAGGAATTGAACACATGTTGTTTGATAGGAGCACTTTGAACAAAAATATATTTGAGTTATGGAAAAATAAAATGCACCAAAATCGTAAATCAAACTTAAAATTAACATCGTAATATAATGCTAGACTGATTCGTGAAAATTCTTGTTTCATTAATAGCATGTGCAGCTAGCGACTCAGACTCAGGTGCTCATACAACTGCATATTTGCAGCATGTGTTACAGTTAATGTTTTCAGAAAATGAGTATTGTAAGAGTGTATGTAAGCATCTCGCATTAGCAATCCGGCTCAAGAAAATGCGATGCGCAAATACATAGCAACTCTCTTTACAAGTCCTTCTAAAAGTAAACCTTTGCCTATTCCCATCTTTTAATAGCCTGGGTTAATGGAATTCAATATCTTTGATAAACAATTATACGTAAGTCTAATTTTTATGTACCTAATTTCTATTCAAAATTTTTTGATATTTTTATATTATACAGAAATGCTTTAATGTTGAAGACATAGAAATATCAATATGAATAATAAACATTTTAAATTTCACTTTTTTTTCATGAAGTAATAGTTTTTTCTGGGCCTGATGGCCGAGTGACTAGCGCTCTGGAGCTCGATGCCATGGATGCTTGTTGTGGTTCGGAATCCACTTTAAAACTATAGATCCCCGTCTAATATGACTACAGAGCGTGGGGTGTAGGGCTGACAACCCTACCCTGTAAAAAATAGACAACTTATGTTTCGAAATCTACCATTAGACAGACTGCCTTGTCCCACCATGGGGCTGTTGCGCCAATGAAGATGAACAGTTTTTTCTTCCAAATTTTTATTCCTGTTTCACATTATAAAAAAATAATCTGATCTATGCTTTTTTAATTAATTACCCTGATTGACGAATTAATTTAGACATAAATAAGAATTTACTTTTAAAATTTAATTATTTATAATAATTTAAATTTTTAACAATTTAAATATTGATGTATTTAAAATAAACATAAATATTTAAAATAATTAATAACTAGTTTTATAATGTTTAATTTAAACCTACTAAATAAAATAAAATAAAATAGCATAGGAATGTTTAACTTAAAATTTACACATTAGTTTACACATTTTCACATTTTAATAAAAATAAATTTTAAAAAAAATAAAAATTTTACTTAATAAATAATGAGAAGTCTCCCAACTTCAAGTCTGATTAAAAAAATTTTTTATAATTATTATACTCGATTAGAATTCCTAAAAAAGCGTTTACTAAACATAATAAGAAAGTAGAAAAAAAAATGTACCTTAAAAAGTATAAACCAATCAATTTCGTGTTTCCTTTTAAAAACAGAAAAAGTAAAGAAAAAACCCAAAACACTTCAATAACAATTAATTATACAATAACACAATTCCAAAAAGGTAAGGAGGAAATACGTTTATTACCTTACAAGAAACTAACTGAATGAAAACGAAACCATACAAACTTAATTTTTTTTAATAATACTAAAACAATATCCGAATCGCATAAAAACTATCGGAACCGAGACATTAAAAATAATAATAATGAGGAAATTGAAAGGAAATACTGCGAGTATAAATTATTCCCTCTTAACTGCTTCTATGGAAATAAAGAAGAAAATGAAAGAAGTATCAAATGAATCCAGCCATCAAGCAAGGCGTATCTAGATGTATAGATACATTTTCACACACACAACATAAAAAATGGTCTTTTTTCTCTTAAAAGAAAAGTGCGATTCCGAAGAAAGGAAAACATACGCCCATTTAGTACCAGAAAAGAAATAAAAACATTTCAGTCCGATTAAAAACTTTTTATACTTTTTACGCTAGGCTCTGAATGGCCTAGTGACTAGTGCTCGGGAGAACAGGTTGCGGGTTCTAGTCTCGCCGGTGCCATGGATGTTTGTAATGGTTCGGAATCCACTTTAAACCGTAGGTCCCGGCCTGGGTAGCGCTAAGTGAGTAATGTCGGTGCAGCGCTTGCCTTAAGGCATCCAAGACAATTGTCTAATTGTTTGCCAGCTGCGTTAGAACGAAAAATAATTACTATACTCGACTAGAATTCCTAAAAAAGTGTTTACGAAACATACACATTTGTATATATACATTTGTTTAGGAGTTATTTTAATACAAATAAACGTAATAAAAAAATAAATTTTTTATTTAATAAACAATGTGAATTCTTATAATTTTCAGTCTGATTAAAAAATTTTTTATAATTATTATACTCAACAAGAGTTCCAAAAAAAAGTATTTACGAAACATAATAAGGAAGCTAAAAAAAATTTACCTTATAAAATATAAACCAATCAATTTCGTCTTAAAAAAGTAAATTGAATAAAGGTAAGTAAATTGATTATTAAAAACTGAAAAAAGTAAAAAAAAAACCAAAACACTTCAATAACAATTAATTATACAATAGCACAATTCCAAAAAACGTGAGGAGAAAATACATTATTACCTTTGCAGAAATTAACTGAATAGCACGAAGAATGAAAAGGAAACCATACAAACTTAATTTTTTTAATAATACTAACACAATATCCGAATCGCATAAAAACTAATAACGAAACTGAGACATTAAAAATAATAATAATGAGGAAATTGAAAGGAAATACTGCGGGTATAAATTATTCCCTCTTAACTGCTTCTATGGAAATAAAGAAGAGAAGAATAAAAAAAAAGAAGTATCAAATGAATCCAGCCATCAGCCAAGCCGTATCTAGATGTATAGATACATTTTCACACACACAACATAAAAAAAGGGTCTTTTTCTCTTAAAAGAAAAGTGCGATTCCGAAGAAAGGGAAACATACGCCCATTTAGTACCAGAAAAAGAAATAAAAACATTAAAAGCGGACACAAAATAATAAAAAAAAAAAACCCGAACCGCCTTGTGGTTTCAGAAACGTTTTCGTTATTAACCTACTGTAATGGTTCCGGTATATGTGTATGCACATGTATATGTATATATGCATGAATATACATATATACATACATACGTATACATTTGTTTAGGAGTTATTTTAATACAAATACATTTAATAAACAAAACTTTTTATTTAATAAATAATGCAATTCTCATAATTTCAGTCTGATTAAAAAAATATTTATATTTATTATACACAACAAGAATTCATAAAAAAAAGTTTACGAAACATAATTAGAAATGGAAAAAAATGTACCTTAAAAAATAATAACCAATCAATTTCGTCTTAAAAAAGTAAATTGAATTAAGGTAAGTAAACTGATCATTAAAAACAGATAAAAGTAAAAAAAATCCAAAACACTTCAATAACAATTAATTATACAATAACACAATTCTAAAAACCTGAAAAGGAAGAACATTACCTTACCTTAAGCATTATTACCTTACAGAAATTAATTGAATGGAAACGAAACCATACAAACTTAATTTTTTTCTTAATAATACTAAAACAATATCCGAATCGCATAAAAACTAATGTCGAAGGCCGAGACATTAAAAATAATAATAATGAGGAAATTGAAAGGAAATACTGCGGGTATAAATTATTCCCTCTTAACTGCTTCTATGGAAATAAAGAAGAGAAGAATAAAAAAAAAAAAAAAAAGAAAAAGAGAAGTATCAAATGAATCCAGCCATCAGGCAAGGCGTATCTAGATGTATAGATACATTTTCACACACACAACATAAAAAAAGGGTCTTTTTCTCTTAAAAGAAAAGTGCGATTCCGAAGAAAGGGAAACACATACGCCCATTTAGTACCAGAAAAGAAATAAAAACATTAAAAGCGGACACAAAATAATAAAAAAAACCCGAACCGCCTTGTGGTTTCAGAAACGTTTTCGTTATTAACCTACTGTAATGGTTCCGGGTAGGATATTTTTCCCAATTCTTCTCCACGCACCAAAAACCTATATATCTACAAAGAAAATATATATATATATATCCGTCATATCTTATAAGTTTTTGGCATTCCAAAAAACTTTTTTTGTGTCTATTCCGTATATGTCTTTTCTCTCTCTCTTTCTTTGTGATATGTAATATTTTTGGTATTTTGTTTCTCTTGCTCAGAGAGGGAAGAGAGAAAGTCACTGATGATACAACCGCTTGATATTCTAACGCCCTTTTCTTTCGGGACGTAATGGTGTCATTCCTGATAGGACGGTGTTAGCAAATGTCTCGGTTGACGAGCGTGGCTGAGTTAATATGGTTTTTCGCAGACAGGGACACAGAAAAGAGCCAAGGCTTGATGGAGATACTGCAGGAGGAGGAGAAACATTTTGGGAAATAAACTTGAAGGGAGGAATAAAGATTGACAGAAAAGGCTCATTAAGTGATATATCTGGTGCTATATAACCTCAACTGCAACTGTATGTTCTACATTGGATCTATGCTTTTAACCAACACAATGTGATTACATACTATTGTATTTAAAATTTATTAAACAAAATTCATTTAAATATTAACATTTATTAATTTTTTAGTATTTAATGTTCCTTCACTTTATATTGTCTAAAACAATCAGAATTATCAAGTTTATGGCTGGTTTGGTTTATCGTCTACAATCATTTTGGACACACTTTGTGCTAATTAAACCGGGATCTATAGTTTAAAGTGGATTCCGAACTAGCTAGCCAATTGGCCATCAAGCCGCTGTTTATGACTGGAGAATATAATTTTAATTCCTACTTAATCAGATTTTATCTTTTGCTCAATTGATTTTTGCAACTTCAATGATAATTGAGTACAGAATATTAATCACACACTTTTCAGCTGCTCCATGCTTGAAGACGCTAGAAAAAAAGAACAGAGAGTTCAAAAACTCAAACGTCCACCAACTTTTTGCCAGCTTGTTAATAAGAAGTCTGCTATTATACGCTTTTGTAAATTTGTCCATTCTTTATATATTAATATCATCATATATTCCTTACATATTTATATCACAAATTTTATTATAAATATTATTATAAATATAACCCCCCATTTTATTTGATAGAATCGATAATGTAAACAAATAATGGCCTGATTATAGACCTAAAGTTAAATCTTTGATAAATTGATAAACAACCAACGATTATATTTTTAAAGGACTCAATAAATTCATAATTATTCATCTTAAGAATATTAAATGTTCAAATCATGTAATAGAGGTGATATTTATTGAACCCCTAAGGAAGAAAACAATAAAATAATTTTTTAATAAAATCTGTTTAGTGCAAAAAAATTCAGAAAGTTTATTTGAACCAAGAAAAGTAAATTTGTTACTAATTCTATTTATACTCTATAGCAATGCTTTCACTGCCGAAATACTGGATTCACCCTAAAACATGTTTTACAGAAAGTATATTTTGAATCGCGAGCATTTCAAACGAAGCTGATTCATAACGAATGGTAATATTAAAAAATAAGTCATGTATTTTTTCATGAATAAAATTCTACAGATTTTGTATCGTTTAATATGAAAATTTTAATGTTGGTTCTTTCACAAGAATAAGAGATTTCAAAAGAAAAAAAAAAGAGACAAAGTGTGCCACAAACAAATGATTTGGTGATATCAGTATCTTTCCGATAATCATATATGCATAGCAAATTGATGGGTAAATCTGATTTTGGGACAAAAAATTCAAGAGGTCTAATATTTTGTTTATTCATTGATATTTTAAAATAGAATACTAAAATGAGAATTTTAATTTATTTTATTTCCAAAATAAGAGCATACAATTGTAGTTTTAATTTGCATAATTAATTTGATATTAAAAGTTTTATTACTTACAATTTTTTTAAAATTTAAAATAAAGAATTCCCCTTCTGTATTTCGCTAAAATTCAGAGATATTTTTAAATCATGATGTTAAAACCAAACACGCTTCTGTAATCTAATCTTGTTATTACAAATATGAATAGTTCGAACTCTTTTATGTAATGGGCATAATTCAGATTGAAAATTTTAGCAGGAACAATTTTGCTATGTCTCTAATAATTTTCGGACACACTATACAATATCTAAAATTATATGAAAACAGAAAACACATTTCTTGATGAAATATCAATCAAACAATCCAACCCCATCATAAGAAATACATCCTATAAGCAAACATAACATCGCAATAACCCTTCCTGGACTTTCCACACTACTACAACTCACACAGACAAAAAAAAACCTTTCACTACACGAATCACGAACGATAATTATAATAAAGAAAGAAACAAATTACAGCCCTCGCATTTAATGAAAATACATCGCGGCATGCGATGGCCGCATGACAGAGTGGACCACAAACAAATTGGCATGCCCCGGACCATTCCAAGTCACGGTATTTACTGTGTGGAAAGATAAATAAAACGGCTGCTCACTTTCAGATCAAATGAGCACGACCTGTGTAGTCATAAACCGCGGTAGCAACCCATACAGAAGAAAGGAAAAAAACCGTGACAACACTATTACCGCTGGCCACTGAGTTGGGCTTTATGCTTGCATTGTAAATTAGTAAAGAAATTTTACTTCTATACATTCTAGTTTTTTTTTTCTGTAATAATTTTCGGACACACTATATAATATCTAAAATTACAGGTAAACATAAAACACATTTCTTGAGGAAATATCATCAAACAATCCAACCCCATCATAAGAAATACATCCTATAAGCAAGCATAACATCGGAATAACCTTTTCTGGATTTACCATATTATTACGGCTGACCATTGAGTTGGACTTTATGTTTAAAATTTAGAGAAGAAATGAGTAAGTTAGTAAAGAATATTGAGTAAGTTAGCAAAGAAAGTAAAGAAATGTTAGAAAAGAAAGTTACTTCTATATAATGTGGTGTTAGTAAAGAAGTAGTAAGTAAAGAAATGTTACTTCTATATAATGTGGTGTTTTTTTTTTACTACGCAATTTTGCTAATTATTTTCGTACACACTATATAATGTATAAAAGTATAGGATAAAAGAAAACACATTTCTTGATGAAATATCAATCAAACAATCCAACCCCATCATAAGAAATACATCCTATAAGAAAACATAACATCGCAATAACCCTTTCTGGACTTTCCACACTATTACACACAAAAAAAACCCTTTCACTACTCGAATCACGAACGATAATAATAATAAAGAAAGAAACAAATTACAGCCCTCAAAATAACCCTCGCATTTAATGAAAATATATCGCGGCATGCGATGTACCACAAACAAATTGGCATGCCCCGGACCATTCCAAGTCGCGGTATTTACTGTGCGGAAAGATAAATAAAACGGCTGCTCACTTTCAGATCAAATGAGCACGACCTATGTAGTCATAAACCGCGGTATCAACCCCCCACAGAAAGAATGAAAAAAAGGACCGTGACAACAATTCATGTGTCACGCTATTTCTCACTTACACGCACAACACGTGAGAGGGACAGTGTGTAGAAAAAAAATAATCAATGAGAATTAAAGCGCAAAAAAAGCATCTTATTGGTGACTTCTCGAAGAACAGCGGCGTAAGTCAAGTTTTACGGATTTAAATATTATCTATTTCAATCAATTTTATTCAGAACAGTTTTAATAACAATATTTTTGTCACGGAATGCCATTATTTTTAAGGTAAAAGAAAAAAAAATATTTACGGAAATGGTGTGAATATGATCTATAACTTTTGATAGAGTGATAATGGTAATGAATGGTGTAATTTATGTAATCATAAAACGCTACGCAATCTATCAACTCACCATTATTTTCCATCATCGTGTTAAAAGAGTAATTATGTTTAATGCGTTTATACTTAAAAATACTTTTTTAATTTACAAATGATGCTATTATTTTTGGAGGCATTTACACGTAATTAAAATATTAATATTATTTACAGCTGTGAGCGCAAATTTACAGTCCCTTACGTTTTACACTACAAAAACCGTTTTTGCAAAAGAAAAAAAAGGGAGATTTATACTAAATAAATTATTATTAAGTGAAAAAAATAAAGAAGGAAACGCATAACTTTACAAAGTTTTTTGAGGAACCAAATAATTGCTGTATTCATATGCGTTGTTATTTTACTTCAGCTAATTCTCAACTAGAATGAAGATATGAAACAGTTTCAGCGTCACCTAAGATGAGCCACAGGGGGCATGCTACACTGAAACCAAATTGTTCTATCAAAATTTTAAATGTACACAATGTGGGGGTTTGCATCTTCTTTCCTTCCTTGTCAAGCACAACGGAAGAACACTTTAGTCTATTGCTTTTTAGGATTCTTTACCCACATAGGAACGACGCTTTCGGTTTGGCAAGAACATACCTAACCATTGGAGTATCACTAAATACCATTGGCAGCGTACATATCATTGGCAAACCATTGGCGTACGTACCATTGAAATACAATTGCCGTACATACCATTGGCATACGTAACATTGACATACCATTGGCGTACATACCCAACCATTGACGTGCCATTGAAATACAATTGGCGTAGGTACCACTGACATATCACTGGCTTACCATTGGCATACCATTGGTGTACGTACCATTGAAATACTATTGGCATACCATTGGTGTACGTACCATTGAAATACTATTGGCATACCATTGAAATACTATTAGCGTACATACCCAACGCACTATCCAACATATTGCTCCAGGTGAAAAATTAAATGCAAGTTACGAATACAATTTAATTGTTTTGTTAGCCAAAATTACTGTGTTAGTTTAAGTACAATTTCTTAAATAGTGATCATTAGCAAAAACAGCAAATATATATTTGTCATTTTATAATAATACAGAAGCAATAATCGATTGTAATAGAAAAGGTTTCATCAACATAATACTGTTATTAAATTTGTATATACATTTATACATTTCAACACAATTCATGCAATTTAAATCAAAATGATGTATTATGTGATGGTTATAATTAATATAAAAATAGCATTTATAAGTGTTTTAAAGATAAATCTTATAACACCGTAATAAATAAAATTTTTCACAAATATATTTTAATTCATTTCTTATGTAAAAAGCAATTTAAAAGTTTCATAAAATAATGAAAGCAAATCGAAAAAATGTCTAAGATCAATTAAAATATATACATTTAGTAAATGGTAAAACGTACATTTTTATAAGCATCAATTTAGTATTCTTCTTCAATTTAGTAAAATTCTTTTAATTTTTACACTATCTCGTTTTTTTTTTTTTTTAAATAACGTATACCAAGAAAATTCTCCATATTATTTATTTATTTACTGAAAAAGAACATATATTTGCTCACATTTTTTGTAACAGAATGTGTTTTTAATAAAATTGCATATTTTAATGTTTAAAATAGTCAATATTTTTTAATTGCAAAAATCAAATGTATTATGAAAAATATTTAAGAACGGGAACTTAGATTCAATTCAAAATATTTCTTATTTTTTGATAATTAAATATAAAAATAATCGCTAATATAATCAATAAACTCAATCAAATAAAATACCTAAGAAACAATCGTTTAATGCAACAACAAAAAAATGAATCATAACCCAATGCTACTAATGCAATGAATTGCGCCACTATTTCAATGAAATGCTTGGGAAATATGTGTATGAATGCAAAGGTGAATGTATACAAGCATCAGGGTGTGGTGTTTCGTGCTTGGAGTAAATAGTTAATTTCACTCGTGGGTTGGAAAATCACAGTTATCGTGCGATTATTTTCATATTTTGTTGGGAGGTTTTTTTTTTATGTTCGAACGCAGATTCTGGCTTACGCCTTCCCCCCACACACTTTAGCTTTGGCGTGCTGAAAGACAATTGGGATTTTATTTCGCATTATCTATTTTCTTTTAATTTTTCATCTCGTGTATTTAGGACCGGACCAGATAGTTTTTGACAGGAAGACGTGATCATGCAAATTTAAAGCTAATACGAATTAATTTTTTTTACAAATAAATTTTGTAGTTATTTTGTGGCTTAAGAATAAATTTGTGGTTTCGTAGTTTAAGAATAAATGTTGTAGTTTTGTAGTTTATTAATAAATTTTGTAGTTAAATTTTATTTTTTTTTCCGGTATTGAACTAACAATGAAGAATTCAAATAC
Source organism: Caerostris darwini (assembly GCA_021605075.1). Classification (NCBI taxonomy): domain Eukaryota; kingdom Metazoa; phylum Arthropoda; class Arachnida; order Araneae; family Araneidae; genus Caerostris; species Caerostris darwini. Next base: position 270,475 of record BPLQ01007705.1, on the reverse strand, counting down.
ACACCAAGTAAATGGAAACAAAGAATGTTGATAATAAACTATTTGCATAAGTTCGAATCCACTGGTAGCATGCATTACAGTCACTGCTTTCGGAAACGAGGAGACTCTACGGCAATGGTGACAAGGTGTGTAAAGAATCAAAGCCCTGATAATCAATTGTTTATTGTTTCTGGATGCCTGGGAGTTTTCTGGATTACTCCAACATGACACGCAAATGCGGGACAGTAGCCCTTAAAAGTTTTCAATCAAAGTCCTCGCCTCCTCCCCCGTCGGTGGGATGTTTATGGTATACCCAATGAAACGCAAGACTCATCGAAGTTCAATTCTTAAAATATCTTTCCTTTATTCTTCTTCTTCACTGACGCAACAGCCCCATGGTGGACCAAGGCCGTCCGCCTACTGGCAGATTTCGAGACAGGACATGGCTATTTTTTACGAGGTAGGGTTATCAGCCCTACGCTAAACGCTCTACAGTCATATTATCATATTAAACCGGGACCCATGGCTTAAAGTGGATTCAAACCATTACAAACATCCATGGGGCCACCGCGACTCGAACCCGAAACCTATGGCCACCGAGCTCCAGTCACTCGACCATCAGGCCCCTCTTTCCTTTATTACACAAGATCAAATGCCGTGGCCGAGTTAATTTACAAATATTTTTTCTTAATAACAGATAAATTAATATTTATTATAAAGAAACTGTTTTTTAAATAAAAAGTAACCAACAAATTAAACATTCCTGCAATAATTTTAATCAAAATAAAATAAAATGTAACTTAGCAAACTAATTTAAAGTTATTTTGAAATAATGCTTTAAATACACGAAGTATACTGGAAAAAGAAAAATTTATGTTAGGATTTTAATCGAAAATAAAATAAAATGTATCTTTATAAAAGAATTTGAAGTTATTTAAACAAATACCTGAAGTAATAAAATGCATCTCAAAGCTGCAAGTTTACATTTTAAAAGACCTATGCAGACACGGGAGAAAAAGTTATAACAGCTTTGCCAAATTTATTTGCCCTTCTAGTAAGACCAAATACCATTACCTGAAACATTTATATTTCATCAGGCATGAACTATTAAGACAAAGCTAAATATTTGTAAAATTAATATGTTTGAGACGACATTCAGGATTTACGGAAAAATCCTATTGAGATGACATTATTTGATAAGAAACATAAATGATTAAAAACTTCTAGATTGAATCTATTTGCTGATAACAAACTCACAACAGAATACCGTAGAAATTTTATACAAAATTAATACAATACTGTCTGCAAAACTGGAAATTCAAATGAATCCAGAAAACCGAATTCAAACATTCTCATTCCGTAAGCCCTGAATAAATAAGTCTTTCTTTTTATTACCCCGTTTCATAACTTATGCAGAATTCATCACGAATAAAAATGAATTGTTGACAGTGATCAACGAGGAACTATATTTAGTTTTGAAAAGAGCTGCCTGGGTTGGTTGGAGGGAGTGCCGATAGAGGGCGCTGCGCAGTCAAGTGGCAACAAAATAAACACGTGTTTGGGGATAACCGAGAAGACTGCAGCAGCGCAGTTGGCCTTGGGACGCTGGAGAAACCTAAAGATACATTCTTTCTTTCCTCTTTTCTTTTCATTGTCGTCTGCATCGCAGGCTGCTTAGCGAATTAAGGGGCAATCCACACATTGAGAATCTGTTAAATAGAGGCCGCTGTAATTATTGCTAATGTATAACCTTAAAATTAGAATTAATTTTAATATTCTTAAAATCTTGGTCTTGAATGACAATTACCGAGTGGATAGCGCTCGGTTCCACAGGTTTCGGGTTCGAGTCCCAGCGTTGTTATGGATGTGTGTAGTGGTTCGGAATCCGTTTTAAGCCGTAGGTCCCGGTCTTATATGATTGTTGAGCGTTGGGCGTAGAGCTGACAACCCTACCCCGTAAAAAGAAAAACATCTCTTGTCTCGAAATCTACCAGTAGGTAGACAAAAAAAAAACCCACACTTGGCCTTGGCCCCCACTGGGCTGTTGCGTCAAAGATGATGATGATGATACCTTAAAATTAGAATTCGTTTTAATATTCTTAAAGTCTCGGGTCTTGAATGGCTAGCGCTCGATACCACAGGATTCCCGGCGGTGCCATAGATGTTTGTAGTGGTTCGGAATCCACTTCAAAACCCTAGGTCCCGGTCTAACAGGATCGTAGACCGTTGCGGGGTATTGTTACTCCGCATCCGTAATTTATCTTCAAGCTACACGCACCCCTTGGGTAGTGCTAAGTGAGTAACGTCGGTACAACGCTTGTCTTAAGGCATCAAAGACAATTACCTAAATGTCTGCCAGCTGCATTAGAACAAAAAGAAAAAAAAAATTCTTAAAATCTGTATTAAAAAATACTGAAACAGTCTGCCTCGGTATATATAAATTAATACGCCTATAAAAAATTTTAATGGTTCTAAATTTTAAAAGTAGGTTAATTACGGCTTAGTAAGTAAGCGAGAATAATCATAATTGCTTTGAAAGATTGACAAAGACTAAGTGCTAATTATGAATTAGGACCTAGCTAGCCAGGAAGGTATTTTGTTAATATGCCCTTAAAATTTCAAAAATTATACTTTCATAATGAAACGAGACATTCCATAAATCCCAGGGCATTAATTAGTGGATTTCCAAATATAGCTGAAAGAAAAGTTATTGTCTACAAGAATTGACTCAAGTAACTTTTATGGTCACATATAAAAAAATTAACTAATACCAGATCTTCAAAATAATAATAATAATAATTAGAACTATTGGTGAAAGAGAATTGGTTAAAATCAGTAATAGTGTTAATGAAAAAAAAATTATAAATTTGAACTAACTCTCTAATCGATAATATTGATGTCATATATTGAAGTGTTAGTACTGTAATTTACTTTTTACCTTGACAAAATATGGTAAATTAAAAGAATGTTAATAAAAATTGCTAACGATTATAAATAAATTATAATGTGTTTCTTTTACTATTAAAGTAAAAATATAATAATAATAAATGACCCTTTAAAATGCATTTCATATTACAAATTATTTCTCATTGTATTAAAATACCCTGATGTCGGACAGTGTAAATATTCATCATAAATAAAAATGTCGCATTCCCATAGTGGAAAGCGACCTGATGGCCACCTGGCTAGCGCTCTGGCCTATGGTACCACAGGCTTCAAATTCGAATCCTGGAGGTGGCATGGATGCTCATGAATGGTTCGGAATCCCCGTTAAATAGTAGGTCTCGGTCTAATTAGCTTAAAGTGTACAAAAAATGACTATAGAGCCATAACCAAACCATAACGGGAAAATAAGAGTGCAATGTAGCAGCCATTCTTCACACGCTATAGCTTGGATAACGCTGAATCTGCTACTCGCTGAGAACTTAGGTCAAAGTGTCTGTAATTGAAAACAGCAATAACAATAACTAAATAATACCAAACTATAAAAACATCACAATGAAAACAGTTTCATATTTACAACTCCTAAAATATTGAAATAACAAACATGACTACCCAAAACACAAAATTGATTTTAAAAAAAATTTAAAACACCGTCCAAAAATCTTGAGTTTTCCGCAATCGAAACATGGATATCAAGTAGCATTTCTTAAGCACCATAAAAGAGGTCTTAAGCAGACAAAAACCTGAAATATAGCTTTCACAACAGAGGAAATAAAAACACAATGAGAGTCGGCAGCATTACAATAAATGAAATAAAAAAAAGGAAGGCAATAAATCCAAGACACAAATCCTATGATTTCTTAGGCGAAGCCGATAAGAGAGCATCTCAATGATCAAACCGGGTGCATTGCGCATTGTGTATCGAGAGGAACACAATGAATGGGAGAATCGGAATGCCTTTGATGCATTGGAATTGGACAGTTGTATTTTGCGGGTAATGCCTTTGCCCATAGTAGTATTGATGAGATCAACAATACAACAGAAATGGATCCCAGATAGATATGACCCTCTGTATTGAATTAGGAAATGTTGTGTCAATAGTTTTTTTTTTTTTTTTTTTAAATATTGATTGTTTGTTGTTCTTTTTTTTTAATTTAATTTTTATTTATTTATTATTTTATTTTATTTTTTATTTATAAAAAAAAGGGATAATAATTATTATTTTATTATATTTTTGTCAAGAAAATTACTGTTACTATTATTTTTTAATATTTATTTATAAAGAAGTCATAGGGTAATTATTATTTATTATTATTTTTTTATTATGTTTTTTGTCAAGAAAATTTATTGTTATTATTATTTTATATTACTTTTATTTGATTATTGTTATTATTGTTGTGTTTATTATTATTATTTTTATTAATTATCATATATATTTTTTTGATAAGAAAAAGCATTTATTTAAAATATATATGCTGCTCATTAATTCACAGTGTAAGTTCTTGTTAATTAAGTTAAATAATTCATAATTTCAGTTGAGTTATATAGACTTGTAAAATAAATAACATAAAATAAACGGATAAGCGTTAATTTAAAAAAAGTAAAATTATTGTTATTATTATTTATTATTGTTATTTGATTATTATTTTTATTGTTATTATTATTTTTTGATAAGAAAAAACTTGTCCTTAAAATATATAAGATACTCATTAATTCACAGTGTAAGTTCTTGTTAATTAAGTTAAATAATTCATAATTTCAGTTGAGTTATATAGCCTTGTAAAATAAAGAACATAAAATAAACGGATAAGTGTTAATTTAAAAAAAGTAAAATTATTGTTATTATTATTTATTATTTAATTTGATTATTATTTTTATTATTATTTTTATTGTCATTATTTATTATTATTTTTTCATAAGAAAAAACTTTTCCTTAAAATATATATAATGCTCATTAATTCCCAGTGTAAGTTCTTGTTAATTAAGTTAAATAATTCACAATTTCAGTTGAGTTATATAGCCTTGTAAAATAAAGAACATAAAATAAACGGATAAGTGTTAATTTAAAAAAGTAAAATTATTGTTATTATTATTTATTATTTAATTTGATTATTATTTTTATTATTATTTTTATTGTCATTATTTATTATTATTTTTTCATAAGAAAAAACTTTTCCTTAAAATATATATAATGCTCATTAATTCCCAGTGTAAGTTCTTGTTAATTACGTTAAATAATTCACAATTTCAGTTGAGTTATATAGCCTTGTAAAATAAAGAACATAAAATAAACGGATAAGTGTTAATTTAAAAAAAGTAAAATTATTGTTATTATTATTTATTCTTTAATTTGATTATTATTTTTATTATTATTTTTATTGTCATTATTTATTATTATTTTTTCATAAGAAAAAACTTTTCCTTAAAATATATATGATACTCATTAATTCACAGTGTAAGTTCTTGTTAATTAAGTTAAATAATTCATAATTTCAGTTGAGTTATATAGACTTGTAAAATAAATAACATAAAATAAACGGATAAGCGTTAATTTAAAAAAAGTAAAATTATTGTTATTATTATTTATTATTGTTATTTGATTATTATTTTTATTGTTATTATTATTTTTTGATAAGAAAAAACTTGTCCTTAAAATATATAAGATACTCATTAATTCACAGTGTAAGTTCTTGTTAATTAAGTTAAATAATTCATAATTTCAGTTGAGTTATATAGCCTTGTAAAATAAAGAACATAAAATAAACGGATAAGCGTTAATTTAAAAAAAGTAAAATTATTGTTATTATTATTTATTATTTAATTTGATTATTATTTTTATTATTATTTTTATTGTCATTATTTATTATTATTTTTTCATAAGAAAAAACTTTTCCTTAAAATATATATGATACTCATTAATTCACAGTGTAAGTTCTTGTTAATTAAGTTAAATAATTCATAATTTCAGTTGAGTTATATAGCCTTGTAAAATAAAGAACATAAAATAAACGGATAAGCGTTAATTTAAAAAAAGTAAAATTATTGTTATTATTATTTATTATTTAATTTGATTATTATTTTTATTATTATTTTTATTGTCATTATTTATTATTATTTTTTCATAAGAAAAAACTTTTCCTTAAAATATATATGATACTCATTAATTCACAGTGTAAGTTCTTGTTAATTAAGTTAAATAATTCATAATTTCAGTTGAGTTATATAGACTTGTAAAATAAAGAACATAAAATAAACGGATAAGTGTTAATTTAAAAAAAGTAAAATTATTGTTATTATTATTTATTCTTTAATTTGATTATTATTTTTATTATTATTTTTATTGTCATTATTTATTATTATTTTTTCATAAGAAAAAACTTTTCCTTAAAATATATATGATACTCATTAATTCACAGTGTAAGTTCTTATTAATTAAGTTAAATAATTCATAATTTCAGTTGAGTTATATAGACTTGTAAAATAAATAACATAAAATAAACGGATAAGTGTTAATTTAAAAAAAGTAAAATTATTGTTATTATTATTTATTATTGTTATTTGATTATTATTTTTATTGTTATTATTATTTTTTGATAAGAAAAAACTTGTCCTTAAAATATATAAGATACTCATTAATTCACACTGTAAGTTCTTGTTAATTAAGTTACATAAGTCATAACTTCAGTTGTGTTATGGAGCTTTCTAAAATAAAGAAAATATAACAACGGCTAAGTTTTTTGTTAAACTAAATAAAAATAATTAGTTGACTTAGAAATTGGCAACTGACGTACCATTGTGAACTGAAAATTGTCAGTTACCATTAGCAACTGACGTACCATCTTGTGAGACTTAATGACTCCTCATCAAAATTAATATTTAGCCAATTCGCTAGCCAACTTCGTGGTATATTCTTCGATGCTCACTGATGTTTAAACTATGTACAGATAAAATACTGCTGATTAATTCATAGTTTAATTTGCTATTCATTTTACATAATTCACAATTTTTGTATAATTGCAAAGTTTTCTGAAAGGAAGAAAATATAATAATGACTAACTTTTTAAAAATAAAATTAAGCAATTAATAGCAGATTGATATTCAATGAGATGTGTTTTTCGTACCGCATAGTTAGAACATAAATCTAACATAGTTCGTACCACATAGTTAGTTCGTACCACATAAGTTTTAATAATGCATTAATAATAAGCAATTTATATTCGCAATAAGCAATACATATGTAACATATTTAAGCAAATAATATATGAATTTCTAAAAAGAAGATAGAGAATTTTAAATAATTTTTAATTTAAAACGCATTTTTTATAATGATGAAAATAATAGATAACTCTTCTAGAAAATTGAAAAATTTCCTATTCATTGATTAAATAATAAATTTTAAATTAATAAAATTGCCAGAAATAATCGAATATTACTTAAAAGGTTACCATATAAAAATGGAATTTAATAATGATATTTTTCTCTTAAGAATGGAAATTTCACAGAAAATACAATATTATTACAATGTTACAATGTTATTTTACAGACTAAAAATAAGTTGTCAAACAATCATGTACAGATAACGTATCACCCGTTATTTGATTCCTAGACATTCCTTTAATTGATTCACAGACTAGATTTATTTGATTCCTATAATGAGTAATCTTCTCTTTAAAATTTATTTTTACCATAGAGAAAAAGTTGTTGCTAAAATTAAAATACAGTATAGAAAGATTGAAGTAACTTTTTGTTTTAAATGCCTAATTACTCGCTACCTCACGAACTTTGCTCTATCCCTAAAATAACTCAACTACAATTGCATTTTACGTTCCTTTTTTTTTCCCCGGCAAAATCAAACGAGATTTCATCTACCTTTACTGTTTTTTTTACATTGAAAGAATAAAAAAATAAATAAAATAAAAATAAAAACACAATCACGGTACAATGTCACGATAATGACAACACGATAAGCTACTGAAACACAGAACACAACTTCCAATTCCACTACAAAAAAAAAGGAAAAGCAGAATAGGAAAAAGACAGCTCAATATAATCTTCTTTCCAGACATTTGTAGATCACCTTAAATCCTCCCTCTGCGTTCCCATAATACGGCGGTCAAAAAAACAGGAGGCCCTTTTACTCCCTGAACGCCAGAAATGACCTTCTACTTGACGGCATAAGGAAAATAGACCCAAAACAAAAGCCTTTTCCTTTGTGACTCGAGCGTCCGCTGTTGTCATGGCAACTAATCCGCCTGAGACCAGTGTTTACAGACGCTACTTGCGTTACGTGTTTACATCAACTGCGTTGGAATCTCAACCGCACAAAACCGCGATTTCGAAATATTTTCCTGTTCTTTTTCGGGGAAGGATTTGTCCTGGATTAATTTTTAACGAGAGTGTTTTTTTGCCAGTAATGGTCTTGTTAGAGGTGATGGTTTGGGGGATAAGCCAGTAAAAATAAAACGGAGTGTTGGTGGTTTGGTTTGGTTGGAAAAAAAAGTAAAAGAGTTTTGTGATGGTAGTTACTTAAGGAGAGAGTTGGATGTTTGGGAATTTATTTGCGTTCTTTAGATATTTTTGGATTGAAAAATTGTGTTTTTTCCTTTTTAAATTTATTTATTTAAAGTAGTCAATGGTTATATTGCAAAGAAATAAATAACTAGTTGAGGTATGATGAACGATGAAAATATAGTTAGTTTAAAATTTTAAAAAGAGATCATGAAATGATTTTTTTTAAATATCAAATTAAATTTTTTTTTAAATATGAAATGAATTCTTAAAATAGAAAATAAAATGAATTTTTTAAATAAGTATTTTTAAAAAATAAAATGAATTTTTTAGATGAGCATTTTTAAAAAATAAAATGAATTTTTTAAATGAGTAGTTTTAAAAAAATTTTAAAATTAATTTTAAAAAACTGTGAAGTAATTTTTTTAAAACAGTATATGAGGTGAATTTTTAAAAAAATTATAAAATAAATTTTAAAAAAATTATAAAATAAATTTTAAAAAAACTGTGAAGTAATTTTTTTAAAAACAGAATATGAAGTGAATTTTTAAAAACGGGAAATGAATTTAAAAAAAAAAAACGGGAAATGAATTTTAAAAAAAAATAGGAAATAAATTTTTAAAAAATGACAAATGGATTTAAAAAAAATAAGAAACGAATTTAAAAAAAAAATTACGAGATGAATTTTTGAAAATAGAATATATTTTTAAAATTAGAATATGAAATATGTTTTTAAAAATAGAAGATGAAATGAATTTAATTTGCAATACATTTAATTCAGTTCGTGACAGATGAGTCTTTTTTTTTTAAATTGAATTTAGGAAAAAAGGAATAAATAATAATTTTATTTAGATAATTAACAACTACTAATTTTAGTAAGTAATGCAATAAAAATTAATTTACTTACTACACATGCTTACATTACTTATTTTCTTATTTATAATGATAAAGTTAATACCATACAATATCCGCATAATTTTTAATTTGATAAACTTAACTCTTAATTATAGCTTAAATTTTAAATTAAATTAAAATCTTAATATCTTAAACATTTCTACATATTTCTACATTTTTATAATTTGTTATATGAGGATTCGGATTCCAAACTAAAGAAGCATGGTTTGAAACAAAAACGAAAAATATTTATTTATATCGTGAATGAGCAAGATAAATCAGTAAGGCCAGATGGTTTTTTTCGTTGGACCAGTGGAGGTGAGAATTAAGGCTGCGATAGCTCGAATGCCACCATGGGGAGATGGATCCAAAATGTGTATGGTCGGAGTGTAGCCAGAATACCATGGTACAATCCTGAGTAACGCTGAATCTGTTACAGGCATACCTCAACGTTTAAAAATAACCCTTCTGGTATTTAGAAATATCGAATTAGCATTGCATTTGCTGTTTATGTGACAGAAAAAAATGTGTCAAAGAATAAATTATTTTTTTTTGCATAGTAAGATAATATATTAATATATCTAGACAGAGACTTTCCCTCAATTCAATAAAGATTAATTTTTTCATCCACAATTTAAACCTATCAGCCTTCCATTGTCTACAGTCTGAATACAAACGCGAAAGGCAAACAAACAAACAAATGAAGAAAAAAAACCACCACTATTTTCCCCAAAATCGAAAATAAACTTTATGCTCTGGCAAATTTATGGTCAATATCACAGATGGCAGTCGCACTTAAAAACCACCCTTTAGAACAAACAATTCGTGGAAAAAGGGCCTCAGGAAATACTTACTTCTGGGCCTTTTCACAGCAACCCCCCCTTCCCTCACTCCCACGCACACAGTCCCCTGCACACGGTCCGTTAAGTCCCAACAACACACTCCACGCACCACTCCCTAAAAACAACCTAATAAGAAACAAAGTTAAGAAAATAACTAGGGGAAGAAGACTGTGGAAAAAGAGGGGACTCCGTAACCATGACGACGGGTGCTGATCCCTCTCTCTCTCTCTCTCGCCTTTTCTAAAGTAAACAAGGCCGGACAAACAAACATTAAGGGCTTCAAGTATTTGCGAGAAGAGAGTCCGGCCTACGACGTTGCGGTTGCTATAGAAACTGTTAGATAACACAAAAGGAGCGCATGAAGATAAGGGGGTATTGGGGTATTGTGGGAATAGTTTATTTATTAGAATCCGTTTAAGATTATGTTAACATTGGGGCGAGATGGATTACAATGAGAGAAATCATATAAAGAAAGTGGTGGATCATTGGGTTGACTCCGTTTCTCCAATTCCTTTTCGTGGTGAATATTGGCATTTGAGAAGACCTTTGGTGAAAAGGGTAATGCATGGTGTGTGCCATGTATTTTATTGTATCGTTAACGTTGTACATGTTTATTACAAGAAAGTTCCATACATGTCATGTTAATTAATAAACTATTTAATAATGATTCTTTAATATTCCTCCTTCCCAAATACCTTAATGCTCTACCCTTTTTTTAAGCATTTGTTGGCTTCATGTACATAAGCATGTTGTAAGCATGTTGTAAGCATTCACCTAGTGGAATAAGAAACAATAGTATTCTATTGTTTCTTATTCCACTAGGTCGACAGAAACACGTAGGCCAAATACATGAATCCGAGCCTTAAAACGACGAGTTATGATCAAGGATAAATATAAGTATCCATTGGACTAGAGGAGGTGAGAAGGAAGGTTGCGATCGCCTGGATACCATCATTGGGGAGCGGGTTCTACAATGTGTAAGGGCGGATGGTAGCCAGAATACCAATCCTGGGTAACGCTGAATCTGCTATAGGCACATCTCAACATTTGAAAATAACCCTTCTGGTATTTAAAAATATCGACTTAAGATTTATCGACGATTGCTGTTTATATGATAAAAAAAAAACTGCATCAAAGAATAAATTATTTTTTACGTAGTCTTTTATATATCTAGAGAGAGAAAGAGAGACAGAGATTTTTTTTTAATTCAATAAAGAGTAATTTTTATTCACAATTTCAATCTATCAGCCTTCCACTGTCTACAGTCTGAATACAAACGCTAAAGGCAAACAAATGAAGAAAAAAAAAAAAAAAAAAAAAAACACCACTATTTTCCCCAAGATCGAAAATAAACTTTATGCTCTGGCAAATTTATGGTCAATATCACAGATGGCAGTCGCACTTAAAAACCACCCTTTAGAACAAACAATTCGTGGAAAAAGGGCCTCAGGAAATGCTTACTTCTGGGCCTTTTCACAGCAACCCCCCTCACTCCCACGCACACAGTCCCCTGCACACGGTCCGTTAAGTCCCAACAACACACTCCACGCACCACTCCCTAAAAACAACCTAATAAGAAACAAAGTTAAGAAAATAACTAGGGGAAGAAGACTGTGGAAAAAGGGAAGGTCTCCGTAACCATGACGACGGGTGCTGATCCCTCTCTCTCTCTCGCCTTTTCTAAAGTAAACAAGGCCGGACAAACAAACATTAAGGGCTTCAAGTATTTGCGAGAAGAGAGTCCAGCAGCCTACGACGTTGCGGTTGCTATAGAAACTGTTAGATAACACAAAAGGAGCGCATGAAGATAAGGGGGTAGGGTATTGTGGGAATAGTTTATTTATTAGAATCCGTTTAAGATTATGTTAACATTCGGGGCGAGATGGATTACAATGAGAGAAATCATATAAAGAAAGTGGCTGATCATTGGGTTGACTCCGTTTCTCCAATTCCTTTTCTAAAGCTGCTTGGTGAATATTGGTATTTGCGAAACCTTTGGAGATATTGCATGGTTTGTGTTATGTATTTTAGTATATAGTTAACGTTTTACAAGTTTATTACAGGAAAATTTTTATACAGGAAAGTTCCATTCGTGTCATGTTAATTAATCAAACTATTTAATAATGATTCCTTAATACTCCTCCTCCTCAAACTCATTAATACTCCACCTTTTTCTAAACATTTATTGACTTTATGTAATACTGTTATTTCTTATCCCACTTGGTCGACAGCAACATCTAGACCAAGTCCATGAACCCGTACCTTAAAACGACGACAGTAAAAAAATGCAGTTTCTTTTTGTTCTTGACCTTGCGGCACAAATACATGAGGCACCCAAACGGAGAAGTCTGACATTACCCCACCGGGCACTGGGGGTAAAGTCAGACTTGCCATTCTAGACGCCTTTTACGACATGCATGTGCTATTGAGGGGCTGTTCTAACCAGGACCCACACATTTAAGCAATGCTTATGTAGGCAAAGGATTTATCACGCTCATCTCCGGTATACGCACCGATACTTTGGGTGCATCATCTGCATTTTAAGATTATGTTAACATTCGGGCGAGATGGATTACAATGAGAGAAATCATATAAAGAATTGGCTGATCATTGGGTTGACTCCGTTTCTCCAATTCCTTTTCTAAGGCTGCTTGGTGGTGAATATTGGCAGTTGAGAAGGCCTTTGGAGAAAAGGGTAATGCATGGTTTGTGTCATGTATTTTATTGTATCGTTAACGTTTTACACGTTTATTAGAAGAAAGTTCAATTCATGTCATGTTAATTAATCAAACTATTTAATAATAATTCTTTAATACTCCTCCTTCCCAAATACCTTAATGCTCTACCTTTTTTTTAAGCATTTGTTGGCTTCATGTAATACTATTGTTTCTTATTCCACTAGGTCGACAGCAACACGTAGGCCAAATCCATGAATCCGAGCCTTAAAACGACGAGCCATGATCAAGGGTAAATATAAGTATCCATTGGACTAGAGGAGGTGAGAAGGAAGGTTGCGATGGCTTGGATACCATCATTGGGGAGCTGCTTCTAAAATGTGTATGATCGGAGTGTAGCCAGAATACCACGGTACAATCCTGGGTAACGCTGAATCTGCTATAGACAGACATCAACATTTAAAAATAACCCTTCCAGTATTTAGAAATATTGACTTAGCATTGCATTCGCTATTTATGTGATAGAAAAGAAATGCATCAAAGAATAAATTATTTTTTTTGCATAGTAATATAATATATTAATATATCTAGACAGAGATTTTCCCTCAATTCAATAAAGGTTAATTTTTTCATCCACAATTTAAACCTATCAGCCTTCCACTGTCTACAGTCTGAATACAAACGCGGAAAGGCAAACAAACAAATGAGGAAAAAAAAGCACCACTATTTTCCCCAAAATCGAAAATAAACTTTATGCTCTGGCAAATTTATGGTCAATATCACAGATGGCAGTCGCACTTAAAAACCACCCTTTAGAACAAACAATTCCGAAAAAAAGGGCCTCAGGAAATGCTTACTTCTGGGCCTTTTCACAGCACCCCCCTTTCACTCCCACGCACACAGTCCCCTGCACACGGTCCGTTAAGTCCCAACAACACACTCCACGCACCACTCCCTAAAAACAACCTAATAAGAAACAAAGTTAAGAAAATAACTAGGGGAAGAAGACTGTGGAAAAAGGGTGGACTCCGTAACCATGACGACGGGTGCTGATCCCTCTCTCTCTCTCGCCTTTTCTAAAGTAAACAAGGCCGGACAAACAAACATTAAGGGCTTCAAGTATTTGCGAGAAGAGAGTCCAGCCTACGACGTTGCGGTTGCTATAGAAACTGTTAGATAACACAAAAGGAGCGCATGAAGATAAGGGGGTATTGGGGTATTGTGGGAATAGTTTATTTATTAGAATCCGTTTAAGATTATATTAACATTCGGGGCGAGACGGATTACAATGAGAGAAATCATATAAAGAAAGTGGCTGATCATTGGGGTGACTCCGTTTCTCCAATTCCTTTTCTAAAGCTGGTTGGTGGTGAATATTGGTATTTGCGAAGACCTTTGGAGAAAAGGGTAATACTTGGTTTGTATCGTGTATTTTATTGTATTGTTAACATTTTACACGATTATTACAGGAAAGTACCATTCATGTCATGTTAATTAATCAAACTTTTTAATAATGATTCCTCATTACTCCACCTTTTTTTAAACATTTGGTGGCTTTATGTAATACTATTGTTTCTTATCCTACTTGTCGACAACAACATGTAGGCTAAGTCCATGAACCCGTGGCTTGAAACGAGTCCTGATCTAGGGTAAAAATTGCAGTTTCTTTTTGTACTTGACCTTGAGGCACAAAGACATGGGACACTCAAGGGGAGAAGTCTGACTTTACTCCACCCCGGGCCCTTTGTAACCACGTTGGTTGCCTTTTACGACATGCATGGGCTACAGTGGTGCTATTTTAACCCAATCACACACGGGATTTATGTAATAATTATGTATACTACAGATTTATCATGTCCATCCCTAATATATGCACAAAAACTTTATGTGCACCATCTCCTTTTTGTCACGGGCAACTTGGAACAAATATTCCTGTGACATGTGAGAATTCCCACTTTCTTTTCCATCTTGTGGATTCTTAAGAAAAATTTTAGGATTTATCGTGCTCCTGCCCAACATGCGGCCTGATGGCCAATTAATTATTTCAGATGCCTCTCTTAGGGTTAATAGATACTCGTTCATCTGAGTATCGTTGAATCTCATACTGTGGTCAATTGGCTAGCGTTCTGGCAGTTTGTACCACAGGCTTCAGATTTGAATCCCAGCATGGATGTTTATTGATGGTGTAGAAACACATTAAACAGTAAGCATCGGTCCAATTAGCCTAAAATATGCAAAAAATGACGGTAGAGCAACAAACCAAACCAAACCTCCCCGACATTGACATTGTGTTGTTGTTTCTTATTCTACTTAGTAGACATCTAGACCCAGCCCATGAACCCGTATGGACTCACAGTTGAAGGGAAAGGGGGCAGCTTCTGTTGGGATAGAGCACCTGTAGGTAGATGTCTGACTCGGCTCCTTGACGCTCTTACAGTCATATGAATCCGGGACCTACAGTTTAAAGTGAATTCCGAACCACTACAAACATCATGGCACGGCCGGGACTCGAAACCAAAACCAGTGGCACCGTACGCTAGACACTCGGCCATTCAGGTCCTTAGACATTGTAATTTAAGTACATCGCGCACCAAATCTTATCCAATCTATGAATTTATCGTGTCTATCCCAAACTTAGGTACAGAAACTTTAAGTTCGACATCATCTAGAGCGATCCAGCTAAGAAGTAACAACAAACATAAATTAAAATACGTAAAATTATCAGTAATTTATTCTGCTATTTTTTATCCATTACTTATTTCTATTGATACTACCATTAAAAAAAATTCAGAGGCCAATCAAAATTAGCATATTTTCCCCCTCGACGCAAATAAGGAAAAAAAGGGAAAAAAACTCTAGGAAAAAAACATATTACCACCAATACAGTTATTTTTTAAGAATCATTTCATTGCCAACATTACTACTGTCCACTATGTTAGAAATGGCCGAAATGTCTATGCTGGAAGTATGAGATAGAGAGAACGAAGAAAGCACGATTATGATAATTTTCCAACAAGACGAATGACAAATGATTTTGTTTGGGGGATGATTACTGACGAGTTTCTTCATTACTTAAGTATGATGTGGCTAAGATGTTCAATATTGTTTGCCGAATTAAGCAAATAATTCCAGTAGAAAACTACATCGTGAACTAAATGAGAGGGAAAAAAATTGGGGGAGGGGAGGGAAAAAAAAGAGAGCTTAAGAGTATTCAAATTAAAGACAAATAAACGACGGTGGGGTGATGTGAAAGAGAAAAAAAATGTGAGTAATGATGAAAAAATAAAGCGTTTTTATTAATGAGAAATTTAGAGAGGATGATAGGATAATTTTTTTTTTTGTTACCTCTAACGACTTGATTAGGCATAAGGCAATAATGGCACGAAATTGCAATGCATTCAGTGATCACTTATTTTTCTTTCCCGATATTTTACTTACCGTGCTGGGAGAAAAATGATTTTTTTTTCCACATCGGTTGAGAGGTGGGGTAGAGGTGAAAAAAAAAAAACACAGAGGAGTGGACCTAAATGTGATGGGTAAAGTGGGGTAAAAAAAATGATATCTTAATAACATTTTCTAGCCTTCGAAAAAGCATCAGCCCAAATGATTGGTCGCGCAGAAATTTGCACCTGTCGAGGACTTGAAAAATTACAATCGTAAATATTTATCGACATCAAGGCTTTGGGGTCAGTGCTGAAAGAACAGAAATAAAAAAAAGAACAAAAAAAAGGGGGGGGGTGATGTTGGTAATGAACCAGAAAACCACGATGCCCGGGCATAGGTAAAAAAAATATGTAAATTACTATTTGTATTGATCGAAAAACTAGTAACATGTTATCTGAGGCTTGTTACTAGAAATAAGTAAAATTACGATGTTTTGAATCTTCAATGTTATAAGTTGCGATTTTTGTAAATTGAGATTGCATTGGGATATTGGTAAAGACATTTTCTTCTATTTTCTTCAGACATCAGATGCTTTAGAGATTTATTTAAAAAAAATTTAAGTTTCTAAGTCTAGTTTAATCCCTATATATTTTTTTTTCTTCCGAATTGTTCTTACATAAATTTTACGTATTTATTCAATGGTTTTTCGCATATTTTAAGGGAAAATAATTGATTATATTCTCAGAAAATATGAATTGGATAAAAAGACTTTGTATCATACTACCCGTACTAAATAATTTTTAACGAAACAAACTGTTCTTACATAAATTTTACATACCATTATTTCAATGGTTTTCAGTACATTTATTGATTATAACTTTATTAATGGTTATAGCGCTATAATTGATTTACTCTCAGAAAATAGGAATTGGATCAAAATTTCCATTCTTGTAATTGTACTACATAATTTTTAACCGTACTACATAAATTTTACAAAATTGTACATTTGGTTTTTTTTACATATGGTTTTTCGTATATTTTTAATGAAATTAATTGATTATATTCTTAGAAAATATGAATTGGACAAAAATTTCCATTGTTGCAATTGTACTTATTGTAGTACTTTTTTTTGTTTCAAAAGTACAAAAATACCATTACTTTTAATTAATTTCAAAAATTATTTTGCATGAAACAATGCAATTTCAAGTCTTCCCATCAAAACAACATCCTAACTTTTAAACTTCAAAATTTTATTTTTAAAATTAACTGAGTGTGAAACATATGGCTAACATTTCATGTGTTAACACATATTTAAATATTTTAAACAAATTGGTAAAAACAAAATTTTTGTTATGTCACACACAATTAAACTAAAAGTATTAAGAAGAAATAATTGCAAGTCAACACCATTTTAAATTAAGAACTTGATATTTTTCATCATTCATTCCCAAAATTTAAATTTTTGAAATGAAATTTTATCTCTGATATATAAAACTAAAACTTGAGAACATTTTACGATATATTAAACTAAAATACTTTTTCTCAGTAACTATTCAATAAGACTAAATTTTCCAAGCACGAAATTTCTTAACTTTATTAAATTCCAACCCAATGGTTTCGATGAAAGCTATTCAACAACGAAGTGATCAGACAAACCCAGGTAAATTGGTCCCGCAAAAATAATAAGAAAGTTGATGTGTCGCTTTCCCAATTCGGCGAAGCACACTTTACAACTTAATAACGAACGCTCCTTGTCAGACACAATGCCCGAAGAGCTATCATCTCTCTCGCAAAAGAAAATAAAAAAAATATTTCAACATGCCACACCAGATTTCAACAAATTAAGCGTGATTAATAAGATGTTTTCTTTTTGTTTCACACGTATACAAAAATACTATTAATTTTAATTAGTTTCAAAGAGTATTTTGAGTTAAACAAATACAATACAATTTCAAATCTTCACATCAAAACAACATCCTAACTTTTAAACTTCAAAATTTCATTTTTAAAATTAACTGAGTGTGAAACATATGGTTAACATTTAATGTGGTAAAACATATTTAGATATCTTAAAAAAATTATTAACAATAAAATATTTATAATATCACACCCGATTAAATTAAAAGTATTAAGAAGAAATAATTGCATGTCAACAAAATTTTAAAGCAGGAGCTTGTTAATAACATCTTAACATTTTCCATCATCACACTAAAATTTAAAATTTTCAAATGAAATTTTAGTTCTGATACATAAAACTGAAAACATTTTATGATATATTAAACTAAAACAAGCTTTAAAAATATTTTTTCTTGATAACTATTCAATAAGACTAAAATTTCCAATCACGAAATTTCTTAACTTTGTTAAATTCCGACCCAATGGTTTCTATGAAAGCTGTTCAACAACGAAGTGATCAGACAAACCCAGGTAAATCGGTCCCGCAAAAATAATAAGAAAAGTTGATGTGTCGCTTTTCCCAATTCGGAGAAGCGCACTTTACAACTTAATAACGAACACTCCTTGTCAGACACAATGCCCGAAGAGCTATCATCTCTCTCTCTCGCAGAAAGAAAATAAAAATAAAAAAAATATTTCAACAACATGCCACACCAGATTTCAACAAATTAAGCGAGGCTTAAGATAAAGCAGCCCATTATTCAATATCGGGGACTTTTACCCAAAAGAATCAAAATAATATTTTCTAATTTTCCAACAGATTTCCAGTTTGTTGCACCTTTTGTTTGTGTCGAACCGATTTATTGGTAAGGTGGAAGGGGGGTGGGGGGATAGGGGGTGTTGACTAAAGGAAATAAGCGATATCGACAACAATGGACCACCCCTCCGCATTGTTTAGCACATACTTTGAACACCCCATTGTTTGCGACAATATTGAGTGTTAAGCGTTCTGTTTTAACTTCCCATTATTAAGTGATTTATCTCAGATGGTTTGTGTTTTCAAAAAATCCTTCTCCTGGTTTTGATTTATAGCGTATATCTCGGAGTGTCTGAATGTTACGGAAACACGTTATTGGTTCTCGTAATAGCGGGGATGTGGGTGTGAGAAGATAGTGGGTGGGGGGTAAGAAGGAACAAGGAAAATCAAGTAGAAAAGATTTCTTTGAAATCGCATATTTTCTGAACAATTGTGGGTTTGAATTGCTTAGAGAAACATTTAAATGTTTTCGGATTTGGAGTTTTGCTAGTTGGAAATTAGTGAAAAAAGGGCTTCTTTGAAAGTGTGAGAATTCTTCAATTGAAGTTTTATTAAATTTCAATCATCAATTTTAGAATAATAATTCAAAAGCATTGGTTTGAAATTTTTATAAGTTCATAATAAACGCTCTATGTTCATAAAAATATTAAGATTTATTGTTTAGAATCGGTTTTAAAATATTCTATTACAAAGCACGAAATTTTTGGTGTATTTACATGTTTAATGCCAAGTATGACAATACTTGATGAAAAGAACGATTTATTAATGTTTATTTTGTTATTTTATCAAAATAAATAAAACATCACAGGAAAAGAAAAAAAGAAAAGTTACAAAAAAAAGTTATAGTTACATTTCACAGAAAAAAAAAAGAGCAATAACATAAATAATAAGGATTTATATGATTTAAACCAGAAAAATTCCGAATAAATCACAACCAAGTTTTTAATACAATCAAATATTTTTTAATAAACTTATTAACATAACAAGATTGGGGACGTTATAAAATCTAAAAAGAAAGCTAAAACCAAGTGGTGATAACATTTATTGCATTAATCTTGATTCATTTAGATTGAAAAACATGCCCGATTCATGGCTCACTGGTAATGAGCGCCGCTGGTGAGTAATTAGAGCTGAAGTTCAATCCGCTGGCGGCATTGTTGTAGACAATGTTTCAAAGAAACTAGGAAACTCGGTGGTGTTTGTGATTTTTAGCTTCTTGCCTCGTCAGTTGGACTATCTAGTGTGAATTTTCCGGGTTTTCTCCCATACAGTACGTAAATATGGTAGATCCCTCTAAAACCCCTCCTGCTCCGTCTTTATTAAACGACTCAGATACAAGTCAGACTTCTATCTAAGGGTACTCCATCACAACAGAAGCTGCCCCCCTTTCGCTCCATCCATGAGTAGACTACTCATAGGGTGTCCTTCCTGCACTGCTGGACACTGAGGATTAGACACAACAGATTGAAAAAAAAATTATGTAATCAAAAGAACAATTTGGCTAAATGATTTTAAAATTTGTATTTCTAATATTAAATTTAGAAAGTTAACCTTTTAAATTTAGGTTTTAAAAGTCCTTATCTTAAAATGTATATATTACATTTAAGGGACTGAATGGCCGAATGGCTAGGGCGCTCGGTACAACAGGTTTCGATTTCTAGTCCCGGCGGTACCATGGATGCTTGTAGTGGTTCGGAATCCACTTTAAACCGTAGATCCCGGCTTAACATGATTGTAGACCGTTGTGGAGGAATTGTTATTCCACGTCCGTAGCTTCTCTTCAAGCTACACGCATCTCCTGGTTAGTGTTAAGTGAGTAACGTCGGTGCAGCGCTTGCCTTAAGGCATCGAAGACAATTGTCTAAGCGTTTGCCAGCTGCATTAGAACCTATATATATAGATATTGCAATTAAAACTTAAATAAGTTTTCCTGTCTTTTTCCTCAGAGAAATGTAAACAATTTAGGGTGGTTCCTATTCTAATTCAGGGACATTAATCAACGGCAAAGCATTTGCAGTAAAGCATTACAAACTAAATCTTATAATTCATTTTCTCACAAACAATTAATTATTTGAACTGTTTCAGAGAGCACTGACAGATGATTTATGAATAACTTTAAAACAGTTCCCCAGTGTAACAAAGTTCCTAAATACGTAGTCATAAAATACTGGACAAAGCGCAGAGACAAAACTCCGCCATTTATCATGGGAAAATCCATCGATTCATAGTAAGCGCATCGATTTCATTGCTTAATCGAAAATCCCATAAGGCAAAAAGGTGTTAAAAGAATTAGGCAATCCATCGGCAAGCATCGACTGCGACTCGCCAAGACAATAGCGGGCGACATATCGATAAACACAATGTTCCATCGATTAATCAAACGGTACAAGTCGATTCTCCCCTTCTTCCCGTATAATATAGTGGGCGAGGGGTGAGATTAGAAATAAAAGTAAAATTCCCGGAATACACCCCGGAAAAGAGATGAGAGTGTTTGAAACAAAAGGGAACAGGGGAAGTTTAGAAGAGATTCTTATTATTTTTATTTTTTTGCTGCTGGAGAATCCAATCTGACAATTTGTTTCATTGCCCGTGTTTTGTAAAAGACAGTAGAGGGGGGACGGAAAAAAAATGGGGGATAAAGTACGGGGTGGGGTGAAGAAAGAGAGAGAGAAATGAATGTGTATAGTTTCCGAACGCGATGAAAAAAGTTTAATTTCTAAATTGGACTGCATGTAGTATAAAGAGTTGATATTCCTTTTGGGTGGAAATCTTTTTGTTTGGGTTGTCGATCGGATTTGACATTAATTCTGCTTTTGTTTTGTTACCTCGCACGATTTGTTTAAAGAAATTCGATTTTTCAAAAGATTTTTATATCAGGGGGGAGAAGAGACAAAATAGTACAGCAAATATTAATCAACATTGTCAATGAAACTTTGACCAAATGGAGTTTCTTCTTCATCAGTAGTCAATATTTTTGGTAGCAGATAAATTGTCAATAGCAGGCATCATTTATTTCTACGTTTCTACATTTATTTCTTCTAGCGAATTAGAGGGTTGCTTACATCTATCGATCAAATTTTCATGACAACCGGTTTTTTATTTTTTTTTTTTTTTTTTATTTTAATGGTCACAAAGTTTTTAATTTTTTAATTTTTAAGAATTTTTTTTAGTAAATATTGTATTTTATATTTCATTTGTTTTGTGCTAGTTAATTATTTTATCGGGAGCTTAAAATTTAATTGGAGCCTGATGGCCGAGTGACTAGCGTTCTGGTGCTTGGTGAAATAGTTTCGGGTTCGATTCCTGGCGGTGCCATGGATGTTTATAATGGTTCTGAATCCATTTTAAATCGTAGGTCCTGATCTCATATGAGTGTAGAGTGTTGAGCGTACAGCTGACAACCCTACCCTATAAAAAGAAAACATCTCCTCTCTCGAAATCTGCCAGTAGGCAGACAGTCGTGGCCCACCAAAGTGCTGTTGCGCTAATGATGACGATATAATATAGTGGGCGAGGGGTGAGGTTAGAAATGAAAGCAAAATACCCGGAATACACCCCGGCGAAGAGATGAGAGTGTTTGAAACAAAAGGGAGCAGGGGAAGTTTAGAAGAGATTCTTATTATTTTTATTTTTTTTGCTGGAGAATCCAATCTGACAATTTGTTTCATTGCCCGTGTTTTGTAAAAGACAAGGGCAATGAAACAAAAGTAGAGGAGGGACTAAAAAAAAATGGGGGATAAAGTAGGGGGTGGGGTGAAGAATGAGAGAATGAATGTGTATAGTTCCCGAACGCGATGAAAAAAGTTTAATTTCTAAATTGGACTGCATGTAGTATAAAGAGTTGATATTCCTTTTGGGTGAAAATCTTTTTGTTTGGGTTGTCGATCGGATTTGACATTAATTCTGCTTTTGTTTTGTTACCTCGCACGATTTGTTTAAAGAAATTCGATTTTTCAAAAGATTTTTATATATAGGGGGAAGGAGACAAAATAGTACAGCAAATATTAATCAACATTTCGGAATAACTTTTGTCAATGAAACTTTGTCCAAATGGAGTTTCTTCTTCATCAGTAATCAATATTTTTTGGTAGCAGATAAATTGTCAATAGCCAGCATCATTTATTTCGACGTTTTTGAAAGTAGCGAATTAGAGGGTTGCTTACGTCTATCGATCAAATTTTCGTGACATCCGGCAAATTTTTTTTTTTATTTTAATGGTCACAAAGGTTTAATTTTTTTTTTAATTTTTAAGAAATATTTTTTTGTAAATAATACATTTTATATTTTATTTGTTTTGAGCTAATTTAAGTATTTTAGCGGTCGCTTAAAATTTAATTTAAAATTTGACCTTTAATAATGAAACACACAATCCCCTTTGACAATACAAATCAATAATCAAGAACTATTAATTTTTTACATAAATGAGATTCAAAAATTTTGTCTTTCAATTATGTATTGCTTTTAGATGTACCGCAATTAAATTATCTTGTTAATAATTATACGCAACGAGTTAATTTATTATTTAATTATAATTATTTAACGAGTTATTTTCGCCAATTAAGATTATTGAAAAACTATCAACTATTTCACGTCTTCCATGCTTTAAACAAAGCCAGGGCCTGAATAGTGCTCTGGCAGTCGATGCCACAAGTTTCGGGTTTTAGTCCCGGCGGTACCATCGATGTTTGTAGTGATTCGGAATCCACTTTAAGCCGCAGGTCCCGGTCTCTGAGCGTCAAGGACCCAAGTCACACTTCTACCTATGGGTGCTCCATCACCATAGGTAGAAGTCTGATTAAGCGTTCCATCACTATAAGACAAGCTACCCTCTTTCCCTTCAACTATGAGTTATACGGGTTCGTGGGGCTTGGTCTAGATGTCTACCAAACAAACAAAGCTATATTTATGATTAGTGCATTTACAAACAAAGTCTTTGAATTTAAACAAAAAATACTAAACAGGAAAATTACCTAATATTAAAAAATTCCAATGTTACATATTGTAAATAACTATGCTTCTTTTGAAAAGTTTATTCCGACATTATCTTAAACTGGTACATTGAATAGAAAAATTATATTTGTTTCTTTGAAAAAGTTATTTTTAAACAGCAAATAAGATTTATTATGTAAGAAATTATGAAAATTCATAAATTAAATAACTGGCAGTTATTTTTGCATAAGTTATTTATAAAAATTATAAAGTAAATAAGAAAATTATAAGAAGCAACAAAGTTTTATTTGTATATAAGCAACATAAGTTTATTATTTTTTTTGAATTTCCGATAAAAAAGTGCTGTCAGTTATAAACAAACTGCATTAATTTCAGGGAAACAAAATTCAATAGAATTTTAATTTGTAATAACAATTAATGCAGAATCATTTTTAAAACTAATAAAATAAAATAAAATTCGTAAAACAACTGTGCTAAGACAAAATATGAAAGTATTGAATTCACTAAAAAGTTCTTTAAAGTATTTGATAAAAAAAAAAAAAAAAAAAGACTTTTGTAAATGAGCCTAAATATCAAATAAAAGAGATGAATCACTCGACAAACTAGAGCGTTTCAACTCTAGTCTGCCTAAAAGTAAATTTCTAAAAATAACTTTTCAGAGATCAGAAAGACACCAAAGAAATGGACTCAATCACTCTTTTCCACACACACTACTACCTCCGCCCAAGAAAAAAAAAAAAAGCAAAATCACAAACTCGAACTCACACACAATCGAATAAGCGAAAGCAAAACGACCATCCTCAAACAGATTAACACATTCAAACTCCCTTGGAATATCCTACAAAGAACATCCAAGAGGATGGATATAAAAGTAGTGCCGAAAGGGTGTTAGAAGAATTAACTAATCCATCAACTCCAAGCCTTTGCTCTAAGGCGGCACTGCAATCGGAAAAGACACATCGATAAACACCTTTTCCTATCGATTAATCAACCCGAGCCGATTCGACATCGGAACTCAAACGAGACAAGAAAGAAATAAAGAAGAAGAAAAACTCCTCAACTCGAGACAAAAGGAAAAGGAATTATTTTTTATTAGCGACAGCGAGATCTGGCAACAAAACAATTTGTTTTCTTGAGCGTCTGAATTAAAGAGGAAAGTTTTTAAGTAAATTGGTTACGGTCCATCTTCGTGAGCATGGGGGAACTATCCGTCAGATCTCGCAGGACAATGGGACAACAAGGAATAAGGATACGATGATTGTTTTTTCACACTTAGCAGATTGCAGATTGAGCCAGAAAACAATTTTTTTTGAAGGGAGAAACAAACACATTTTATAAATAAAAATGAAATTATGGTCAGAATATAACAAATGAAAAAAATATGACTATTCCTTTTTTTTTTTTTTAATTATACTTTTCTTTAGTGATTGTATATGGTTTAAATAATTCTTAAGATATGTAAAGGAAGAATTAAAATTCTCTAAATGCATAATATTTTACACACGAAACTGAAAAAATATTTTTATTTAATATATTAAATAATTTAATTTAATTTTTTTATTTTTAATTTAATTATAATTTTATTTAATATACTATATATATTTTATATTTTATTTACTATATTAAATACAAATAATTATCTAAAAATACGGATAAATTTTCTGTGACAACAGAAACTTAAGCGATTTATATAAAAGTGTTCTGGTATTATTGAAAATTATGTTTATTGGTGTTATTATAAATTGTGTTATTATTATGTTTATATGTGTTATTTTAAATTATGTTTATTGGTGTTATCGCCACGCACCAAATCTCAAAAAGAAAAAAATTGAGAATCACTGATCTACATGGAAAAATTCGACTGACCCTACTACTTTTCTCCATCGTTTCAACACATCCTCCTTCAAGTTGCAGACTAGTTGCGCTCAACTTACTTCCTACAACCCTACAGGCCAAAATAGGTTTAATAAGGGTTTTATATGACAAGAATTTAGTTTTTCTGTTTATGATTGAATGCAATTACTCGTGGGATTTTTTTAAGAGTACTCGATGCACATGTTAGATGTACTAGTTTTTTACGTGTAGTACTTCCACCAATTTCTCATATATTTCTGACAACTCCCATCCCCGTTCTATTATAAAACTTCATCCAAAGACAAGAGTCATAATAATCCACTTCTCGAAACCAAATTTATTCGTCTGCCTTACACCGCCCACCAAATATCCATCACCCGTTTACAACCCCCTTCCTTCCCTCCACTTTAAATATTCAACCTCATCTGAACAATTTAATTGCGCCTCTTTTTCCACCCTCACCCCACCCCAACCCCCTTTAAAACTCTTTAATCTCTCCTTTTCCTATTCATCGATTTAAAGTCTTTTTCGTTTGGAACACCCCTTCCTTCACCCTCCAAAAACCCCCATTTTCCTTTCACTTTCTCCCTTCACTTCCTCTAACTTCCGCAATCAGTTTACGCGTAATATTGCGTCACACGATTCTTACTTCTTCGCCTGCTACCCCTCCACCCCCACCGTTTGCAGGAAAAGTCTTCCATGATTCCGCGTCCTTGTTTAGAGCTCACTCTCCATCCCCTACTACACCCCCGTAATGGCTAACTAGAGGGTGAACGGCAGCAGCTAGGTGGAATTTTTGTGCCGACTTCAGCAGGTTGCTTATACCCTCTCTCTCTCGTTGTTAGCTACCCAGTTACGGCTCCACCAGGGAGTGTGTAGCTATTGACTGGGCGTTACTTTCAAGTCGAGAACATGAGTTCACTTTCGAGAGTAAATAGGACTCCTATTCACAAAGTCGAGAAGTACACGGGCTATATCAGTAGTTGCTTAATGGCAATCCACTTCACCTATTCCCTAGTGGAGGTTCCTTAATTTTAAAATAATGTTAACGCTTTTGTAATGACAGTGTTTTCAAATTTTCTTTTTATTTTATTTTATACATATTTAAATACCGCTTGTATTGTATTTTAGTGTTATGCAAATATTTTCCTTGCTATGCTTTCGATAAATAGTATACATCAACTTAGTCCTATATTAAACATGTCTTGCTTAGTCCTATGTTAAACATACGTTTTGAATGTCTTGTTTAGTCCTATATTAAACATATATCTTGCATGTCTTGCTTAGCCCTATATTAAATTTATGTATTTCCATTCCAGTATATATTTTTCCATTTTTGCTAACCAGTTACGCTCCACCAGGGAGAGTGTAGCTATTGACTGGGCATTACTTTCAAGTCGAGAACATGAGTTCACTTTCTAGAGTAAATAGGACACCTATTCAAAGTTGAGAAGGACACGGGTTATATCAGTAGTTGCTTAAGCGGACTAGAACTATTGCTTAATGGCATTGCGCTTCACCGATTCCCTAGTGGGGGTTCTTCCATTTTAAAATAAAGTTAACGCTTTTGTAATGAACAATGTTCACAAAATACTTACATTGTATATTATATTATATACCTACATTTGTACTGTTTATTGTATATTCGTATCATCCTTTTTAAGTTCTTCAAATGTCTTAAGTGAATAGAGGAAACTTTAATTTTTTTTTCTGTATTTGCCTAAACATTGGCACAAGCTCTGCAATTTCTATATACCTTCAGGTCTCCTTCATCCTAACTCTATTCATATAGATGTTATAACATTCATCCTAACTAATCTCTCGATTTTATGGAACACTCTATAATCTTACCATCGCCATTGTGTATACAAAATCTTTACCACATTATTCGCGAACTGCCAGTTCTTGGCACTGTGGTGTGATATTGTGTAATAGTAGTAGGTAGTATTGTTATAGGATAGGATAAAATATTCATGAAATACATTACTAGTAATATCACATATGCGGAATATTTTATCTGGAGTTTCATAATAATCTGTAAATAAGGATTATTGTTGTAAGATATAGATAAAATAATCATATGATATATTACTAGTAATATAACACTTTATGATTATTTTATCTGAATCCTACAATAATAATTGTTATACACAGAATCCAAGCAAAAATTTTGTTGCTTTTTTCTTATAAAACAACATTATTTTCAAAGTATTCAAAGGCTTAATTATATTCAATATTTAGTTTTGCGTGTTGCTATAGGATATGCAAATCTTGCCAAGCGTGTATTTTTATTAAAAATTCTTTTTAAGAATGTAATGTTAAAGAAACACTTATATAATAATTTTTTTCTCTGAATTTAGAACGAAACACACGAGATTTTAATTTTACAGATGGCCAGAACAATTATTGTATTCATTTTGTAAACATAAATGTGAAATTTTTCAAATAAAACGTCAAATTTTAATTATAAGTTGTATTATACGTTTGAAAATATATTTACGATACTACACGTAATATATTGAGACGTGCTTAAAATTAAGTAAAAAGGTAAATTAGTAATACAAAATTTTTTTCTAAAAAATATAACTAAAATATGCATAAAAAATGTGCCTGTCTTGATATCTCTCTTTATTAAGACCACACTAACCATATAAAACTAATAAGAACTATTTTTTCAAAATCTAAAGGGAAAAAAATGATATCACTTACATTAAAAAAGATTTCAAAAAGCCATGATGGTACATACCTAGAAAAACAGAATTACATTAATATATAATACATACATTATTTTGATATTGTAATACATTGTTTATGTATATAGCATGAATAAAATACAACGATTTATATAATACACATACATTTATACATATTTGTATTTACTTCCTAAAAATTTTATACATAATTAAATTAGGAATAATATTTACAGTATAGTTTTATCATATTATAGGAAAAAGTTGAACACAGTTCACTGCAATAATCAATTACATAATAAAAGTTTTCTTGTGTAACTCATGATTACAAATTCAATATAAAATATTTTTAAAATGTACTTTAACATAATGTGCTTTAACTCAAAACAACGTGTTTATAGTTATAAAATATTTTCTTATTGCATGAATGCAACTATATCGCGAATAGTTCCATAATATATAGAAAATTAAATAACTCACGATACTTCTATTTCTACAATAATATAATTGTAGAAATAATAACAACAATGTTAATAACAAATAATATAATAACAATAATATGATAATAATGAATTATATTTTTCTATAATTATAGAAAAATATAATTGCAATTTTTATATGTTTAAAAAACGCAATTTAATATTTTGTATTATTTATAATAGCAAGTAATTCTTTATTATTTCAGAAACCAATACTCCAGAAAAAAACAATAAAATAATAATAATAATAATAAATAAAAATAAATAAACATCAAGAATTATATTGCAGTTGTCAACATCATAATATATTTGAACTAAAACAATAAAGCACAATTTCCGTTTGTAATAAATCAGCCCCTTAATGAATTGCCCCAAATATATTCGTATCTCATATTTAAATTTTTTCGAAACGTTACAAAATAACTTGCACGAAAATAAAATTTAATTACTTGACTTTAACGAGCAATCTGGGTTACTTTGTAATATTCTAAGGCAAACATGAGCTATTGTACGTCTGACGGCATACATTGTCGCCGTCTGATGGTCTGGACTTTGCAGACATTTAAATGAATGTTTTTTACCTCTCCAAACATTAGCGAGGAACTGCGAGATATTTATTGTTCATGATATCCACGGTATTTATTTTCCATTATTTATTGTTCAAAATAAATAAATAATGGATAGTAAATATTAAAATAGGCATAAAAGAACAGAACGCAAAATTTTAGTGATGATAGAAGCGATGTATGCATGACAATTATGAAAGCTCCAGCTACGATTTGGTTTGTCGCTCTACGGTCATTTTCTGCACACTTCGGGCTAATTAGACCGGGACCTACAGTTTAACCGAACCACTACTACTACACCTACTACCACACCGTATCACTGTGCCTAGACCTGAGTTTCCCTTTTACAGTTTGAGAATGATGTGGGTGAGAAGTCTGATTTGGGCTCTGTAACGCTCTACGGTCATATGAGACCGGGACATAACCGGGACCTACAGTTTAAAGTGGATTCCGAACCACTAACAAACGTCCATGCCAATGCCAGGATTTCAACATGAAACCTGTGGTACCAAAGGCCAGTGCGTTAGCCAAATGGCCATCTCCACTACGAATCCCAGGATACACTTAGGATTCTAATGTGCAAACCGAATGAGTAAATTTATACTTGAATTTAAATAATAAAAAATAAATAAAACAGGATAAAAACATATTGATCATATATATTCTGATGCAAAACTGCAATCGAAAAAAACCCATCCATAAGGTTGTTAAAGATAAAGGAAATAATAAATAAAGTGCATTACTCAAGCTTCATTAAATTAGAAAAAGGAAAAAAAAACGAATATAGCGTAAAGCCTTCGTTTTATAGTATAGCTTCACTCCTGGAAAAAGCCACAATTCAAATTTCCTCAGCAAAGAGAAATAATAAAAAAGGTCCACGGGCAGTTAGATATTTGTGCAATTATTTATCACGCGGTCTTTAAAATAAATCCCCTCTAAAAATGAGCACGAAGGGCACACCCGATTTGCGGGCGACGTAAACCCGACTCATTTCGAGGTTTATAATGTGGCAGCTCCCCGCCGTAGTTCACCAAAACTACCGAGACAAATAGCTCAAATAAGAAATAAACGGCGGCACCAGCGAGAAGACGAGAAGAAGATAACAAACTTATTCCGGTAGAAATAAAATAATAAAAACACACACACAAAAAAAAAGAGGGGGCAAATTCAGTCAGAAAATTCTATTTCGCCCTTTTTACTTCGTTCTTGAATGATGGCAGAGAAACATTGGGCAAATAAATTCTTCTAGCTAACAAAAAAAAAAAGGTAGTGAGACGATGGCTTGAAACCCTTGAAGGGGAAAAAAATATAACACTAAAAGGAAAAAAAAAAAAAACGAAATGTAATACCTAATGACTCCAATATGTGAGGGTTCAAAGCCGGGAGAAACGGGGTAGGGAGGAGAATCAAATCTTCTTCTAACCGGAGCGTTTGAATATTAAAATCGCTTCCACTTAAAATCGGACTCTGGAAAATTCCGGGAGAAGCCAAACGACGCGATCTTAATGCCACACATTCATCACCCCTTTCCCGAAAGGATTCAGGGGGTGGAGGGGTTTTGTCAGTGGGAAAAAACGGAATTGGAAGAATGGAATCGCACCCATGCGCGGTGTCCGTCGCGGGAAACCCATAACGATAACGCCGGGATCCTTTCGGGGCCAGGAGGAATGAAGGAGAGCGGGATCAAAACCCGATTTTAACGTGAACTTTTCCGGGATTTTCATATTTTACTTCGCCCGGACTTTTCTTTCTCCACTTATGGGGCATGACGCAATAACCCTTTCGCTTCCATAACTTTCCAGGACGAATTGGTAGGGGGGAAGGAGAGAGTTTAGATCTGTCGTCCTTTTTTTTCTTCTTCTTTTCCGTTGTTGAAGCTAATCGTAAAGTTTAAACTAATGGGACGTGTATCCTATTCAATAAAGGGTTAAATTGTATTAAAACAAATCAAAATACCAAACAAATTGTATAAATTTGATACGTTTTGATCCCGTAATTCGATTAAAAAATATAAATAATTTTATGTTACAAAATAAATATTTATGACAGAATTATGTTGACAGAATAAATATTTGATTGTAAGTCTTACAAAACAAAGCAAGTTATCTTTGCCCTCGAAAGACACAAAATTAGGTTTTCATAGTAAACAAAATGTTTCATTTTCTTTTGTATTAATCCATTTCTTGTATAATGTTAAACGGTTGTACAAATAATTGAAAATAGCAAGAAATTATAAATGAAATACTTTTACACATATTTCTATTGTTTTCAATTGGCAATGCAATAACAACTGTCGTACGATTAATAATACATTTTAAACAAAATACTTTTGCATTTATATGTGATGATGGAAAAAAATTGTGATTGTAGTGTCAAAAATAAGTAAATTTTCATAAAAACTACGCAGTATACGTAATAAACAATGCTGAGCTAAAATATGATATACAAAGTATAGTTTTCCTCAAATTTCAATAAATTCCAATGAACAGAAATTTCTAATCATGTATATTTTTTTTATTTATTGGTTATTTTTTTGGATACCAATATACATTTCCAAATAAATCATGGGTTAGTTTTAAATTTTTACAATAGCATTTAGGAAAATAATTCTTGGAATGTATATTTAAAGTTTATCATAAAACAAAAATTGAATTTAAAAGGTGACTAAAGTTATAAAAACTGTAAATTAACCTGGGTTGAAGACATTGAAATGTTATAAAAATTACGTAATAATTTATTTATGTTATTTAATAAATATTATATTTGTAATAACATAAAAATGCATCCTTGAAATTAAATAGTTTTAATAATTTTAAAGGACGATTACTTGTTTCTTCGTTTTAATTTACGAATATCAAAAGTTGGAATGTTGCTTTAACTTATATGTCAATATATAGTCATATAAGCATAGATATTTTTTGATTCATTAAATCATGAATTTATAACAAAACTAAATTAAAATAATTTATAGAAATAAATAATAAAAAGCTTGTCCTTATAATAAATTACTATGACAAAATAAAAATGAATGAATCATTGAATGATTCTGAAAAATAGCATTCGACATCAAAATTTAAAAAGGAATTGCTTTCAGGTCAACTATTGAGTTGATATATTATCCGGAATTCAGATTTACTCTTTACTAAAACGATTAGTATCATAATGATATAAATGCAGACAAACGTGGCATCTATTAACCTCCATTTATATCCCTGTACAGGAAATTAGAAGACTATATCCACGTCAACACAATCACGGGCGCTTAGAAGAAACATATTATATAATAACAACTTCTTGAAGAAGGGGGGAGGGGGGAACCAGAAAATAACTTCTACTTAATAAATGACACATTGAAATAGCTTTTGTCACTGTCCTTTTCCTAGGGTTCGAGTCCAGGCAGTACAATGGATGTTTGCAGTGGTTCGGAATCCACTTTAAACGGTAGGTCAAGGTCTAATAGGATCGTAGAGAGTTGTGAGGATAGTGTTACTCACGTCCGTAGCATATCTTCAAGCTGCACATGCCTCCTGGGTAGTGCTAAATGAGTAACCAGTGCAGCCCTTGATTATGGCATAAATATTAACTGTCTCTGTATTGCCAGCTGCATTAGAACAACAAATAATAGCAAGCTTGTCCATATGTAAGAAATTGCTATGAGTAAATAAAAATGAACGAATCATCGAATGATTTTGAATACACCTCAAAATAACACTCGATATCAAAATTTATAAATGAATTCCGTTTTCTTAACAACAATTCAGTCGATATATTATCCAGAATTCAGATTTTTTTTCACTAAAACGATTAGTATCATAATGATTTAAATGTGCTATCTATTAACTACCGTGGCATAAATTAAGCAAGACACTTTATCACCTACATGGGCCAAACAACTTCCATTTATAATCCCTGTACAGGAAATTAGAAGGCTACATCCACGTCAACACAACCACAAGGCGTTTAGAAGAAACATATTAATATAATAACAACTTCTTGAAGAAGGGGGATAAAGAAAAAACTAGAAAATAACTTCTACTTAATAAATGACACCTTGAGATAGCTTTTGTCACTGTCCCCATCCTGGGGACAAGTGGGGGAGGGGGTGAAACTAGAAAGTAAGAGGGGGGAGGGTATAAAAAACTATCACCCTCATTGTAATAAAAAAAAATAAGATCAAGTATTTTGCGGATGGATGGGGGTGGGGTGGGGGTGGATAGAGAGCCATCCAAAGTAGCTGAGTTAGCATTCTGCAAAGGCTAGGGTGTCGGGGTACCTTAAAAAAAGATTTAAAAAAGGCCTAGGTGGAGGGTTGAGGGAAAGGTGGGGGGCACAGATGAAGAGACGCCCTTCATTATGCAAACGACGCAATTTCACGCCCCGTTGAGCCCCTTTAAAAGAGGGGGCAGTCAAGGGGGTGGCCCGGAGATTTAAAAGGGAGTCAGTGGGGAAGAGACAAAAAAAAGGTAGGGAAAAAGAGGGAATTCTAGGTGAAAGGACTTGGATGGTCAGGTAGGTTGGCCGATGAAAGGATCGAGGTTCGTAGAAATCTATAGAATGAAGGGGAAAACTCCTCCAGTTTTTTATTTATTTTTTATTAATCAAGAATTAATTATCCGATAATTAAAGATATTCAGTTTAGATAATTTTCAATTTAAATTTTTCAAAAACTCATTAAAAGAATGCATGTCGGTAATAATAAGAGTTATTACTACATAGAAATTGTTTGTTACAAAAAATCCCTACTCTTAAGGGAAAAAAAGTCACATGACTTTTGTAGGGAGAAAGTTCTTTTGAAATTGTAAATAAATGTTTCTATTTCTGAAAAGGTAAATTTTTTTTTTTTTAATCATCAAATCAACTTAATTAAATCTTTTTATTCCTTGCAAATGAATGTTGTAATGAATTTATTTTATTGCTGAAATATAAGCTCGTTATACAAAAACGTATAGAAAAAAATGATAAAGTGTAGACAAAATGGAATTTTTTTTTAGTCATTTTAGATTGGATATTTTAATCCATAAAAGTAATTAAAGTATATTGTATGCTGCACTCGTAATAATTAAC
Organism: Caerostris darwini; assembly: GCA_021605075.1. NCBI lineage: Eukaryota > Metazoa > Arthropoda > Arachnida > Araneae > Araneidae > Caerostris > Caerostris darwini. Next base: position 235,934 of record BPLQ01007705.1, on the reverse strand, counting down.
CATTAAAAAGGCAATGAGCTTTTCTATGTTTATAGTCTGATGTAATTAAAGTGCTTTCTTCTCTAAAAAAGAGTTTTGTCTCTTTTAATCTTCCTTAAAGAGATAATGTTTTTCGTTTCAAACAAAGATCACTTTGAATATTAAGAAATAGTGTGGTTATTAATTACTTTAAAAACAACTTACTAAACAAATTGTAATTTAATGTCAAAAATAATTTTTTTCTTCTTTTTTCCATTCCATTTACTGTTTACAACTACTATACACTGTTCACAAAATTTGCGATTAACGTTCAAAACATGCAATGTAAAATCACTTCACATATTTTGAAAATTAATTTGTTCTTATCATAAACTAAATTCAAAGGGCCTGATGGCCGAGTGGCACTCGGTACCACAAGTATCGGGTTCGAATCCTGGCTGTGCAATGGATGTTTGTAGTTGTTCGGAATCCCCTTTAAACCGTAGGTCCCGGTCCTAATTGGATCGCAGAGCGTTGTGAGGGTAGTGTTACTCGCGTCCGTAGCATATCTTCAAGCTACATCTGCTCTTGAGTAGTGTTAAATGAGTAACGTCGGTGCAGCGCTTGCCTTAAGGCAACAAAGACAATTGTCTAAATGTTTGCCAGCTGAATTAGAACAAAAAAAAAAATTACAACTACTATACACTGTTAATACAATTTGCAATTAACGTTCAAAACATACAAAGTAAAATAAAACTTTTCACTTTACATTAATGTTTTGAACATTAATTTGTTCTTATCAAAAATTAATTCTTCATTAATAAAATCATAATTTTGAATGAAAACCATATATGTGATAGAAAAATGAACAAAAAGATTTTAGAAAAAAAGATAAATATACATTTTATCAAATATATTTTACAAGTTTTAGATCAAAATATCTAATATTTTCAGCCATAAAATTTCCATTCTGATTAACGACCTAACATTAACAAATCCGCACACCATATACGCTCCCTTACCGGATCGTAAAGACGATAGAGAAAAGAGCGGGTTCGTTAAAAAGGGGTTAGAAAAAAATCTGTCCGTTGAAGGGAGAGGGTAGAAGACGGGGCAGAAAAAGCTGCGACTTTAACCGTAACTGTCGTGGCAAAAAAGGAAGCCAAATGAGTGCATTTGGCTAAATTTGATAGGGGACCAGGATCTAGGGTGATCATAATGAAGGGGAACACCGCTAAAAGAACTATACGAAAAAAAAAATAAAGTAAAAAAAGAATTATATACGGGGACTATCCCTATTGCATTTTTAATTTTTTTCCCTTCTCGCTTTTTTTTTCCCCACAATCCTCTTCAATTGGAACCATTTATTACTAAAGTAAAGCTGGTGCCAAGGCGACACTGGAATTGCATTTATCACCCCATAGTTTTAGGGAAGAATTACTCCTGGTTACTTCTTTTTGTCCCAAATGAAAGGAAAAAAATATCCACGACAAAAAAATAAGGCCGTATGTTTTCTGGTACGAAAGGTCGAATGAGAATTTTTTAATTAAGAATTACGTATGTTTACAAAAAATGTTGACTTTCAACTATTGAAATTGTTGGGCTTTTTTTTTTTTTTTTTTTATAAAGGTGAAACATTTGTCATAAGATTTTAAACATCTGTTCAGAGATAAAAAAAATTTCTGGTACAAAAAAATAAAACTCAAATTCATTTTCGTACTAAATTATAATAATAATATTATTAAGCAATTTAATGAATCAAATGTAAATAAATGATTTACTTCTCATCAAAATTACGGCCTGATGGCCAATTGGCAGTGAAGGTCTCTCCATTTCTTGAGGCTCATTATCCATGATACCGGTATAAAAATAAAATTAAACGCAAATTCATTTTCATACTAAATAGTAATCCTATAGTATTATAAAAACAAATAAAGTAATTCAATCAATTAAATGTACATAAATGATTTATTCCTGATCAAAATTGCGGCCTGATGGCCAATTTAACTGTGAAGGTCGCTCAGACATTTGCTAATTTGAGTATCATTATCCATGATACCGCTATAAAAAAAAAAAAAAAACGCAAATTCATTTTCATATTAAATAGTAATTCAATCAATTAAATTATTATTCTGATCAAAATTGCGGCCTGATGGCCAATTTAACTGTGAAAGACATTTGCTAATTTGAGTATCATTATCCATTACCGCTATAAAAAAAAAAAAAAAATAAACGCAAATCAAATGTAATCATATATTAATTAAAAGCACTTGTACATAAATTATTTATTCCTCATCAAAATTGGCTGTGACGGTCGCTCAGGCATTTGCTAATTTCCTTAGTCTCGTCATCCATGATGCCATCTCATCAACTCATTATCCCTGATATCTAAATATCTGCTGTGAGATTTGAGTGATAGGCTGTTCTCATTAGTACAAACTAATTGCATTTAATATAAAACCCACAATAAACTCGTATGCTGTCAAATTTGAGTGTGGGTTTATTATATATTTTTCAAATAACATATATTCCTCTCTGCTGTGAATGTAGTGGCCTGATGGACAATTGACTAGCGCTGTGGCCTTTGGTACCACAGGCTTCAGGTTCGAATTCTGGCGATGGCATGGATGTTTGTCAGTGGTTCGAAATCCACGTAATTAGCCTAAAGTGTTCACAAATGACCATAGAGCGATGAACCAAACTTTTTCAAAATTACATATGTTTTAAACATTTATGTAAAACAATAATTTTCAAATTAAAAAAGTAGCCAGTTTAACAAAAATGTTACGAAAGGTTAACAAAATAGAATAATAGTAATAATAATAAATACTTATAAATATAAAATGTAAAACAAAAGAAAATTAAGACGTCGTTAAATTATAAAACGAAATTAAATCAATACAGTTTTAATTTTTATGTCATTTAATTTATTGATTAGTTTAAAACATGATGCAGCATAATAAGATGTTTTGAAAAAAAAATTATGTAGTTTGCAATATTTTTCATTTATAGTTATAATTAAAAAAGTACCATTAGTTACATTGTTAACTATTTCTTAACAAATACTAATTTAAATATTTAAATATATATAATAATCCAACAAAAAAAAAAGTTCACAGACAAACAAGAACAAAAATTCAATAATTAAAAAAAAGCGTCTTTGTTTAGTTATCCATTTGCAATTCAATTTTCATTGTATTCTCGAAACACAATTATCAGCACAAAAATGCAAAGGCATATAAAAAAAAAAACATCTTTTGTAATAAACTTCATTTTCTTCACTATGGGTTTTCAATACATATTACCATATAAATGAGGATAAAATAACCCACTATTTTATTATTTTTTTTATCTTAATAGTTTTTTTTTAAGTTCTTTGTTTAAAAAGGCAAGGATAAAAAAAAGTTGTAGAACATCACGAGATGTTTACATCAACATAACACTCAAAATGTGTTTCTTTTTAACTCAATAAACATGATCAGTAAATTGTCTTTAAAAAAAAAATGTTTTTTCTTCATCATCAGTTACCCCTCAAGGGTTCGGGAAATGCAAATATAATGGCGGAGGTAAAAAAATAAAATAATAAATAAATAAATAAGAAACGAAATAAAAAAACCCAGCAAAATCATGAAGATAAAGAATTCAAATAAATATGACGACTTGCATGCATAAAAAAAAAAATTAATCATCAAACAAGATAAACAATTTCATTATTATAAAAATAATTTCAAAGGGGGACCGTAAAAAAATTAAAAAATAAAAATAATAATAAAAAAAAAAAAAGATGCATTTTTATATTCCAGCCTAAAAACTTCTGTATCCAATTCAAAACATAAAACTAATACGAAAAAAAAAAAAAAAAAAAAAAAAAAAATGGGGGAACAATAAAGTTAAAAGCGAAAAAAAATTTATTTACAGAGCCATCAAAACTAAAATTTAATAAAAGACTGGGGCATCGAATATTCTGGGAAAAGAAAACTTATAGAATAAATTTCTTCCTTCCTTCCAGCTGACTGCATTAAATAAGCAATTTCCATTGGACAATTAAAAGGATTCAATAATAATGAAACTCTTCGCATAGGTATGTACAGTTACCAAGACGCAGGTCAAAAGTGGCGTATGGCCTGGCTCTCTGTAGCAAAAAGTTAAGTATCGACCGAAGCGATCATCGTCTCCTGTTTTTATGGCTCCGGGTTTTTAAAGTGGACCAGAAAAAAACATGTAAGCTTATTAAAAATCTATGTGATTATTTGCCGGAGATTGAAAGACATTCGTAGAAATTAATTTTAAAAAATATATTTCGATGTAAAACTGTTTTTTAATCTGTGGAAATTAAAATACTTAGGTTGAGCTTAAAAGTATACTTTGACAATTTACGTAAAAATTGAAACAAAATTGAATTTTAGTATTAAGCAGCAAAAAAAAAAAAAAAAAAAGGAATTGTATTAAAATATAAGTTATTTTTAAGTTGAAATATCTTAGTTTAAATAATAATTTAAATAGACACAGTAAATTCAAGATAAAATCATAAATTAAAGCGAAAAAATGGGCAAAATAAATTGAAAAATATTAATTAATTATTTTTTTAAATAGAAATCTAAAAGTTCTACGAGTAAGAATTCAACAATTAAAAGTTCCCTGAATAAGAATCTAACAATTAAAAGTGTCTATGAGTAAGAATTTAACAACAAAAGTTCTATGAATAAGAATTTAACAATTAAAAGTGTCTATGAAAATGAATTTAACAACAAAAGTTCTGTGAATAAGAATTTAGCAATTAAAAGTGTCTATGAGTAAGAATTTAACAACCAAAGTTCTATGAGTAAGAATTTATCAATTAAAAGTTCTATGAGTAAGAATTTAGCAATTAAAAATTTTATGAATAAGAATTTAACAATTATACGTTCTATAATTTAAGTATATACGTAAGTATTTATTTTTTAATAAAATAGAAACTTCTGCCCAGAAACGGAGACTCGGTTCTAATGATTGATATACAGTTAACCAATTAAACAAACATTTTAACCCCTGAATTCTTAAAGTTGCGCGTTATAATGAATTTCCCAAATTTTTGATAGCTTTAATTAATTCTTCAAAGTTATGATTCCTCAGTTCCAATATTACCATGTCAGTATTATTAATATTCCACACATATGAATAGAATTCTATACAAAAATACGAATATAAGCTAATATATATATATATATATATATATATATATATATATATAATACATTAATCTCAATATATATATATATTTGAATACATCAATCTGAATATATTTCTGGAAACATTAATCTCAATTTATATATCTGATTACATTAATCTGAATAAATACGAATATAAGTTAAAACACTAATCTGAATTACATTTATTTAGTTGTGAGTGCTTTTTTTTTTGTCACGTATTAAACAATTATCTAGTTTTCATTAATTTTTTAGCCAACTTAAACTTATAATCATATTATTAAAAAAAGGCTTTTTGATACTATGCATTTTTCTCATTTTTTATACATTACTTCAAAATATAGTGATATTATTTAATAATAATGATAATAAATAATTCAAAATTCTGTATAAGTAATTAAAATTCTTAACATAATTAATAATACAGATAAATTATTAGTATAAAATATACTTTTTTCCGCTATAACATTATTTAATAGCTAAACATTACAATGCCATATAACTCTGAATTGAGGCAAGCATTTTAAAATTGAAGTAGGTATCACAAATTGGCTAATTAAAAGAATCATGGGGTAAAATTTACATCATTAGCTTTCTTTTTTTTTTTTTCCAAAGAGAATTGTTTTCTAAATTCTTTAATGAAACATGTTATAAAAGTTCCTGTAGAGCTTTTCAGTGTCGACCAACAGAGCAATATCCAATCAAATCACTAATAAGGCACCCAAATTGATGCACCACTTTTCTCCAGAAAAGGCATCCAGACAGACAATGTTTGGGAGCTCTACATAAAAATTATCAAGAAACGAACGGGAACAAAAAAATAATAATACATATCGATATAGAAAAATAACAAATGAGAAAAACAGAAAAGAAAATTTAAAATAAATTTATTCATCTAACCATCAACCCTGAGTAATGCGGATTATTCCAAAGATTGTTTTCTCTATTTAATGAGATATTTTAATAAACTCGGATAGAGGGAAAGAAGAGATGGGGCAGTAGGGGGGTGGGGGTGGGGAAAATAAGGACCAAGAGAGGAGACGGTAACGTAATTTATTTATTTGTTCTTAAATTCCTTCGATTTTTTTTTTTTATTATTATTTTTTTTTTTCAAAAAATATTTTTATTTCCCCGTTTTTCTTTTCATCATCATCATCATAACGGGAGTTATTGTTATTAGGAGATTTTAGAAGACCCCAGCGGAATCGATGAGCTTATTATTATTAATAATATTATTATTAACATTGTTTATTTAAAAACTTTTTCAGGGATGAGAATGAAGGGAGGGGGAAAGAGAGATAATAATGTCAATAACGAGACGACTGTTTCTTTGCTTGGCGTAACACTTTGCGGTGGAAAGGAATAGCGTAGCCAGAAGAAAGAACTTCGAAATTAAAATATAACAAATAATAAAGAAGGAGTATGGATATATTTGTTCTTTATTTAAGAAAAATCCGCAATTTTTTACCTCAAATTGGTATCCTTATTATCACAAGAACTGTTTGTGTCTTCGATCCGGGGCCTTCATTAAAAGCAACGGGACGGATAAAGAAATGTTCGCGCTACTGGAGTTATGGAATAAGAAAAAAAAATAATAATAAGGTCATGATTATCAAACATAAATAATTATCTGAAATATTGAACGAAAGAGTTTTTTTTCTTGCGTTAAATAAAACAATGTTTGAAACTTTTTTTAACGTTATTTTGAGATTAAGGAGACCGAAACTTAATTTAGTTTTTATTTACAAAAAATAAAATAACGGAGTAACGAAGAATAAAAATATTATGGAGAATGGCATTAAAGCTACACTTAATAAGGATATTGTAGAAGCACTTTTTTCTCACGAGAAGAGTTTTGGCATTTCATTTACAGGTTTCGTTTGTGGCTCTAAGGCCAGTTTGTGCACATTTTGGGCTAATTAGACCGGTACCTTTAGTTTAACGTAAATTGCGAACCGCTAACAAACATCTATTCTGACACCAGGATTCGAACTTGAAGCCTGTGATACCGGGCCTTCATTAAAAGTAACGGGACGGATAAAGAAATGTTCGCGCTACTGGAGTTATGGAATAAAAAAATAATAATAAGGTGATGATTATCAAACATAAATTATTATCTGAAATATTGAACGGAAGAGTTTTTTTTTTATTCGTTAAATAAAACAATGTTTGAAACTTTTTTTGAGATTAAGCATACCGAAACTTAATTTAGTTTTTATTTACAAGAAAATAAAAAGATTTTATTATTAAGAATGGTATTAAAGCTCAACTTAATAAGGATATTGTAGCATTTTTTTCTCACGAGAAGAGCTTTGGCATTTCATTTACAGGTTTGGTTTGTGGCTCTAAGGTCAGTTTGCGCACACTTTGGTCTAATTAGACAGGGACCTACAGTTTAAAGTAGATTCCGAACCACTAACAAACATATATGCCGCCGCCAGGATTCAAACCTAAATCCGGTCCTTCATTAAAATAACGGGACGGATAAAAAAATGTTCGCGCTACTGGAGTTATGGAATGAAAAAAAATAATAATAAGGTCATGATTATCAAACATAAATTATTATCTGAAAGATTGGATGAAAGATTTTTTTTATTCGTTAAATAAAACAATGTTTGAAACTTTTTTTAAAGTTATTTTCAGATTAAGGATACCAAAACTTAATTTAGCTTTTATTTACAAAAAATATAATACTAAAAAGATTTTTATCATAAAGAGCGGTATTAACTATATAAATAGGTATATAACTATATATATAGCGGTATCAACTTAATAAAGATATTGTAGCATATTTTTCTCAGGAAAAGAGTTTTGGCATTTAATACCCGGGAGAGAGGAATGTATTTTATTTGAAAAATATATAATAAACCCATCACTCAAATTGGATAGCAGACGAGCTTAATTGCGGGTAGGTATATTAAATGCAATTAGTGTTTGTAATAATGAGAACAACCTGTCACTCAAATCTGATAGCAGATATTCAGTGTCATGTATAATAAGACGCATGAAATTAGCGAAACAATCACAGGTCGAAACAATTACAGATTGAATATCAACCAATTGATATACCATGAGTTGTTCCATCGAGATTGGTGATATATCACAAGCTGAGAAATGCCAACTCCAATGAGAAGTGAGGAAAGCTGACCCCTCTTGATAGATTGTCTTAAAAGGAGATTTTTGGTGAAGAAGAGACAGAGTCGACCAGAACTGTTGTTTTTCTTTTTTTTCCTCTAAAGTGACTGAACAGGCCAGAGTTTTCCGCCTGTATACAAAGTGAGCCCCTTGTGGTTTCGTGTACCATGCCGTGTGTTAATTAATGTCTGCCGCAGGCCAGTGCATTAGATTCGTCGTAGACTCGAGAACTCTGCAAATCTCTGACCTGTTAGTGAACTGCACTTGTGTATTTAATTTAGATCTTTAATTTTCACTTTTTGTTAATAGAGTTCTGTATATATGTATATAATGCTTGTATAAAAATTAAAGTGTTCCCATGAACCTGGAAGTGGCCCTATTCTTGAAGCCTTTATAAGTCTAGTATAGGCCGAGACGTTACAATATGTATACACGTGAAATAGTATAATTTTGCAAAAACATTCACTTACAAATGTAAATCTTTTCTATCCTTTAAATTCACAATGATTTAAAATAATGAATTTCACTATGACGAATATTTAAATGATTATATACATAAAAAAAAACATGTTTATTTCTCATGATTTAAAGCAACAACAACAATACAGATAAATGACGATTAGATATGTAATCTTGTTTGTAACTGTGATTGATAACTTTATTTAAATGTTTAATCAGAAAATTATTATTTTCTGTCTCAATTCTAAGTACGAAATATAGTGAAAAATAAAAAAATTTAATACTGCACAAAATAATCAATTACAATAAAAATAATTGATCTCATGTGATTGATTATTTTAATTAATATACTATTGCACAAAATTGGGAAATAAGTGAAATGTTTTCTATAAAAAATATTAGAAAAAATTCAATTCAATTATTTTTTAAAGAAATTATTGAATTTAATTTAAAAGAAAGTTTAAGTTAAAGAAAGACTTTAAAGAAATTTTTATAAATATGATTATAAAGAATGTTTAAAAGAAAATTTTATATTAATGATAACATAGTATACATTATTTAAGATTTAAAAGAAATTAATTAATTTTAATTTTAAAGAAAGTTTTATAAATATGAAATTTCATTATGGTATATTAGATGAGCTCACACTAAAAAGTGATGCCTATAATGTTGATTTCATTCAAATTTTTGCATCAATTAAAAATTTTTTTAAAATTTGGATGATAAAAAAAGGAAAAAATAATTTAAATAATATAAGTTTATTCGAAGACCAATATGTAATAAAATTTCGAAACCATTATATAGAAATTTCTGTTAACAGCAACTTTTAATTATTTTAGGAGTAGAAAATTGTCTATTAAAACTAGTTTTATCTATGCGAAACGCATCCTTTTTAAAATTGCAAAACAACACGTTCAGTTCTTAAATTTCCAATCAAAATGCTGATATTCTTTCTCTCAAATGGAAAAAATATTTCACAATTGAAATATTTAATCTCGGAATCTCACCTGCCGAGATTAAGTTTTCTTTCCTATAATCACATTACTTTTCCAATAGTAATCCGTTTTCTTTTAACGGAAAGATTTCATTAATTCCCAAAATACTTTACGGCACGTAAATTGTTTTATTATAATATTTTTTTTTTTAATACGTGTAGTAAGTATTTGTTATCTGCATAACAACAAAACTTTTCCTAATCGCATTGGTAAAAACTAATAACTCACTTTTTTCCATTTCCAGAAACTCTCTATATCCCTCACCACCACCCCCTTCCTTACCCTACCAACCCCGCAGCGAATAAGTTCCGACATTATAAATGGCAACAGCTCCAATTACAAAACAATTTTTCGACACCCTTTTTTAAGAGGCGTTTAAAAACCGATACCAATTATAAAAGTTGTCAGAAAATTTTTCGAGCATACTGCCTGAGCGTTGGGAAGAACCGTATTAACAGGGTGTTTATCTATTGTCCAACTTAAATTACTTCTGTCATTTTTGCGGTTTTAGGGAAATAACACCGGGTGTAAATTATTAAAAAAAATAATAAAAAAAGTTTTTCCTTTTCCGTACCTTGCCACTAAATATTTGTCATTATTTTTTTGTTTTGTTTTTCCGCTTTTCCTTCATTCCTTCCCTACTTCTCCTCCCAACCCCACACCTTTGACGCTTATTTTTATTAATTCATTGTGCAAAGGGATAATTTTCCCTCCCCGCCCGTTGCCATGACAACGGACGTCAAAGTCGGACATGTTCAACACGGGAAAAGCGCTAATTTTTCCGTTTCGGGTGCTAGAAAGAAAGAAACGGGAGGGGAAAAAGGAGGGAAAAAAAGAAAAAGAAAAGACAAGAGAGAGGGAAAACCCGTCGAAATTCTCTCTAACATAATATTTTGCTCTGCTGTGCTGTCTTTAACAGTTCTTCATATTCAATTAATTTCGCGAATTACAGAGTTTTACTCCTTGTTGTTTTGGTTTATTTTACTTTTTTTTTTTTTTTTTGCTTGTTATTTCTCGTCTTTTAATATTGTTTTTTGATCGCTTTTCCCTTTCTGTTTCACACAGCTTGGAGTCTGCCTGAGGGCTAAAATGAGCCGTAAATGTCTAACAGTATCGAAATTAGACGGTGAGAGTGGGGGGAAGAAAATAGCAACCTTTTTGCCCCTTCCCCCTACCTCGGTTCCCAATAATAATTTCCTGTTTTCTCAGGTTTCCTGCTTTACTTCATAAGGCAAGCAGTGGGGTTTAATAGCGAATAAAAATTTCCGATCAGTAATCGGATGTAGTTCGGCAACTAACTTCGTATATTAATATTTGCAAATAGTGAAGATAAATAGTTGGTTATTTTCGAAAACTATTTGAAAATCTGATTTTAATAATAACATAACGCAAGAAATATTTAATGTAAAATGGATAATATATAATTTTAAGTGTAATTTAAAAAAGGAAATCTGTATATCTTACAGTAAAAAATTCATATAACAAGTGGTCATTACAAAATATAAAAAAAAAAAAAAAAAGACAAAATATTTTAAGTTCGATGTTATAAATATTAATATTGTTTATTTGCACAACAAATTTGTGATTGGAAAATAGGCTAGTAATAAAAATAATGAATTTGAATTAAGTTATAATAAAATAAATAACATTATCATCATTTCTGCTCTCTTTTACATATTATATATATGATATTAGTTTCTTTTTTAATTTCGAAAATTATTGAAAATCTGATTTTAATAATAACGTAACATAAGAAATATTTAATGTGAAATGGATAATATGTAATTTTAAGTGTAATTTAAAAAAGGAAGTCTGTATATCTTACCAGCAAAGCAGTGCAAAAAATTAATAAAACAAGTGGTCATTACAAAATATAAAAAAGTTTGCGAATATAAAATATTTTAAGTTCAGTGTTATAAATATTAGTATTATTTACTTTATATAACAGATTTGATATTGAATAAAATAGGATAATAATAAAAATAATAAATTTGAATTAAGGAATAATAAAATAGGAATAATCATTTTTGTTATTTTTTACATAATACAAGACGAAATAAAATGTTTCTGAAATTTAATTGTTTTTTGATATTATTTTCTTTTTTAATTTTCCTTTCCAAATAATATATTTTTTAAAAGAATGTTTCTAACACAAATAATGATTAATTATAAAACTTCTTAAAAAAATCTTTAGATGTACGAAAACATTGTAATATTGATTTAAGAATTAATTTTAAACGTTTATTTAGATTTCGTTTAATTTTAAGGTGTTTTTTAATTCATTATTACAAACATTTATCATTAATTGTGCTTAGCTGTGTGACAATACAAAAAATTGAGGAAAATTAAACAAAGATTTTCTTTTTTAATTTAAAGAAATTTATAACTATAAAGAAGTAATAAAGAATGAAGTCATTTATGTAAAATAATGAATATAGCTATATATTAAAACAAAATTTTCAGTTACTTAACTATGGATGATTTTTGTAAAATGTAACATTAGTAAAGTCACATAGTAGTAAGCAAATGTATAAAAAAAATTTTTTTATATGTTTTATGATAGAAATACGATGTTTGTTGGTATAATGAATAGATTTCAAATAACAATATATATTTAAACCATTACAGTTAAATGTATTAACTATTATTATTAATTGTATTAACTTCTACTATTAAATGTATTAACTATTATTATTATATGTATTAATTATTATAATTAAATGTACTATTACTACTAAATGTTTTACTAATTAAATTAAAATAAAAGCGTGAAATATATTAAAATTAAAATTAAGTAAGCTTTATTAAATAATTTTGATGATTAATATACGAATATTATGTCACCTCAAAGTTCATTAGATTAGCACAATTTAAATTATTGAAAAATTAAAATCCTTTGTAATGAAATGTACTTTACAAAAAAAAAAAAAAAAAAAGTGGGAGAAAGAGAGAGATATATATATATATTTTGAAAATGTTATGAAAAAATTATATCATTTATTAAAATGTATAACTAAGAGCTGCAAAAATTACACAACTTAAAATTTAAACATACATAACTGACACAAACATTAATTCAAAAATCAAAAAAACATTCAAAAAATTTAAATAAGCCTTTTCCGCATTTGAAATAATTCCGGATTCCGCAATCATCAAAAACTTTTCAAAAGAAACAAAAAGAATTCGATAGAAAAATTACTTAACTAGAAAAACTGTCAAAAACACAGATTTTCAATTACAACTACGAATTAATCTCAGAAAACACTTGTTCCAATATTTATTCCAAAAACCCTTTTTATTTATACAAGTCAAGAAAATAACCAATCAGAAAAAAACCCGATGTGTATTTTGCTCTTTTTTCCACCATTTTATTTATTATTATTTTTTTCCTTCTTTCCTTTTTCTCTTTTATTTCTCAATCATAGAATCTCCGGTCTAGAGGTTTCTGCCATTCTGCAAACGATAATTTCTATTCCTACACCCTACCCAATCCTTTTTTCCCGGGCATCTAACCTCCTTCCCTCCTTCCACTTTTCCGGAAAACAAAACAACAGGATACTGGAACTTTAATTATTCCACGAAAATCTTTTTTGAGACGGCGCCCTCTGATTGGCTGAACCAACTTCCGAACCAAACTCTCATCTCCAGACGTCACGGTCACGTGCCCTAACATGGCCGCCGCGGGACATTTCCATGACAACCAGTGTTTTGCGAGTTTTTAACGCACCCCCCCAGATCAGTTTGTCTAGCGTATTTTTGGAGTCGCTCGCTTTCCAAAGGAATGATTAATTTATTCATTTTTGTCGGTGGTTATGGGATTATTTTTGCAACCAACTTTTTTTTTTCTTTTTTCATTTTAATTCAGTAAAGGCGTTAATTACCTCCGGTTAAAAATCGTACATCCGCACCCTTTAGTAATTTCTTAACTAGACAGGCTGCTTCAAGATTTTCAATGCCTGTTTTCTAATTTCAGAATGGCATTAAAGCTGGGTAGTATGTTTCTTTTCTTTATAAAATAGTATTTATCTTAAATATTTAAAATATAACAAAGCATATTAAATTAATAATCGGAAAGGACCTGATGGCCGAGTGGCTAAGGCTCTGGATCTAGGTACCACAGGTTTCGGGTTCGAGTGAAAGTATTAATATTGGGAGTCACATATTTTAAATATTAATAATATAACCAACTATATGAAATTAACAATCGTAATGCATAGATTGGATTAGCTAGTTGAACAGCACCTTTGGTTCCCAAACAAAGTAGTTCGATTTGAAATCTTATAAATGATGTCAAACAGAATGTGTTCATGTTGAAATGAATTGTTGATTTGTTGGGAGTCACATATCTTAAATAAAACAAATGATATTCAAATAATAAACGTACAACTTATATAATCAAGACTTAAGCTGCTTGTTGGACAACGTGTTTGGTTCCAAAATAAAGGAGCTCGATTTGAAATCTGATAAAGTGATGGCGAATTGCAAACGTTAATGTTGATGATGACTTGTTGGAAGTCACATATCAGTTTTTATCACACATCTATCTTTTATATCACATATCTACATTTATAAAATATAACAAATCATATAAAATTAATAATCGTACAACTTATGTAATTCTAGGCTGGGGTAAAATTAATAATATTGTAATTAAAAATATGTGTAATGTAATTATACACTGAAGTGACAAAAGTCATGGGATAGCAATATGCAAATTTTCAGATGGCAGTAGCATCGCTTAGAACAGGTATAAATGCGCAGTGCTTTCGCAGAGCTTTCATTTCTGTTCAAGTTATTCATGTGAAGAGGTTTTGACGTGATGATGACCGCACGACGGGAATCAACAGACTTTGAACGCGGAATGTTAGTTGGAGCTAGACGCATGGGTCATGCCATTTCGGAAATCGTTAGGGAATTCAACATTCCCAGATCCACTGTGTCAAGAGTGTGCCGAGAGTATGAAATTTCAGGCATAACATCCCACCATGGACAGCTCAGTGGTCGACCGCCTGCACTTAACGACCGAGACCGGCGACGTCTGCAAAGAGTCGTAAATTCTAACAGACAAGCAACACTGCGTCAAATAACCGCAGAAATCAATGTGGACGTACAAGGGACTTGTCTGTTAGAACTGTGCGGAGAAATTTGGCTTTCTTGGGCTATTCCAGCAGAAGACCGACTCGAGTGCCTTTACTGACAGAACGACATCGCTTGCAGCGACTCTCGTGGGCACGGGAGCATATCGGTTGGTCCCTAGATGAATGGAAAACCGTGGCCTGGTCCGATGAGTCACGATTTCAGTTGGTAAGAGCTGATGGTAGGGTTCGAGTGTGGCGCAGACACCACGAAGCCATGGACCCAAACTGTCAGCAAGGCACTGTTCAAGCTGGTGGTGGCTCCGTAATGGTGTGGGCGGTTTTTTCATGGCATGGACTTGGTCCTCTGGTGCGACTGGACCGAACATTGACTGGAAATGCTTATGTTCAGCTACTTGGAGATCACTTGCAGCCATTCATGGACTTCATGTACCCAAACAACGATGGGATTTTTATGGATGACAATGCGCCATGTCACCGAGCCACAACTGTTCGCGATTGGTTTGAAGAACATTCTGGACAATTCCAACGAATGATCTGGCCACCTAGATCGCCCGACATGAATCCCATCGAGCATTTATGGAACATCATCGAGAGGTTTGTTCGTGCCCAAAATCCTGCACCATCAACGCTTACACAATTATGGACGTCTATCGAGACAGCATGGCTCAATATTCCTGCAGGGGACTTCCAACGACTTGTTGAGTCCATGCCACGTCGAGTTGCTGCACTTCGCCGGGCGAAAGGAGGGCCGACACGATATTAAGAGCAACCAATTAATAATATTTTGAAATACTTCAGTATTTATTCTTACTATATTAAAATTGGCCATATATCGAATATTTTAACCAAACAATCAAACTCACGCCCTATATTAACAAGAAGTACGTAAACTTGAAAATATGACAAAATGAAAGTAAAATGAGAAAAAGTATTAAGAATTTATAATATTTTATAAACAGTTTGAATTAAGTTTATAGGAGACTTTTAAGAATAGATCACATAAGAAACTCAGCATACTCTCAACAGGAATTACTTTTGCTCCATTGATGTGATATTCTCTGAAAAAATTAACATATTATTTTAAATTCACAGATGAATGGCAAGTTAATCGTGCATTGCAGTCACTGGTTCCAGAAAAGAGAAGTCCTGAATACAGTTACAAGCGTCAAGTATCAAAAATCAAGTTGTTTGGTGATGTTTTACAAGATTTTCTTATCATCATTGGCGCAAACATCCCCCAAGGCGGGCCAATTCCGTCTGCCTACTGGCAGATTTCAAGAGATATGATGTTTTCTTTTTATGGGGTAGGGTTGTCAGCCCTACGCCTAAAGCTCTACAATCATATTAGACAGAGACTTACGGTTTAAAATGGATTCCGAATCACTAAAAACACACATGGCACCTCCGGGACTTGAACACGAAACCGGTGCCACCGAGAGCCAGAGCGCTAGTCACTCGGCCATCAGACCTATTTTCTGTTATACGACTTGGCACTTATTAATGAAAAGACTACCTAATTAATTATAACTATAATAGGAGCGTTCAATGGTAGAAATGGCTATATATCGGTAATAATAGTTATATATCGGTCTACATTTAAGGATCACTGGTAAATTAATCTTGCATTGCATTTCTTGCTTTCTGAAACAAGCAGATTTCATCTCCGCAACGCTGTACGGTTTAAAGTTGATTCCGAACCACTACAAACATGCATGCACCGCCGGGACTCGAACCCGAAACCTGTATTACCCAGCGCCAGAGTGCTAGCCACTCGGCTATTCAGACCCTCAGCATTGACACATAGAAGTGGTATTAGTTTAGGAAAATATATTAACGTACGCGTTAATTTGAACTATACGAGGTATATCAGACCCACCGATGTGGATAAATACGAATCCATTCAAGTGCTACTGTTCTGGTTAAAGAAATCTAATCAACCTAATCATATGCAAATCATTTAAAAAGAGACTCACGCAATCTTAGTACATCTTACCGGAACTGCTTAGCCGGACTTGTCCCCTCAACCGAAACACCACATCACTTCCCAAGTCCACCCTCCATCCCCCTCCCTCATCATCATACTCACGGAATGCACATTCCGTGACGGCACTCTTCACACATCCACGCGCCGACGCATGTGTGAAGGCAGGCCGCATCCACCCACGCCTCCCTCCCTCTGAAACCTGCCGACGCTCACGATGATGAAGACGAGAGGGAGGGGAAGGTAGAGAGAAGATGCCTGACCACCCCGCATTAACCGATTTGCAGGCATTAATTTATCGATCAACTCGCCCGCGGTCATGTGATTAAAAGTCGATATCTTTTCACGTCTTTTGTCAGTGGGCCCCTTTTCACTCTCAAAGTCGGCCGCGCTCATAAGTTGGTGCTCTAATTTTTTTTATTATTATTATTTTCCAACAATTTTTTTTTCTTTTTCTTACTATTTTGTGTTCTCATCATCATCATGAGCTAGCACATTGAGAGTGTTGCCATTTTTTATTATTCTTTTCACTTCACTTCATTCTATTCCCACACCACACCAACGAAAGGGCGGAGTGAGTTTTTGGGTGTGGGATACGAAGTAAGTTACTTCCCCCCATAGGCGTGTGTGTTTTGGGTGTTTAAGTGAGTGATTTTTAAATAGACGATAGCACGAGGGTGGAGAGGGGAGGGGAGGACGATGTGGGTGGGGGTGAGGGGGAGTGCAATTATGACGTAATTATGGGACGTTGTTAATCAGTGATTTTGTTTCATTGGCGGGTACTTACCTTTTAGTTTGAGCTTATTATTACGGAACATGAATTTTTTAGCTCCTTAACTACCGCTTTCGATTTTTATTGGCCATGTTTTCATAAACTTTTCGAAGCCACCTACTCATTCCAGACAAGTTGATTTTTGTTCTTTCGAACAAGTCTAGTCTTGCAAGCGAAAGCGCTCATTAAGAATTCATAATTTAAATTATTGAACTAACGAATTAACTTCACTCAATATAACTTCATTATCAATAACTTAATGTTGAGAGTATTTTAATTTTTGCATTGTGTTCTTTCTTTTTTTTTTTTTTTTTTTTTTTTTTTTTTTTTTTTGTTATTGCAAATCGGTGGGCCTCATGATCACTTTATGCACATCTCGAACAATCCACCAATGGGATGGGTGGGTGTAGGGTACGAGTTGCCTTCCGGAAGGAGTGACTGCTACCCCCCTCCCTATTTTGATATAGTTTGGGGGGAAAATGAAAAACTCTCACCAGATAGCTTGAGATGCTTAAGTATGCTAATTATATGCCCTGAAAGTATAACCAAATTATATAAAGATTTTTTACATATGACCACTGAACATAACATGATTCAACTTTCAACATAAACTAAATGCATAAAATAAGCTCTTAATTAAATATTTTTATATTGTTCAAATGTACAAAATGCCTTAAAAATAAGGAGTATTATATAAGGTATTTGATCTCAATTCTGTTTGACATTCCGTATTTATAGAGAAAATTTACTATCATTTATGAATATTATCACAGAATTTGGTTTGTTTTATTCATTTTAGATCCATGACATATCAAACTTTTAGCATACAAATTTACATCTGATACGTTCTAATTAATAAGCTAATAATCTTGCAACTATTTAAATATAAATTGCATAATAAATTGTAATAAATTGTATTTCTCATTCCAACAATAGTTGAAAGTCAATACTAGTTAAAATTACAAACACGTAATTGTGAACTTTTAACTTAGTATCAAATATTTAAATGTGGTTAAATAATTATTCAATATTTAACAACGTATTAACAATTCTATTTGCTATTTATAACCACACGGAATTGATACAGTCAATAATTTCACAATATTGATTTACTTATTCTATAAAGATATTTAATGTGTTACAAATAAATTGTCATATACTAGTAAAACACCAAGGGGTACAGAAACAATCGATCACATATTATTGACTATAGAAGAATAGACAAAATGCTCATTGAATTCAGAGCTAGAGAATAAATAAATAAAAAACTTTTGTTGTTCTACATCAAGATAACCAACCGACGGCCAACAAAAAGATAAAATTGCCTTCTATAAGGAGTATTAGGGACAATTTTCTCAAATATAGGTGTGCGGCCTGATGGTCAATTGGCTAACACTCTGGTGGCAAGGATGTTTGTAGCGGTTCGGAATCTACGTTAAACAGTAGGTGCCGGTATAATTAGCCCAAAATGTGCGCAAAATGACCGTAGAGCGACAAACCAAAACAAACTTCATTTAGGTGCTTTATAAGGAAAAAATAGAAACTCCCACCAAAGAGAAGCGATATGTTAATGAACATTGATAATTGTCACAAGAACTGATCCATAAGCAAATTTCAAACTGATCCCTTCTGTACACTATATGTACAATTTACCGCTGGGTCACGAATCGAGCATAAATAATAATCGGGGAATAAAAAAGGAAAACATACAGCACTTTTAAAATTCAGGGTTTTATTTATAAAAGAAAACAAAGAAAAGATTATCATGTCTCACAATGTAAATTTGTTAAATGCAAAATCACATGTACGAAAAAAATAAATAAATAAATAAAATAGTCAGCGATTAACATCAAGTATAAAATAAATAAATAAACAGTTCACTTTTTTCTGACGTTACGACATGCAGATGCTAATGGATAAAAACGAGCCCAGAAAAAGGAGAAAAATGGGAAAAATCTTTTTCTTTTTCGGAAAAAAAAAGAAAGACACAAAAAAAATAAAAAAAGGAAAACAAAAACACGCAGGGAAAAAAAAAATACCCAAAAGAGCATTATGTCTCACTTTGTGAAGTTGTAACATCCGAGGAGCAAGGTTAAGGTTCAACAATGTAAAGAATGCATTTTAAAAATCACTTTTGTTTTCGTCTCTTTCCTTTTTTTTTTTTTTTTTTTTTTCTTTTTTTTTTTATTCAGTCACCCGCTTTTTTTTAAGCCAAATTTCCGTACAGTGAAAGAAGAGGAAGCTCTTGTTTTGATGTGTAAGATAAACAAAAACTTTTTTTTTTTAAAGTGGTATTTCATTATTCATGCTTAAATGCTTTTCATTATTATTATTTTTTTTTTACCGACTGCAGCAATTGTTTCGCAGTTTTGACAACAACATAATTATTAAAATGTTTTCAAGTAATATGCATAGGATCAGATTTTATCAACATTGTTCGTGGGGTTTTTTTTTTTTTTTTAAATCCAATAAAAAAATTATCAATAGTAAAAAAATTTATTTTATTTATTTATTTATTTTTATGTAGACAAAACAATAATTTTAAGGAAAAAATTATGATCGATAAAAATATACTGAAAATTCTATGCAATTCTGATACTCAATAGCTATTGGAATGGAATATTTTGTTATGTTTTTTAAAATATTAAAAAATTAGTTAGATTTGTATATTTCTGAATTGAGCTATCTACAGCTAGCTGTATTAAATTAAAGGGGCCTGATAGCCGAGTGGCTAGCTATATTAAATTTAAAGGGTCCTGATAGCCGAGTGGCTAGCTATATTAAATTTAAAGGGTCCTGATAGCCGAGTGGCTAGCACTCTGGCGCTCGGTACAACAGGTTTCGTGTTCGAGTGCCGGCGGTGCCATGGATGCTTGTAGTGGTTCGGAATCCACTTTAAACCGTAAGTTCTGGTCTAATATGATCGCAGAGAGTTGTGGGTGCAATGTTACTTGCGTCCGTAGCATATCTTCAAACTGCACGTGCCCCATGGGGAGTGCTAAATAAGTAACGTCGGTGCAACTCTTGCTTATGATATAAAAGATAATTGTTTCTGTATCGGCAGCTGCATTGAAAAAAAAAAATTAAATTGGAAAACATTTTATTGAGCTCATACAAAATTTATTTACTTACTTCATTGTTTTGTTATTAAGAATGTGTGTATACAATAAATAACTATTTTATATTAATTTAATATTTTAATTCAAAACATCTTTCTTAATTTGCTATTATATTTGCAAATGAACATGCTAATTTCTATTTTAGTTCATTATTAATTATGAGACAATATATGAAGTTTTGTTAAAGCATGACTTTTCGAAAGAGAATTTGAAAATGAGATTCTTGATCGCTTAATTGCAATTAAATATGTTAAAACTAAATGCTCTTTAGTTATTCGCAAATAATTTGGGCAACGTGTGAAATATTTTGCATTTATGATTCAAGAATGAAGCTGGTTTATTTTGAAAAATAAATCCTTTTCAAAGAAACCTTTTAAATTGAGTCCTTCTGCCGACAGTTTGATGTTATCGTATTAAAAACAAGCAACTCTAGATATTAGTATTTTTTTTCCAATATTAATTAATTCGTCGGCACTACAGTCCATGCTGGACCATGATAGTCTGCCAACTGACAGATTCCGAAACAGGAGATGATTTTTTAAGGGGTAGGATTGTCAACCCTAAGCATTAATGTTCTGCAATCATATTAGATTAGTACCTACGGTTTAAGGTGGATTCCGAACCACTACAAACATCTATGACACCGCCAGGACTCGCACTAAAAACCTGTGGCACCAAACACCAGAGCGCTAGTCCATCATACACCTTTTTTTTTTCAATATTACGAAACAAAAAATTTAATAGTTTCATAAGTTCAAATATTTTGTTACTTTTTCTAATATTTAAATTAATTTTTTGTTTTAACAAACGTTTCATATTAAACGTTTTCACCTGATCTTGGCTTAAATTAGAGTGGATCATAACTTTTTTTTAAATTTTAATAACGTTAAAACGTTAACGTTTATAATTATACCCATGATTAGTAATGTACTATCCTTTTTTTTCCGAAGTTAGCAAGATTTTCAAAACAGGTCAACTTCTTTTGAACTACAAATGCAATTATAAATTTTATCACTTCTCAATATACAGACATTATTTCTTCTTGCAATTGCTTCACAATAGTAATCCAATAAAGCTTTATTAAATATGTGCAAAAAAAAAGAGAAAAGACGAGGGAAGTTATTTCATTTACGGATCACTAAATTCATCTGAGGTTGAAGTACTAAACCATTAAAAACTCCTTTAGCTGTTCCCCTTCCCACCTTCTTTATATACTGCCACCATAAATAAGGGCTTCCGTTAATTTCGAACTAAAACAATTATCACACAGACACGCACATTAAAAAAAAAACACACACACATTTTTTTTCTGAAAGGAAGAAAAAAATAATTCTTTTAACCGCTAAAACAAACTGGAACGGATCCCTTTTCTAAAAACACAAACGATTCCGAATAAGGGGGAGGGGCAAGTAATGTACACAAATCCTGAGAAAGAAGAAACCAGTGGAAATTCAAATAAAATATCAGAAGGAAGACTTCAACTGAAGAAGCACTAAAAGAATCATGATTTAGCAAAGCTGGGATGCTTGCTGCTACAGGGGTGCAAAAGGTAGCATGGGGGATGGTCCAAAAAAAAAAAAAAAAAAAAAAAAAAAAAAAAAGTTGTCACGTTGATGATGATGGTGTAAAATATTTTTTCTTTTTTTTCAGTAGGGGACAAAAAAAAATTTGTACGAAAGACGGGGATTTTCTTTGTGTTTACCTTAGAAGATCTTTTAATTAACGAATTTGGTGAGCCGCAAGGCAAAGATGCTGGTGGCCTGTTTTTGTGTTTTATTTTGAAGGTTGATTCCGGTGAGGTTTGTGTTTTTTTTTGTTCCCTTTTTCTTTTGCACAAATTCGCAAACCTTCTTTTTAACTGGGAATAAATGAGAAAAAAGCAAAAGTAATAGCTTCGTCATTGTACAAAAAGGGAAGCAAAAAAAAATTAGATGTCTGGCGACAATTATAAACAGATTTTCCCATAATGAGAATGAGAATCATTGGATGAATTTCCAATAACTATATAAGAAAAAATTTGTTTAGTTATTGAAATTTATCAATAGTCTCTCCGAAACACAATAGCGAACGAGAATTAAAAAAGAAAAGCATAATATTATGTGGAATTTAATTATATAGTTTAAATTTAGAACAGCTGGTTGCGCAATATACAGACAGAAAGGAGGGGACAATATGTTCTTTGATTAGAAGAAACAAAAATATAAGAGGCAAATTTTCATGTTTTATTTTTTGCACAATGAAGTAATATTTTCAATATATTTTTAAAATAATGATATATAATCAAAAATTGAAAATTAATAATTAATAATTTAAATAATAATAATAATAATAATGAATACTGCCTGATACCTGAAATTTGAATACATGATAATTAGAGGTCTGATGGCCGAATGGCTAGCGCTCGGTAGGCCCCGGTCTAATATGATCGTAAACAGTCCTGTTCTATATGACTGGGCTTTAGATATTGTTACTCCGCGTCCATAGCTTTTTCATGAAATACTTTAAAATTTTTACCGATTTTTATATTACCTTAACACTGTTGTTTTACGAACATTAATTCTATAGGGCCTGTTGGCCGAGTGGCTAGTGCCATTGCGCTCGGTACAACAGGAGGTAACGCCGGTGCAGCTTTTGCTTATGTCATAAAGACAACTGTCTATGTATTTGTCAGGTGCATTAAAAAAATAAATACATGATAATTGAAAACCAATCAGCAATTTTTCAAACAAATTCAAAATATTTTTTCGATTAAAATAATTAAGCATTTTTGTTCCAGAAAAATACTCCATTTTTAATTTGTGAATCATTTGAATGATATATTTACATCACGGCAGCTAATTTTAAGCTTATTGTGCCCATAAATAAAACTGTTTTAAAAATAGAAAATTCAAGCAGCCCCAGAAAAAAAATTCAGCAGTTGTACTTGGCATGGAACTATAGGAAGCGTAACAGATGAAAGCTATCATTCTTTAAAGTTCAGAAGTTACTCATAGTATAAACAGGTTTACAATGAACAACATGCATATGCTGAAACTGATATGCACATATAAACAGTTTTTTTTTTCCTCTAAAGAAATTTAGCAGATATAAATGGAGATATGTTTAACACAATATATTTATAATAGCTGATTTCTTTCAGATAAAGAATGGGTAAGTGAAATTAAGTAATGAAAGGGTATGTGGAATTAATAAATTATGTAAAATTATATGTGTCATTATAATTTTTCAACATACGCAGAATTATATATGTCAAATAATTCTACGATATATGTAAAATTATGAGTGTTTTTAAAAATCTAGAATATATGTAGAATTATACGTGTTTTTAAAATTCAGAATACATGTAGAATTATAGGTGAACTTATAATTGGTCATATTATTAATTATTTATATCATATTAAATTTAGTCTTTTAATAGTAGGATTTAAACGTATGTTTTTTAATGATTTAATTTAGTTAATGGTTTAATTAAAATTATGTGTTAATATGATTCTACAACATACGTAGAATATAAATTGCCAAATAATTCTCAATATATGTAAAATTATTGGTGATTTTAAAATTCAGAATACATGTAGAATTATAGCGTACTTATAATTCGTCATATTAATTATTCATATTATATTAAATTAGTATTTAATGGCTGGATTTAAATGTATCTAGTTTATTAATAGTTTAATTAAAATTATGTGTCATTATGATTCTACAATATACGTAGAATTATAAATGTTCAAATAATTCTACACTATATTTAAAATTATAGGTGTTTTTAAAATTCTAAAATTTTTCAAAGGATTAATAAATTTGATGCATATTTAAAAAGAATTAAATTACAAATTAAGTATTGATGCACTTATTTTTAAAAATGCATCATAATATAATATTAACTTTCATTTAAGGAAATCAGAATGAGGGAAATAAGCACCACATTTCATCTTTAGTGCGAGGACCCAGATATTTTCTTTTTGTCAAATACAACCATGGTTCTTAACTGGTATGGTATTTCGTAAAAAAACAACCACAGATTCTTCAAAGTTGTCTCATATAAAAAAGTTGCGAACTTTCATCTAAAAAATAATCTGCAACTATACTTTGCAACTTTACTTTGTTTAAAGAAAAACATTTTTGGACCAACATTATTTTGTTTTTACTGTAGCAGTATGATCCATCCTTTACGAGATAAGGCAAATGGAAATTGAAAAAAAAATTCTTGATGATGAACCTAATAAAGAGCTCCTTTGCCCTATCTCATCACAAGATGATTCAGATTCTTCAAAGATGTCTCCTAAAAAAAGAAGAAGTTGCGAACTTTCATCTAAAAAATAATCTGCAACTATACTTTGCAACTTTACTTTGTTTAAAGAACAACATTTTTGGACCAAAATTATTTTGTTTTTACTGTAGCAGTATGATCCATCCTTGTATAAGGCAAATAAATTGAAAAAAAATTTTGATGATGAATATAAAGAGCTTAACCTATTTCAGAAGAATCAGATTCTTCAAAGATGTTTAAAAAAAGAAAAGTTGCATGACTATTTAATCTGCAACTATACTTCGCAACTTTACTTTGTTTAAAGAAAAACATTTTTGGACCAAAATTATTTTGTTTTTACTGTAGCAGTATGATCCATCCTTTACGAGATAAGGCAAATGGAAATTGAAAAAAAAATTCTTGATGATGAACCTAATAAAGAACTCCTTTGACCTATCTCATCACAAGATGATTCAGATTCTTCAAAGATGTCTCCTAAAAAAAGAAGAAGTTGCGAAAAAAAAATAATGCAACTATTGCAACCAAACCTACTTAACTCACTGAATTCATGGTGCAAATGACAAGGCAGACATAATTTATCATTCAAAAGAATTTAATTGGTACCAGCCCTATTTTTATAAAACAAAAGTACCTCAGTTTTCTTAACTGTTTTAAAGAAAAACATTTTTGGACCAAAATTATTTTGTTTATACTGTAGCAATATGATCCATCCTTTACGAGATAAGACAAATGAAAATTTGAGGAGCAAAAAAAAAAATTATTGATGATGAACCTAATAAAGAGCTCCTTTGACCTATCTCATCTCGTTTTCTGAGACATACAAACTGCTTTGTCATTTAGGGAGGGCAAATCTATTGAACCACTGAATCTATGGTGCAAATGAAGCACGACATTTTGTGAGGACCAAAATATTGTCAAATGCACTAATAGCTCTTAACGCATTTCGTAAAAAACAGCAACCACAGATTCTTCAAAGATGTCTCTTAAAAAAAAGTTGCCAACTTTCATCTAAAAAATATCGATAACGGTGAAGCATTGAAACCAAACCTACTCAACTCACTCAATCTATGGTGTAAATGACAAGGCAGATATAATTTATCATTCCAAAGAATTTAATTGAAAACAAAAGTACCTCAGTTTTCTTTACTTTCTTTAAAGAAAAAACATTTTTGGAAGAAAATTATTTTGTTTTTACTGTAGCAATATGATCCATCCTTTACGAGATAAGACAAATGGAAATTGAAAAAAGTTCTTGTTGATGAACCTATGAAAGAGCTCCTTTGACCTATCTCATCTCGTTTTCTGAGACATACAAACTGCTTTGTCATTTAGGGACGGCAAATCTATTTAACCACTGAATCTATGGTGCAAATGAAGCACGACATTCTGTGAAGACCAAAATATTGCTTTCTTTGTCAATGCTCTCATAGCTCTTAATGCATTTCATAAAAATAAAAAATAAAATTTAAAAAAAAACTTACAGATTCTTCAAAGATGCCTCTTAAAAAAAAAATTGCCAACTTTCATCTAAAAAAAAAAAAAATCAGTACCGGTGAAGCATTGAAACCAAATCTACTTAACCACTGAATCTATGGCAATGCAATGAAGTTCTGAAGTTCTGCGAGGATCAAAATATTGCTTTCTTTGTCAAATGTACCCATAGTTCTTAACGTATTTCATAATAACAACAAGCCCAGATTCTTCAAAGATGCCTTCAAAAAAAAGTTGCCAACTTTCATCCAAAAAATATCTCAACGGTGAAGCATTGAAACCAAACCTACTTAACTCACTGAATCTATGGCGCAAATGACAGCAGACATAATTTATCACTCAAAAGAATTTAATTGGTACCAGCCCTATTTTGATAAAACAAAAGTACCTCAGTTTTCTTAACTGTTTTAAAGAAAAACATTTTTTAAAAAAATTATTTTGTTTTTGCTATGGGAATATGATCCATCCTTTACGAGATAAGACAAATGAAAATTTGAGGAGCAAGAAAAAAAAATATTCTTGATGATGAACCTAATAAAGAGCTCCTTTGACCTATCTCATCTCGTTTTCTGAGACATACAAACTGCTTTGTCATTTAGGGGAGGGCAAAATATAGTATCAACTAAAAAGAAAGAAAGAAAAGAAAGAAAAGCATTTTAAATGAACTCCGACGAAGCCCGTTATGCACGTTTATGCGGAGTCACCTGCCAGCTCTAAAAATAGGTTTTTTCAAAATGTAAGAATCTATATTTATAGATATAAAAGATGCACAAAATAAAAGACGGGAGAAAACAACTGCTTTACAAACCAACTTTTAAAAATGGATGCTGTCGTAAATAGAATATTTGGTTGCCCTCCAATATTGTGGAAGTTTTTCTTTCTCTCTCTCTCTCTCTCGCACACCAAACGCATCCTTATTTTCGTTTTTCGGTGTTGCGTTTATTTAAGAATCATTTTGAAGTTGCTGTCGCCATTTGATTACATCCATATCAACTTAGAAGGATAATTTTTCTTTTTTCTTTACCCATTTCTAAAAATTGAATAGGAAAACTTTTGATGTCCCAAACACCAAAAACACCTTAGTAGATATATACTTTAGAACATATAAAATATGAGATTGGAAGTTAGGACATATAAGTTGTTTTTAGATGTAAAAGAAAATGAAAAGAATAAAAAATGTAATTGCAAAACAAATAAAAAATTTAGTGAAAATGTATTTTAAGTTATAGTTTTTTTTCTTCTTCTTTATTGGTGCAACAGCTCCTTGATGAGCCAATGCCGTCTGCCTACTGGCAGATTTCGAAACATGAAATGTTTTCTTTTTACTGGGAAGATTTTGAGACAAGTTTGATTTGGTTTGTCGCTCTACGGTCATTGTTTGCACACTTTAGGATAATTAAACAGGGACCTATAGTTCCGTGGATTCCGAACCACTAACAAACATCATGATACCGCCGAGACTCGACCTCGCAATCTGTGACACCGAACGGTAGTCACTCGGTCATCATGCCCCCTGTTATATGCTACCAAAATAAAAATAAAAATAACAAAATATTAAAAAGGCCCTACTCGTGGACCAACTTTTTTGTACCAGAACAAGAGTTTGTGATAGCACAGGCTGCAGACATTGCTTTAAAAAACGAAAGGATATTTTGTGACCAAGCGGTAAATGTAGTGGTTTCTAGTGATAACGTGCACAACTAGATAGCCAAATGATTCAGATTTTAATTCGCTTATGGCATTCTATACTTGGAAACGAAAAGATTCGATGGCGATTGTGACAAGTATATAAGCTATTGTGACACTATATGTAATCGTTACGTATAAACAATTTTTTTCCCTCACTAATATCTAAATATAGTGCATTGCACGAAACATGAGATTTATTCGAGAGAAGGAATAAATATGAAATGCAGAATACTAGTAATTTAATGAAACTATAACATAATGTGTTTTTATTTGCATAAAAAAGTATACATTTTAAAGTTGAATCTCTTCATCGCCCAACTCATGGCTTAGCGGTAATATGCACAGGTAGAGAACCGGGTGGTTCATATTTGAATCCGCTGGTGGCCTTCGTTGCAGTACCTGTAGTTTTTAACGAAAATATTCGATGACGATTGTAATATACTAACGACAATGATTTTAATATGCGATGAAGATTGTAATGTACTAACGACAACGATTGTAATATTCGATGAAGATTGTAATATACTAACGACAACGATTGTAATATTCGATGACGATTGTAATATACTAACGACAACGATTTCAATATGCGATGAAGATTGTAATATACTAACGACAACGATTGTAATATACTAACGACAACGATTGTAATATACTAACGACAACGATTGTAATATACTAACGACAACGATTGTAATATTCGATGACGATTGAGACAATACAAACGTCTCCCGTATATCTTTATTCAAGTCGTCTGGTGGTTTGGAGATTTCGCCCATCCAAGTCAGTTACCCTTAAAAGTCTTTCCAGAAGCCAATGCAATCCATTTATAGACGGTTGGTGGACTGTTTGTGACATACATGAATGATATACGAGGATAACCAGTTTAAACCGATAACTATTCAATCATTTAAATCATTTAACGTATTTTAGTTATCCAAATCTGTCTCGATCACTGACAGAATTCACAAAAATCCGCAAATAGACATCCCGCAGCAACAACAACAACTTCTTGCTTTTAATGGCACTCATTTGGGGACAAACGAACATTAAAAGAAGATCCATTTTTTTGCAGGAATCCGCATCCTCTGGCATGGAGCTCTATCGGGAGTTTATATTTAGTTTCGGGAGACGCCGATGTTACCAAATCGGCATCTCTCCGCGGGGGAAGGGGTGGACGTCTGGAGAAAAAATTAATAGCGGGTATAATTTCAGCTAAGCAAATCCAAAAACGTCAGCCCCACTCGCGTAACCCGCTAAGCAGAATAAAATATAATATCTTTTTGGCAGCGATTGTCTGGAGGATTTTAATGTGGGCTAATGTACGGATGCTCCTCAAAGGTGGCGGCTCTTCAGGTGAAAAGGGAGTTTTTCCGGTATTGGCGACAGAAGATTATGGCGTTGTTTTGAATTCTAGGACATAGTTGTTATGAAGATGAAGCAATTTCTCAATTAACTAATACTACAACGGATTCAGTTTTTTTTTACAGATATTTAGCTTGAGTGTTGTCATAAACAACAGTTAGTAAATCTTATATTTATTGTTGTATGGAGAAACGCACAATAATAATATCTTTTAACATGAAATATCTGAATACAATTTCTCATATATATAATAAAATTAAAATTGCCGTGACTTTTATGCCCAAATGATGGTAATTTTTACTAATTATTAAAAAAAAAATTCTATTCATTTTTTTGTTCGAAATATGATATGATTAATAAATGATTAAAATATGATTAATAAATGATTAAAATATGATTAATAAATATGGTTATGATTAAAAATATGATAAGATTATAAAATATAATAAGATTATAAAAATATAATAAGTTTATAAAATATAATAAGTTTATAAAATATAATAAGATAATAAAAATATAATAAGATATGATTAATAAAGATGATAAGATTATAAAAATCTAATATGATATGACTAATAAATGTGCTATGATTAAAATATGATTAATAAATATGATATGATTAATAATCAAAAGCCGTAGTTAGAAATCTGTATGACTTAAATAATATTCAACGTGTGAGATTCGCACTTAACATATTTTATTAAAGAAGAAAAGGAAAAAAAAAAGGAAAAAAAATTCTGCAAAATAATATGCACAGAAAAAGTTTTTTAAAAATTGGAGTTTTTTTACTTGTGTAAATCACAATAAGAAATAATAGATAACAAATTTAAATAATATGTTTTATGTTAGATATAGGTCCGTACATGCAATTATTAAGAACGGAATATAAATATAATGTTTTATAATAATGTTTTAAATATAATAAATTAAATGTTCCGCAAATAATGTTTTTATTAATAACTTAAAACTGTAATCCTTTCTTAGTTATAAATTCCTAATACATAAAATACATAACATTTTCTATTTAATTTAACGTATTATAAACAAGTATGCATGACTGTTTACATAAGATGCAACGAAGGAATGCGAAAATGTAATAAAATATTTCATAAAATATATGAATAGTAAGTAAAATGAACCATAATGATTATAATTAACCGATCATTTAACTTCCTTTTATTACTAATTATGTAGTTAAGTGTTTTAGAAGCGGAATCTGCATAAAAACATTACGCTTGTAGACATCTTAATATTTTAAAATTTATTACAACAACGTGATTATCATCATAGAGACATTTAATCGTCTATCGAAACAGACCACACACAAGCAAAAAACAGATGTTAGATAAAACCTGTTTGAAAGGACTTCCATTCACAGCTAGTTAAGCAAATCTATTATTGCATTTCCCTCTTGGCGCAGGGAGCTTTTGGCATTATACGAAAAATAAATGCCACGGAATTTAATTTTTTTTAATGCACCATACGAAATTATTAAGAATTACTCTTTCTACAAACACATTTTCTAATGTAGTTAAAAACCACTGTTAACTTTCGAAACTCAGTATTTAATGAAGCAGAAAATCATTCACTATATTTTAATACTATTTAAAATTTTGTTTTTTATCATTAGATTTATGTAATCTACAAGTTTTCCATCCGTATGTGTACAGTAACTCAATGAAAAATTAATTTTAATGTATTAAGTGATGGATATTTTTAAATGTATAGCAAGATCAATGAAATAAAATGTATTAAATAATCAATAAACTGAAATGCATTAAATGATTAATGAAATTAAATTCATTAAACAATAATCTAAGAGATTATTAAAAAGAATAAAAATGTCTTCTCCACTGAAATACGGCAGTGGTTGTACATTTTGTATCACTTCTTTTGAATTCCAAGCAATATTTTTAAAACCAAAATTGAGGTAAAACGCTTGTATACATAAATTTTCATCCGAATTTATTATTATTATTATTATTATTATTAATCAATATGGATTTATTTCTAAACATTTAAATATTTAGGATATAAATTCATATTGATTATTATACTATAATGTAATACCCAACTTAGCGGCTTCATCACACGAATATTACAAATAACAAAATACTGTAGTGAAGAAATTATACATTATATTTATTATCAACAATGACAATGACACCGATACCATCTACTAAGTCAATTAAAGAGAGAAAGTGATTGGTCAGTAGGGGGAGGGGGAGGTGAAACCTCATTTAGTTACACTCACAGTTAGTTGGCCCTGATTTAGTAACAACTAAGAAGTGAATAAAGATTATCTAATAGGTTAGAATTAAAAAAAGTTTTGTTAATGAGTTACCTATTATGTAGTTTCATATAGCACGAGTTTTTAAACCACTGATAACACCTTAATATAATTCATAAATGTGAATAGTCAAGGAAAAAAATGACATTAAACAGTATTGCTTAAAATGAAAATAATAATAATAATAATAACTGTTTATCCAAAATAAAGTTATAGATTGTAAGAAAAAAAGAAAAAGAAAAAAAAAATGCAAGAGTTTTAAACGATGTAAAATTTTTGTCCACCACTTCAAAATGAATTTACACTTACAGATTTGAATTTTCAAGGTTTACTTCCATTCGATACGGAAATACGATTGCAAGTATTCCTGAAAATTACCCTGAGAGGTGGAAACTTTCCGTTATACGTTTATGCTCCAGTATTCGATATTCGAAAATAAAAGAATCAATTAACTCTTGAAATCATTTGGCATTTTATTTTAAGTTTCAACACTAAATTCGTCATATCCGATGACTTCCGTTGAGCAATTACATAATTCATGCATTAACCTTTGCACATCATCATTGTGTCTCTGAATAGACTGATCTCATAATAGATGTAGAAGAAGAAGAGTGCAAAAAGGAGGGTGATGAGAATCCATAGTTTGTATCTTATAAATAAACCGCAGCAGTTGTTTTGGCTGGTGTTTTGAAAGCACGCTAAGACGAATGATGATGAAGATGGGAGAGTTGTTCGCATTTTTCTTTTTCTTTTTCATCCCGATGGAATTTTTTTCTCTCTCTATTTTACTTTTCACTTATTCTGATGAGATTTATTCTTCAGATAGTTCTGCGACATGAAGAAAAGGTTCTTGGGGGGATGTATTATTAGAAGTAAAGAGCGCAGATCCTTCAGGGAGATTTTTTTTTAATTTGACATAATAACTTTATTATGGAAGGAATGAAAATAGTTATTCTAGAAATTTGAAGTTCTTTTTTAATTTCATTTACGTATAATTTATCACTCATTGTTTATTATATTTTTAGGTTCAGGGTTTAGGTTAGGATTAAGAATTTTTAAAAAAGAAATTTTTAAAGGAGGAAAAGTACAAAAATAATATTTCGCAAATTGTATGTCTACTTTATTAATCAATGTCTAATTAATTAATCAATCAAAATCATAAGTATGACTAATAATTTTAAAAAAAAAGCATTTTATTTCACATTTTTACTGTGAGTAAAAGTGCTTACCGAAATTCAACAATAATTAGGAAGGAATTCACTAATTACTAATAATTAGGAAAACTAAAAATTGAAATGAAAACACACACACAGAAAAAAACGAAATTAAAATTCCACATGAATAAAATTTTAAGCAATTTTCGTTCTTAAGTTTTATCTATTTTTTTCTTAACACTCACGAAAACATTTTCGTTTATTTTAATTCATAATATTTTTATTTAATTATTTTTTTTTATTTCATTTTAATATTTTTTAATAAATAATTAATTTAAAAATGTTTTTCAATGCATCTAAAAAATTTAATAACAATTATTATTAATAATGAATTCAATATTTGAAAATGAGAAACTGTAATATAATTAATTATATGCATATATATTATTTTTATATTTTTTTACATCAAATACACTAAATGCAATATGTTATTGTGATAATTTAATTGGTGCCTAAAATTCAATCTAAATTTTAAAAACTGCCAGTGCGTGATCAATTAAAAATTAGTTAGAACATAATATCATGCAATTTTAATACAGAATAAAAACTAGCATGATCATTAAAGATATTTAAATATTATCAATCTGTATAAGAAATTTTTTTAAAATAAATGTGCATAAAAGAATTTTGTAGTATTAAAGCATGCCATCCTTATCAAAACGACTGAAAAATAAGCCTATTTTGAGATAGTCACAGTACAGAAACGATTAAAATAGCTAGTACAAGAAGACAGTCGGCGGAAAATGTTGACTCGCTCCTCGAAGGTCTGACGTCACGAGTCAAGTCGGAAACAATCGGGCGCGTTTTACCCACGTAAAGAAAATAGCCGAGCAGAAAAATATCACTTCGCTCTCTCTCACACAAAGAAATACATGTTTTGTTCCGCGCCTTAGGGATGGAAAAGTAGGAGACAGATTCACTTGCTGATTTCGAGGAATAAAGGGATCGTTACCTCACTGCGAATTTATTATTTGCAGACTGTAATCATCGCATAAAATGATTCTAAATAAATGTAAAGATATATTTTAAGTATTAAATGATTAAATAAACGAAGTAGAAGAAATTTTAATTTTTTTTGTTAATAAAAGATGTGATTAATTGTAAATCAGAAGAACATATTAATCATATGGAATAAAATTTATTCCATATCGTAATGTAATTTTTTTTTTTTTTTTTTTAGAATGCTGTTCCTTTTAAGAGAGAATTTTGGCATACTTGTATCTAAATTTTTTTATTACTTTCAATTCAAAAACTATGTACCTCATCTATAAAAAAAATTAATTCTTTTTATCCAATGCTAATTGGATAAAAAGAGTCTTCCAAATCCAAATCCAAATTTTCTGGGTTCTCTCTCATACAATGTCCATCCTAATTGTTTACATACCATTAGATAACAATTAGAATGGACATTATATGAGAGAGAACCCAGAAAAGTTACTACAAGCGCCTGATTGTTGATACTACACGAACAAGCCTTGGATAAAAAGGGTTCTTTTTTATATTGTAAAGTGGAACTAAAGTTATAACATCTAAATTTTGTTATAACATTGACTTCAAAAGCTATCTACCTCATCTGTAAAAAAAAGAAGAAAAAACCCCCCTCTTTTTATCCAATGCTTAAAGTTCGTCTAATATCAACAGTCAGGCGCTTGCAATAAATTTTCCGGGTTCTCTCCGATACTGTCCAATGGTGGGTATGTAATAGTGGAATTAAAGTTATAACATGTAAACTTTGTTATAACTTTGAATTCGAAAATTATGTACGTCATCTAGAAAAAAACCCACTTTTTATCCAGTGCTTTAAGTTAATCTAGTGTCAACAGACAACGCTTGTAGTAAAATTTTTGGGTTTTCTTCCATACAAGACTGCCCTGTCCAGTGGTGGATATGTATTAGTGGAACCAAAATCATAATATCTAAATTTTGTTATAATTTTTAATTAAAAAAATATGTACCTCATCTAAAAAAAAAACTTTTTTATCCAATGCTTTAAGTTGTTTAAGTATCAACAGTCAGGAACTTGTAGCATAACTGTAATGCAATGGTGGGTAAGTATTAGTGGAATCCGAAGTCAATCGATGTTTATAAAAACCGAACTCATAAACATACATATTTGAACATTACGATTAATTAACTATGCTAAATATTCAATGCTATGTGTTTCAAAAAATAATACTCCAAAGTGTAAGAATAAAATTTTTCCATCTCATTAGCATAACAATTATAAAGGTATGCAACTTACTAACTTATTAAGCAAGATTATTATAGAATTAAAAACTATGGAACTAAGAAATATTTATACTTTTATTTATTTATTTTTTTTTTTATTCTTACAATTGGTTTCTTCTTCTTCTTGCTTTATTAATTTTAATATAACAAAATTGCTTAATTAAAAATAAATTTTTTAAGCTAAAAATATGCTGTGCCAAATTTGTTTTTAGATTTAGGTGTTTTTAGGGTTTTTTAACAAAAAGACTATTGTTAACATAACAAAATTTTAATTATTTATTCGAACAAGATACAACAAATACTATTTGATACAACAACAGAAAAAAAAATCCGAAATAATGAGATATTGAAGGATGTCAAAAGGAAGTTTATTGCTACTAAAATTAAAATTGTTTTGAGTTATTCAATGCAATGTTAGCATAGCATTATTATTTTTAAGGATATGTTGAGTAAGGGAGAAAACATCATTAAAATAATTGTTCTGATATTTTTTATTTGATTTAATAATATTCAAAATAGGCTTGCCAAGAATTCTGATGTTACAATTAAATGATGCAAAATAATAAAATACAAGAATAAATTTATACAAGAGTTTTAAAAACAGAAAACATCTAATCTGAATAAGGAATCTAATAATGACATTTATTCCATTTACTTGATAATATTTATATTTTTAACATGTTATAATCATTGCAGTTGATATAAAATGTAAATAAAATGTGAGGAGGGGCAATTTTTAATGATGGAAAGATTTACACAAAATGTAGAATAAATTAAATAATGGCTGACTTCACTATAACAAAGTTTCGTAGGAATTTTCTTAAGAATGAAAAAAAAAAGAGAATTTATAAATAGATCCGTTCCAAGGAACACTTTGAAATTCAATGTTATTTATTTTTCATTATGATAAATTTTTTTTAACGAGAAAAACTTATCAACGCAATTCGATGAAATAAGAAAATAAAAAATTAATTTTTTTAATGCAGTTCGTAGTAGAAAAATGAATTGAAACTCAATTTTATTTGTTTTTGATACGTTTCTATTTAAGTCATTTCAAATACGATAGCACACATCGATATAATTCGAAGGAATAAAGATATTTAGATAAATGTTGGAAGAAGAAAAATAGGGAGGTTTGATTAAAATATACAATTTCGCCATGTTAGATTAAAATATACAACTTCACCATGTATGATTACGCTATGCTAGATCAAAATATACAATTTCATCATGTATAACCACGCCATGTTAGATGAAAATATATAATTTTACGTATAAATACGCCATGTTAGACTAAAATATACAATTTCACCATGTTAGATTAAAATGTATAATTTTTCCATGTATAACTTCGCCATGTTAGTTTGCAATATACAATTTCGCCATGTTAGATTAAAATATACAATTTCACCATGTATAAATACGCTATGTTAAATTAAAATACACAATTTCGCTATATTTACAAAAATTGCAAAGTAATTATATAATATGAAGTGTTATTTTATTTCATTGCATTTAAGAAATTTTACTTTACTAAGTACTTCTAGAGATTTAACAATACGTACATGGTGTCCAATAAATAAATGCGTTTACCAAGTTGAAAGAAATGTCATTTTATACAAAGAAACCTTATCGACAACCGAACTAATATAGTTGAGAAATGACTACCAATCACAAATCCCAACGTGCCTGATTTTACACAAAACGATTCCTTCACCACAAATCACTTCACCTTATCTCCCGCACCCCCAAAACAATGGGTCAAGCACGAGGTATCACGGGCGAGAGACCACCCCTACGCTAGCTTATCGCACCCTCGAAAACCTGAACCAAATTTTTTCCTCTTTCTCTTTCTTTTAATCTTTATTTTCCGCGTTGCCCATTTTATTTTCCATTCCGCTTCACAAGCATCATTCCCGAGGTTTAAGATGCAGCATTCTTGACAAATCGTCCGATTGCTGAGGCCAGCGATTTCTTTTGTGTGGTGGTAAGCGCACAGTGGGTTCTTTTCAAGGACGATTCTCTCTCTCTTCGCCCTGCACCCACCCTACACCACCTACCCTTTTACCCTCTTGATTTTATTTTTTCGAACGTTCCTTGGGCGCTTGTCGGTTTCTCTCCAGCGATTATTAGCAGTGCTTTTAATTCTTTTCTACTTAATCGTAATAATTTGTTTTTCCGTTTCTGAGGTAGGGGTGCTTCTCCGGGAAGTGATAAAGCACTGATTTGCACGTCGTGTGAGATTCTTTTCAGTGGCTTCCCTCCCCCACTCTCTTTTCCTTTTCGGTTTGAATTAAGGGATGGACCAGGGGTAGGGGGTAGAAGGGGTGGACGGTGGTACGTGTTTCCATTCTCTTGTGTTTCCTCTCGGGGCTTTCATTCCCGGTGGTGTGTCATTATCGTTGTGTTTTAAGGAGAAAAGACTTCTGTGGGGGTGGTGTGGGAGGAGGGTGGAGTCAAAAGTATTAAAAAAGGGTTTGAAATTTCAGCAGATTTGGGAAGTTGAAGTGACCTTAAGTGACCTCGAAACATCTTTCGGCGGTTCAATAACAAATATCTCGACAGAGAATGGGATGAGAGAAAAAAATGTAGGGATGGATGGATGGAAGGAAGTAGGTTGAGTGCAACTAGTCGGCTACTTGAAGGAGGATGTGTTGAAACGAGAGAGAAAAGTAGTAGGGTCAGTCGAATTTTTTCATGTAGATCAGTGATTTTCAATCTTTTTTAAGATTTCGTGCGTGGCGATTTCTTTTAGAAATTTTTTTGATGACACGCGGAACTATATTTATCTAACTTCTAGGATATATTCCAACCAAAGCATTAAAAAAAATGGCATCATTTGTGTATTAATAATTTAGAGTAAAAATAAAATAATTATTAAATAATTAAAAATTAATTAATAAATAAAAAACAAAAACTAAATTCTTGTTATATATAACCCTTATTAGACCTGTTTTGTCTATGGCTCTGAAATTTGGATTTTGGCAAGATCTGATGAGGCCCATTTGTGTATATTTGAGAGGAAGATTTTAATGGCTATTCTTGGAGGTGTTAGGGAAAGTGATTGTTGGAGAAGACGGTATAACGGAGAAATTTATAAATACTACAAAGACCCAGATATTATAAAGTTTATTAAGATCAATAGATTAAACTGTGCAGCTCATATATTTAGAATGAATGATTTAAACCATGTAAAAAGGCTGGTTTTAGCAAAGCCACAGGGACAAAGAGGAAGAGGACGATCCAAGTTGCGATGGATAGACGCAGTTGAAAAAGAGTTTGCTGTACTAAAGGTTAAGAATTTGAGGACCATTGTCACCTAGAGGAACCATGGAAATTTCTTCAAATGAAGCCTTGGGCCACTCTGGCTGTAGTGCTATAGATGATGATGATGATGATGATAAAAGAACGAAAAAAATTTTTTGAGTAGCAAATCATTATTTAACGCTGAACCACGAGTTGGGCAAAAAAAATTTATAATAAAATACAGAAAAATTTAAAATCAACACAGTAAATTTTACGGACTATATTTCAGAATGCGAAAATAGAGAAAAAATCATTGTTTACAGATGAAACAAATGATTCAGAAGTACATTCTGTGAATCAGGTTACAGATATATCCTTTACAAATTTTATGAATGCAAGTCTATTGAAGTTAGAATCATTTAAATATGAGATTAGATTGTTAGATTTATTTAGGACAATGGAATTTAAGAGGAAAAATTGTAAAGAATCTGAAATGTATTTCAGTCCTTGGTATAACTTTTGTGTTTTACCAATGAATTACTTAAAAAAACAAAAGAATCCTTTTGATCAAAATGTAATAAACAATCCACTATCGTAACTTATGGTTTTGATAAGTTAACAACATTTTTTGCAATTCAAATAACCAGTATATCTATCTACCATATGTAGACTTTCATTTCTATGTAGATATATATGTCAAGAATTTGTAGTTTATGAATTTCATAAGAAAATGATTCTTGTCTCTTTCGGCAAGTATATATCGCTCACGATATAACAATAAAAAAAAAGGGCAAGTCCAGCGTGTCTCTTCAGAAAGGAACGGTTATTTTCAACCTCGCGGCACATAAAACCACTAAAAGACATAACTGAACTCCAATCTTTGTACCGATATATGCAGAAATAGAAGCAGTTTATTTTCGCAGGGTGCATTGAAATTCGCACTCGCAAAGACGTCAAGCAAAATACGACGATCAAGTCCAATAAACGACCAAAAATTAGCGAACTCTGGCGACAATTAAGTGACACGACGACCTTATTAAAAATAACCACACGCGCATTTCACCCCGACCAAATTGCGGGCGATAAAATTTCCTCAACTTTTAACCCTTGCCGAAATGCCTTGAAGCATTTTGTGAAATTAGGGCCCCGTACCAATAAAATCAAAATACACTTTATTTCCTTTTCGTTAGCGGTAAAATGTATAGCGGGCGGAAAAAAAAAATAAGGGAGGTAGTAGTGGGGTGGCACAAATTAACCTTAAAAATACTACAGCGTATCTAGGCTGGATAAGCGAAAAGTTGTAATTAATACTGTATTGCTCTGGTTTCACCAAGAGCCTGTTTGATATTTCATTAAGTTTAACGTTCAATTTTAATGCCGTACCGACAATATCAACAGAGATTCCAAAAGTAGGAAAAGCTAATCGATAAACAGACGCGAGAGATCTCCGTGCTACCTTCATTAGTGTATGCAAACTGGGAACTAATTAACAAATTAAATAATAGGTATTATGGATAAAACTCGGTAATTAAATATTGTTGATTAATCCGTACTTATATGCTTAATTAATTTTACGCTGGGGTAGGGGGGAGAAGGATAGGGGGAGGCTTATACCTTAAAAGGGGAAAAGGGCGGTTCCGATTTTGGGACAATTTTTATTTTATTATTATATTTTTTTCTCCCTAGAAATTGTGTGTCTTATTAAAAGGCACGGAGTTTAATTACGTTTGCCTAAGTTCTTCCTAAAACGATGCATTTCAAATTTTGTGTATAATTGTTTAATTACTG
The DNA here is from genome assembly GCA_021605075.1 of Caerostris darwini. Lineage (NCBI taxonomy): Eukaryota > Metazoa > Arthropoda > Arachnida > Araneae > Araneidae > Caerostris > Caerostris darwini. Next base: position 195,645 of record BPLQ01007705.1, on the reverse strand, counting down.
TTCTCATAAATAGATAACACCGAAATTTGCGTTGTTGAACAGTGGTGTAAAAATGGTGCGCTATTTAAGGTTAGCGTTAGCGCACTTTACTTCTGAGGGAAAGTCGTAATGTAAATTGCATGTGGAAACGGTAAAATACTTCAGCGTTTCGTATTCTGGTATTTTAATTCGGTGTTTATGAAATGATGAAGTGTAGCCAAATATTGTAACATCATTTAGAAATTGTCTAGACAATTTTTTTTTTTAACCCAGTGAGTTCAGCTAGTGTACATAATTAAATTAGTAGTATTTATTGTAAAAGTAACGATTATTAAATATTTAATCTGCGTTATATCTTTATTTGGGAATAAAAGATTTCGTAAGTATGGTAAGAGAACACACTTTTTGAAGTACAAGGGGAAATATTGGCAATAAATATTCTGAGACTTAAGTACGGAAAAGAATACATAGTATAAATTTTTGAGTAAGGTTAATTCATTTTAAAATAAATTTATTCGCATTTTTAATGTAAATAATAATTCTAAAATAAATATAATCGGGAGACAACTAAAACTTGTTTTTTATGTAAAGTATTTATGAAGATCAGATCCTGATTTCAGAGTGACTAGCGCTCTGGAGCTCGGTGCCACAGGTTTGAGTTCGAGTCCCGGCGATGCCATGGATGTCTGTAGTGGTTCGGAATCCACTTTTAAATCGTAGGTACCGGTCTAATATGACTGTAGAGCATTGAGCGTAGGGCTGACAATCCTGAACCCGTAAAAAGATAACATCTCCTGTCTCACAACCAGATGGCCAATTGCCTGGCGCTCTAGCTTTTGATATCGCGGGCTTCAAGTTGGAATCCCAGCGGTGGCATAGATGTTTGTTAGTGGCTTGGAATTCACTTTAAACCATATGCCCCGGTCTAATATAACTGTAAAGCATTGGGCGTATGGCTGACAACCTTTCTCCGTAAAAAGATAATATCTCTGGTCTGATGGCCAATTGGATAGCGCTCTGGTACCACGAATCCTGGTGGTGGCATGGGTGTTTGTTAATGGTTTGGAATCCACGTTAAACTGTATATCCCAATCTAATTAGTTTAAAGTGAGCGAAAAATTACTGTAGAGCGACAAACCAAACCAAATCTGTCTCGAAATCTACCACTAGGCAGATGGCCTTAGCCCAACATAGGGCTGTTTCGCCGATGATGATGATGATTTGTGCAGATCAACAAACTATTCTTATTATTATAATCTAATTTAGAAAAATAATATACATTTTTCAATAATAACTCGTGAATATAAATAAAAATGCGGACAAATTTTTTATTTAGTTTTTGAACAACTATTACAATTTTTTAATAACTAAATTTAATAAATTTTAAATTTATAATTCAAGAAAACAGAAAACATAACTAGAAAATATCACAGTAACTTATGAGAAAAATATTTTGGCAAATAAATGTACTTTTTAAAACAGACAAAAATAAGCAATTTTGTAAATATTTACATTCTGTATAATGTTTTTTTTTTTTTTTTCTAATGCAGCTGGCAAACACTTAGACAGCTTGGTCGCCTTAAGGCAAGCGCTGCACAGATGTACTCACTTTGCATTACCCAAGGGGAGCGTGTAACTTGAAGATAAGCCACGGACAACGCCCCCGCAACGCTCCTATTAGACTGGGACCTACGGTTTAAAGTGGATTCCGAACCACTACAAACATCCATGGCACCGCCGGGACTCAAACCCGAAACCTGTGGTACCGAGCGCCAGAGCGCTAGCCACTCGGCCATTCAGGCCCTTTCTGCATAATGTAATAGCTGTTTTTAGTATATTGGTTCAGTCAGATTCATAACATTTATTTATACAGTTCATAAACAAGTCCATGCCATAAAACATATTAAAAGTATAATAAAACATAGAATAAATAACTAAACATGTTCCCAGTAATTTAAACAATCAAAACATAAACTTTTGTTTATGTATTTAACAACATGCAAGATTTGTTTAAAACATTTTATTGTAATTTCACAGTTGTTTACAGTCTATATATTCGTATATGTACTTGCATTTTTTTAAAAACCATTATTGCAAATATTTTTTAAACAGTAAATAAAACTTTCGAATAATATTTAAAGAGGCATTGTTGAAAAACATCGAAAGCATTCTGATATCTAAAATAAAACTGAAGCCAAATAATAAATGAAAACAGTTAATTTTTAAAACAGGTTGTAATAATATTTGATATCTTAAAGGCTAATATTATTTTACATTACTATATTTATTTTTTTACAAGAACCTGGAATGATTATAACTGCTTGGTCTTTCTTACAGCTTTTGCAATACATTTAAAAGCAATAACGAATGGAAGACAAGGTATATCTTTTTTTGGTATGACTTTTGCCATATTTGTATTTTCTTTAAATCATGGCCTTGAATGATTCATTAAGTTTTCCAGTATTTTATGAGCATGTAAATCATTTATTTAAAATTTTCTAAAGAAAATGCGTGATACTTTATACTATATATTTATTTTAGCAATATATGCATATACTTTACCAATTCCCATATTGTTTATAGAAATAATCGTTTTATATATATATGTCAAACACTTACCACATAAATAGGAACATTTGCTATGAGAATATTCCTTACTACGCATTTCAAACGTTAAAATCTTACATTATTCTAACGGCCTGATAGTCAATTTGCTAATGCTCTGGCTTTTGGTACCATAGACATCAGATCATCAGTGCCGGAATCTCGAACTTGGAATTTTTTTTTAAAGCAAAAGAGATTTTAATGTATTTATTATTTGAAATTGTTAATGAAAGTTATATATATCAACTTTTGTCTGTTAGCATTTACTTTAAGAATTAATAGGTTAGTTTTGACGATTAATTGAAAGCTAATTCTGTAAACTTTCTAAATTAAAACAAAAAATTATTTATTGGAGCCAGTTAATTAAAAAAATAACTTAATTATTTGGCGCCAATTAATTAAAAAAAACTTAATTATTGGCGTCAGTTAATTTTTTAAAAAAACTGAATTATTGGTGCCAGTTAATTTTTAAAAAAAACTTAATTATTGGCTCCAGTTAATTTTTAAAAAAACTGAATTATTGCTGCCAGTTAATTTTAAAAAAAAACTAATTATTGGCGACAGTTAATTTTTAAAAAAATTAATTATTGGCGCCAGTTAATTAAAAAAATTAATTATTGGTGGCAGTTAATTTTAAAAAAATAACTTAAGAATTGGCGCCAGTTAATTAAAAAAAAAAAAATTAATGGCGCCAGTTCATTTTCAAGGCTGGCGCCATCTGGTGGCATAAAAATCTGACGACAAAGTATTTATTCAATTTAAAAAAAATCTAAATAATTTAAATAATTAGTAATATTTTCTCAGCAGAGTAATTTCTGAATCGAAATAATAAATGCGAAAAAAAAAAAAAAAAAAAAAAAAAACTGAACTTCCAAGTATTCTAGTTTTAAATTATACTGGAACGTGCATACATATTTATATACTTATTTTTATGCATAACCAGCAAGTGATACTTGCACTTTAAAAAATGGCATCCTAAAACAAGACGTCAAATGTCCGATTGGTTCCTTTCATTGTGTCCAGCAACGGCATTCGACAGCAATGTCGCACGGATATATATCCATCCATGCATCCATAGGCCAAAACATGCGTGCGCGACAAACAGCCCACGAATGGGATACGCCCGGCAACTGAGATTTACAACAACTGTGTACAGCAGCAACCTTACCGGGAAAAGAAACTTTAACAATAACTACACGGGGCCAAGGAATGGGGGTGGAGATGGGGGTTGTTTAATTTTTGTTTTGCGGTCTCGCTGTTGTTGCGATTATGCTGATGATAATGATGGGGGAGGGCTCGCGTGTTTGTTGGTGTTGATGTCGATTGATGGAATTTTTTTGCGTCCCCAAATGCAAGGAATCGTCTGCATTATTTTATAGCGCCAAGTAAGGAAGTTAATGAGGGGGTATTCATAAATTTAGAAATAAAAAAAAAAGAGATGAAGTAATGTATAGTTGAAGTTATTTTGAAAATTAATTATGGTTTGTTTGTTTAAAATTTATTATGTTTTTTTTAAATATAAAATAACAAGAATTCGATTAAAAAATTTTTATAAAATATTTACCATAATTTACATAGAAATCAATCGTGGTTTTTATTCTAATAAAAAATTTAATAGTTTACAATGAGTTGCGATAGATTATATTGCATATGTTATTAAAATAATTCATTTTTTATGTTTCCTGGTATATTTGATGTATACAGTAGTTTCAAATGTATATATAAGATTGTTAAATAATTTATCGGAAGCAGATATAGTTTAAGGCATTTTTAAAAATATAAAAATAATTTTTAAATCAGTTGAAATTCTAAATATTTTGAACTAAAATGAACTGAAATTTTTTTTTTTACAAATAATAAGTAGAATATTTGTATTTAACTCTGTTACAATTGTAGTAGTTGATGGATGTTTGTTAGTGGTTCGGAATCCACGTTAAACTGTAAGTCCTGGCCTAATTATCCCTAAGTGGGCACAAAATGACCGTAGAGCCTCAAACCAAACCAAACAGAATCCGCTAGTGGTTCGGAATCCACATTAATCTCTAGGTTCCACTCTAATTATACCAAAGTGTGCACAAAATTACCGTACAGCGACAAACCAAACCGAATCCGCTAGTGGTTCGGAATCCACATTATACTGTAGGTCCTGGCCTGATTATCCCAAAGTGTGCACAAAATGATCATAGAGCGACAAACCAAACCGAATCCGCTAATGGTTTGGAATCCACATTAAGCTGTAGGTCCCGGTCTAATTATCCCTAAGAGTGCACAAAATGACAGTAGAGCGACAAACCAAACCAAACCAAATCGAATCCGTTAGTGATTCAGAATCCACATTAAGCTGTAGGTCCCAGTCTAATTATCCCAAAGTGCGCACAACATGATAGTAGAGCGGCAAACAAACTTCAAAGCAACGAACCTGAAAACATGCTAATCTGCAGAGAACTAATGTGTAAAAGGTCGGACATCAGACCATTGCGGTTTAAATGATTTCAGTAGTGGCATGAATGTTTGTCAGTGGCTCGGAAGCCAAGTTAAACTGCAGGTCCCGGTCTAATTATCCCAACGTCCCTAATTAGCCTAAAGTGTGCACAAAATGACCGCACGGCGACAAACCATGCTAATGTAATGTGTAGCTGAAAACATACTAATGTGTAGAGATGTAAAAATATGGTACATCATACCACTGCGGTTTAAACGATTCCAGTATACGGCCCCCCGATCAAAAAGCGCGTCTGTGAGTGTGTGCGAAATTTGTTTGCGTGGTCGCACCGGAAAGTTACATGTACTGGAGGGAGGGGCCAAGTAAGCCCCGAAAAAAGATCAAGTACAAGTGACGGGAGAAAAACAGAGCTGCACTATAATTACATGGGTGGGGAGCAGACCCGGTCGGACCCCAAAGTGTCAACCGGACACGACACACACGCGACGAATTCAGCCGAGTCCGGCTATGTCGTGCTCAACCAGTCCCCCTTTTTGCAAGCGAAATTGCACCGCGTACCAGCAGATTGAATTCGGCCGTCGCCTTTTTTTTGATTGCATGTTTAGCGATTGACTGCTGTCTCCTATCGAACTCACCATTGAACATTTTCGATGAGTTCAATATTGAGTAAAATAGAATATGCTAGAAATATGCTTTAATCGAACACTTGGGAATTTAAAATGAGGTAATTTATTTAATAACATTATCTTTAATGAGATTATATCTTTAAGAAGAAACTAATTTTTAAAATAAGACAGTCCATAAATTAAATAATACAAAAAGGGCTTATATATTAACAAAGGAACACAAAAACTAAATATTAATTAGACTGTTTAATTGAATCAACCATTATTAAGCCAACTTTTAAACCAAGCGTTATTAGTCTTCAGATTCTAAATAATTGTATCTCGATGATTAAGTAATGCTGTTTCACAGTTGACAGAATAGAACATACATTTTAAAATTATAATTCACGTTTTAAATATTTCAGATAAGTAAATTAGATTGAATTAGAAATTACTTGAAGAATGAACGAAATTGATTACTATTAAGAATATGCATAACACAGTAAAATAAAACAATGGTTTTTAAAACTTATCATAAGTTGACAGATTGAAGGGAAAAAAAAATACACGAATCTAAAAAGAGATTTTAACACAAGGAAAAGGGATATTCAGAAATAATTTAATAACTTAGAAACAGTTCATTTTTAAAATAAGACAATTCATGCATTGATATAATGATATAATAAAGCATAAATATACGCTTATATTAACGTTTGTATTAAAAATACGTTTACATTAACGCTTGTATTAAAAATACCCTTATATTAACGCTTGAATTAAAAATAGCCTTATATTAACGCTTATAATAACGCTTGAATTAAAAATACATTTATATTAACGCTTGTATAAAAATTCGTTTATATTAACGCTTGTATTAAAAATACGCTTATATTAACGCTTAAAATCAATTCTTAACAATATATCGCACATTCAATTGAAGTTTTTTTTATTAAAAATGCTTAATTTATTACATACATGATAAAATAAAATTGATCTACTTTATAGAAAAAAAATTAAAAGGTGAAACTTCTGCATTCGTAAAATCCTTCTGTTCATAGGAATATGAAGTTGAATTTTTGATAAAACTTGTACCTCCAGTAAATGAGTGATCTTGAGACGGCCCAGAATAATTTCCCCCTTAAACCGCATCAATTAAAAACAAGTTTTAACACGTACGACGTCGCTAATTGCTCCCCCGACAAAACTCCAATATCAACTTCTCACCGTTTAATCCAAGACAAACCTTCCCAAACGAAGCCATTATTTCCCGATAAGATTTTCCTCCACCCCCCTCCTCACACCACCAATAATATTCCCCCCATATAAATCGGAGAGAATAATTTGGCGCTCAGCATTTTCGTCCAAGAAATCAAACACGCATTCTGGAAGGGCAATTATCATTACAATTGTATAATCATTCTGTCTAAAGGAATGTGAAGTTGAATTCTGTGATAAAATGTGTATCTCCAGCAAAAGAGTGATCTTGAGACATGGGAAGTAACAACAAATGCGGTCTACTACTGTGCCCAAAAAAGACCAATTATTATTATTTTTTTCAAAAATTCTTTATTTATTCTTCCAAATTTATTTCATCGCCTTCAAAGTAATCCCCTCCGGACACAACGCACTTATGTCAACTTTTTGTCCAATCCTCAGCGCATGCTAAAAAGGCAAAGCGAACGGCGATTCACGTTGAATCTCTTCAATCGACTCAAAACGGTGTCCCCGGAGTGGTCTTTTGAGTTTAGGTCTTCAAAGCGTTCTCTGCCTTCTTTGTACTGTTTATACCACTTGTAAACATTACTTTCCGATATAGGAATGCTCACCGAATGCCTTCCGCAACATTCTATACGTTTCCGCAAACAAAATTGAATGCAAGTTCTTTGCTCAATTCATTCAGACATTTCAAAAATCGCCGGAATCAGTTTTAGACTCTCACAAAGCCAAGCGTAACTCAAACACTAATGAATACTTTGACGTCAAATTTCACACAGATATCAAGGACAGAGCCAATCTAAAAAAGAAAGTAAAATTGAAATTCCATAAGCCCCGGGAGTTTTAAATTGAAAAATGGTCTTACTTTTTGGACACAGTAGTAGAGTAATTCCCCCCTTTAATCGCCATCATTTGAAAACAAGTTTTATAACACGTACGACGTCGCTAATTGCTCCCCCGAGAAGAAAACTCCAATATCAACTTCTTCACCGTTTTAATCCAAGACAAACCTATCCCAATCGAAGCCATTATTTCCCGATAACATTTCCCAATCCCCTCCAAACCACCAATAATATTTCCCCCCTCCCCCGCCCCCATATAAATCCGGGAGAATAATTTGGCGCTCAGCATTTTCGTTCCCAAGAAATCAAACACGCATTCTGGGAGGGCAATTATCATTTTTGCATACATCATCAAAGTGCAAAAGCAAGAAAAAGAAAAAGAAAAAAAGATATTAGTGATTACTTCTTAAAAAAGGAGCACGTATAACTGACTGATTGGTGTGGAAAACGATGAAGTGCTGTAGATAAATCCGTATATTGGAGGCATTAACTCATCGCGGAATGGTGTTTATCTCCTCATGGAAGGGGAACTTACTTATTTCTGTTAAATACAGCTCGCCATATAGGGGATAAAGCCGAACAGTGGTGGTAACAGAACAAAAAAAACTGCATCTATGGTACCCATAATGGCCTTTTTTTCCCCCATCATCTTTTATATATATATATATATATATATATATATATCAGTACCATGGCTAAAAGAGAACAATTTACGATCTCATCAGAGGTTGAAGGAATGAGATATGAAAAATAAGAGGATACTCTTCTCTTTCTTTCTCTCTAGTTTTTTTTTTTAATTTTGTGCTGGAGGGGGAAGGATTTTTTTTTTCATACCTACCCCACTGTCTTTGTCATTTAGTTTTAAAACAAAAGGGGTGGTGGGGTAGGGATGGCTGAGAAGAGGGAGTAAGTTTCGTAATAGAACTTGGGAGGACTAAATATATAGCTTTAAGATATGAGGGAATCGCTAACGATCGACATTCAGACATCATCCCTCAACGAGAAATCAAAGAAATCAGCCATTGAAGAAGCAGAGAGAGATAGAGATAGAGAGAAAAAAAAAAATTAACGATAAAAACTCAATCTTTGAACGATTAAAAAATAAAGCGATTTGTGAGGGTGGTGGTGGTGAAGGAAGAGGTACCAATAAAAAAAAAATTCTTGTGGAAGATATTCTTTGTGGAAAAAATATGGCCAAATTATTCCCCATCTTAACTAAGTAAAGTTGCTTAGATTTGCACTAATGCGGCAATTTTTAAGTAATTTTTTTTTTTACCTTATGGAAAACGATCGGGTAACCGTCAACTGGGCTTAGTAGCTATAACACTTAATACGATGAGGATCTATTTTCTGAAGTAAGTAAGAAAAAAAAAGAGTATTAAAAAAAAATAATAAATAAAAGATGAATATAAGCGGAAATTCTCTGGAAAGTAAGATATACGTGAAAAGTAGAAGTGATTAAATTGTTGGAGGATCGGAAAGCTTATGATATAATAAAGAGCCATCTATTTAGAATTAGACTTCCTACGAAATCCACTACAAAAACAATAATAGTTAAAATAAGAATATTTTCATAGTGATTAAAGAACATTTGCAGATAACGGTTATGGATAAAATTCGAACTATATATTATCGATAGTGTTTGAGGGATAAAAAAATTGGGCTATATTCAAAAGCAAATGGAAATACGATAATAAAAATAGATAGCATTTATTCACATGTTCATAATTTATATTAAATATGAACATGCAACTCATAAAATTTTAAATAAAAATTATTATTCTTTAACGATGACTTCAATTTAGAGTTGTTATAAAAATATGTTGTTTTAAAACCAATAATTAAATACCTATAATTAATATTCACATTTTAATTCAATTTTAATTCCTCTACAATAAATTCCCTTTGTAGATCGGTATCTTTTTTTTATTATTAAACTAAAGGCAAATCATGTTCCTTGTTTAAAAAAATTCAATAAAGATTTCAAGATCATTCAAATTCCCAGTTATATTTTTAAAAGTAAATTGGATAGATGATGAGGTATGCAGCAGGAAAAGCTTGTATCTGTGATTCTGAAATAAATATATTAAAAGAGGAATGTCTCATTCTTACCTTTGAAGAAATAAGTGGGGCGATTTTAGCGGTGTTGTGGAAAGCTGGCTTTACTTTAAACGACGGCGGATGAAGAGGAGAGGGATGATGAGACTAAACGGAGACAATTGAGAGATGACCAGATGCAATAAATGGGATGGTGTTTGGATGGCAGTGAGTTGGCAGTCACCGAAGCTTCATTGTATCGAATGTGATATCAGCCGAAGGACAATCTGGAAAAGCAAACGAAATAAAATTAACACATGTACATGAATACGCAAGAAGTATTTCACATTATATGTCAGATTTAATTACAAAAAGAAATGTCATAATTAATAAGAGAAGAAGAGCAGATAGATTAAAGCTTTTGATAAATGATTTGGCATTTTTCCCTGATCTAGTTTGGTTAAAAAACTATTTATAAATTAATTATGTCTCTTCTAATTTACTCTATTTCTATTGCTAAGAATAAATCATATGTTTGTTTAGGTTAGCTGTTTTTTTTTTAATCAATCTAAAATGTATTGGTAATTATTATTATTTTTTTAAATAGTAGTAATAGAATTAAGTATTTTAACACGAAAAAAAAAATGTAAAAAAAAAACGAATTGAATACATTTAATTCAAAAATACAAAGCATTATTTATACAAATTTCATCACTTATTTGTATTTCATTGCTATCAAATGAGTCAAAACTACAAAAAAATTAATTCAAGTATTCATCAAGTATTAAGTCAAAGTATTTCAAGTCAAAGTCAAATTCAAGTTTAAATCAAATTTATTTATTTAAACAACAAAATAAAGTAAACAGATCTCAAAATGTTAAACCAATTTGAATGGGTAAAATTCATGGCAATTCAATAATACAAAATATTATTTATACAAATTTCATAATTTATTTATATCAAATATGTCAAAACTGCCAAAAACATTAATTCATTCAAGTTTAAATTAAATATTTTAACAACAAAATCAATTAAACATATCTCAAAAAAAATGTTAAAAGAAAATTGAATGAATTTAAATTCATGACAGGAATGCAAAGCATTATTTATACACATCATAATAATGCCTTCTATTATTCAATAATACAAAGCATTTTTTGTATAAATTTGATCATTTAGTATTTTATTGTTGTCAAAAGAATCAAAACTACAAACAAATTAATTATTTTAAGTGCAATTGAAAACTAATTCAATGAAATTAATGTTCTTGAATGAATTTAAAATTTAATTTAATTTAAAAAGATGATAAACTTTAATAACCAAGTTTATTCTTGTATGTATTTATTACAAAATAGGTGTGTCATATCTGACTGAAAAGTATGCTGAAAATTCTAGTTTAAAAACTGGTATTAAACAAATTTTTATTTGTTATACGGTATAGCTTAAACATGCCGATTTGATTTAGTAGTCTTTCAAAGACTGACTACTGGTTTATAATATTTTTTTTTTTTCCATCCCCCAAGTTTAAAATATGATTCTCTACTTTTTTATTTATGCACGCATTCCATTTTACCCGAATGCTACTAACCCTTTTATTAGGATTAAGGTCTTCTGGCACAATCACCTTGGTAGAGAAAAGTAAAAAAAATGAGAAAGAAAATAATTACTAGTCCGTCCGAAAATAAAGCCGGGACAGCACAAAAATGTCGGAGTTCACTGGGCAATAAATCACACACACACACAGATACTTGGTACTTGTTTCAAACAAATTGTGGGTTTCCAAAATGTGTAATACGGATCAGAAACAATATTAAAAAAAAGGATCCAACAAGAAAAATAAAGTAATGTACATTTATTATTATTATTTCTTTTTTTATATACCCATCGCGCTTTTTCTTGACCACAAGAGCCATATTACGCTATTAGGTTGTTTGTTAGTTACCAACACCATGGAAACTGGACGGACGTCAATACGGTGAAGCAGAAGGGTCCTGAAAAATAGCGGGTCGCACCACTGCTCATTTGGTACGTGATCCAGTTCCGCTGTGGAATAAAGGGTTTTCATTTATTTACAGAAATGCTTTAACAGGGAAATGCAACGGAACCTGAAACCCATATGATGTCTCTAAATTCCATAAACGAACGTGGACAGAGTCGACGAAAGATTAAATAGCTAATTAATAATTTCATCCGCTACATCGGATGAAAATTTAATGTCAAGCAACTCCCACCAAAATATCTGCTCAATTCATCAATCCAGAAAAACTGTGGTTTACTCACAGATCGACAAGCAAAGATGTACTTGGCAAGACGTGCAATTTTGCACATTATCTCCTATTTTCAGCAGCCTATCAGATTAACCCGTTAAACCTCATGGAGTTCCAATATACCTCCTTACAGAAACAACTGTAAAGAAATTTGATAACGATATTATAATGTGCAACTCAGATCTTCATTTTGTTACAATGAATATTGTCAAAACCCTTATACGACTAAAGTTTTATTATGTATTAATTAACTACAGTTTTAGCATGTTTGTGGGCTAATTTTATTAGATTATTTACATGAGAGAGGATAATATAAAGATTTTCTATTTAATATCTGTCTGACATTTATGCAAAAATATGCTCTGGAAGAATGCAAACAGAATGTATTTACAGAAATGCTGAAAAATGTAAACAGAATGTATTTACAGAAATGCTGAAGAATATAAACAGAACGTATTTGCAGAAATGCCGAAGAATGTAAACAGAATGTATTTACAGAAATGCTGAAGAATGTAAACAGAATGTTTTTATAGAAATGCTGAAGATTGTAAACAGAATGTATTTACAGAAATGTTGAAGATTGTAAACAGAATGTAGTTACAGAAATGCTTTAACAAGGAAATGCAACGGAACCTGAAACCCATGTGATGTCTCTAAACTCCATAAACGAACGTGGACACTGTCGACGAAAGATAAAATAGCTGATTAATAAAAATGTGTCACTACACTGGATGAAAATTTAATGCCAAGCACCACCCACCAAAATATCTGCTCAATTCATCAATCCCGAAAACAACGGGAAATCCCAATGGTTTACTCACAGATCGACAAGCAAAGATGTACTTGACAAAGACGTGCAATTTTGCAGATTAGCTCCCATATATTCGATTTCAACAGCCCTTAGTGTATCAGATTAAACCATTAAACCTTATGGAGCTCCAATATACGTCCTTACAGAAAACAGCCGTAAAGAAATTGGATAGCGATATTTTAATTTGAAACTCAGTTCTACATTTTGTCATTATGAATGCATAAAGTTTTATTATGCATTAATTAACTACAGTTTTACTATGCAACATATAACATACTAAAGCTACAGTTTTTAGCATGTTCGGGGGATAATTTTATTAAATTATTATTATATGAGAGGATAATATAACGATTTTCTATTTAATATGTGTCTGACTATTATGTAGTAATATGTTCAGGAAAAATGTAAAACAGAAATGTTGAAGAATGTAAAAAGAATGTATTTACAGAAATGCTTTAACAGGGAAATGCAACGGAACCTGAAACCCACATGATGTCTCTAAACTCCATAAACGAACGTGGACACTGTCGACGAAAGATAAAAGAGCTGATTAATAAAAATGTGCCACTACATTGGATGAAAATTTAATGACAAGCACCACCCACCAAAATACCTGATCAATTCATCAATCCCGAAAAACTGTGGTTTACTCACAGATCGACAAGCAAAGATGTACTTGGCAAGACGTGCAATTCTGCACATTAGCTCCCATTTTCAGCAGCCCATCAGATTAACCCGATAAACCTCATGGTGTTCCAATATACCTCCTTACAGGAAACAGCCGTAAAGAAATTTGATAACGATATTATAATGTGAACCTCGGGTCTTCATTTTGTTATTAAGAAAGTGGACAAAACCATTGTGCAACTAAAGTTTTATTATGCATTAATTAACTACAATTTTACTATGCAACGTACAACATACTAAAACTACAGTTTTAGCATGTTCGTGGGCTAATTTTATTAAATTATTTACATGAGAGGATAACATAAAGATTTACTATTTAATATCTTTCTGATATTTATGTAAAAATATGTTCTGGAAGAATGTAAACAGAATGTATTTACAGAAATGCTGAAGATTGTAAACAGAATGTATTTACAGAAATGCTGAAGATTGTAAACAGAATGTATTTACAGAAATGCTGAAGATTGTAAACAGAATGTATTTACAGAATTGCCGAAGAATGTAAACAGGATGTATTTACAGAACTGCTGAAGATTGTAAAAAACAGAATGTATTTACAAAAATGCTGAAGATTGTAAACAGAATGTATTTACAGAAATGTTGAAGATTGTAAACAAAATATATTGACAGAAATGCTTTAACAGGGAAATGCAACGGAACCTGAAACCCAGATGATGTCTCTAAACTCCATAAACGAACGTGGACAGCGCCGACGAAAGATAAAATAGCTGATTAATAAAAATGTGCCACTACATTGGATGAAAATTTAATGCCAAGCACCACCCACCGAAATATCTGCTCAATTCATCAATCCCCAAAAACTGCGGTTTACTCACATAGATGCAAAGATGCAAGCAAAGATGTACTTGACAAGACGAGCAATTTTGCACATCAGCACCCATTTTCACCAGACCTTCAATATATCAGATTAACCCGTTAAACCTCATGGATCTAATATACCATCTTACAGAAAACAGCTGTAAAGAAATTTGATAACGATATTATAATGTGCAACTCAAGGCTTCATTTTGTTATAACAATGTGGACAAAACCATTGTACAACTACAGTTTTATTATGTTCGTACAGCATATTAAAACTACAGTTTTTGTATGACTACAGTTTTAGTATATTGGTGGACTTATTTTATTATATTATTTACATGAGAGGATAATATAAAGATTTTTTTTGTTTAATATTTTTCTGCAGTTACATAAAAATATGTTCTGGAAGAATGTAAAATTTCCTATCTATATATAACAGGATATGTAGAAGAATCTGCTTAACCCAGGTTGCATCATGGAGGGTATGTTACATTATATCCAAATTTTGCTTTCATTTTATTTGAAAAATAATCCCGGGGGTCTGGTAAAGTTTGGACTCTCCTTTTCGCCTCTCTGAGCCCTAAGGAAACTTACTAACCTACAGGCGGCCTGGCTAGCGCTCTAGGCATTGGTACCACAAGCTTCAGGCACGAATCCTGGCGGTGGAATGGATGTTAGTGGTTTGGAGCCCGCGTTAAACCGTAAGTCCTGGTCTAATTAGCCCAAAGTATGCAAAAAATGGCCGTAGAGCGACAAACCAAACCAAACATCCTAAGCTCCAGATTTATCGTGTACATCCCTAGCACAGGCACGGGAACATTTAGTTTTGTTTGAGAAGCGGCCCCAGTTTAAACACCTAACGTGGTGTCCACTAGCCAGTACCAGGTTTAAGAAATACTTGTTTGAACGAATACATACAAAGTTAAGAAATACCGTCGGCATTTTCAGTAAACTAAAGAAAACGAAGCTATTTTCAGGTTTAAATAGAAATACCTCATAAAAAAAAAAAAATAAATAAATAAAAATAAAAAATAAAATAGTTAAAAAAAAATTTGTGATACAAATACAAATGTTTTAAAATTTTCGTTGATAAAGACAAATTTAAATAAAATATTATCATTAATTTTTAATAAACAATAATTTACGTATTGGAATGTAAATCGGAATTTTATTCTAGTTATTTAGAAACTGCTATGATATTGGAAGATATATATTAAATCCTGTGGATAAAACAAAAAAGAAAGAAATGTAGCAGCATGGATTTTAAATTCACTCATTGTAAATAAATAAAAAACTTGAACCTTTTAAAACAATACTTTTAAAGTGACTTTCCTTTAGATGTAAACTCTAAAGCTATACTTTTTCTATATCCATTTCAAAACTCACCTGCTTCATACATCTGATAATAATAACAAAAAAAAAAAAAAAGTAAGAAACAATTTTTTTCTTCATATCATAACGATCCTCTTCAAACCCCACCAACGATTTTTAAGAAGGTCATCCAAAAAGCGAGGAAGGGATAAATTTATGGCCCAATCCATTTCAACATTTGCTGCTCAAAAGAAGCAAGGATAGGGAAAAAAAACCCGATTGTTTTATTTATTTTTTTCTTGCACCCCCACCAAAAACCCTTGATATAATAACATTTTGTGGTGATTTCTGTTATCTGCTCAATACGGATTTAAAGTCCAGAGAGTGATCATCGAAATAAAAGAAAGGAGAAAAGAGAAACGGAGAAAATAAAATAGGTAAAAAAAAAGGAGAAATGGAAAAGAAATCTTGGGAGAGAGGAGGGAGAAAAAAAAATTCGTTCTGTAAATAAATAACGAACGGTGCTTTAAAAAGATTTCACTTTTTAGCTCCATCCGTGTATGGGAAAAAAGTTTGTTTCCTAAAGGATATAAGTGGAATTTCATTTTGGTTGAAAGCTTGCGTTAAAAATTGATTATCCGTCGAGAGAAAAGTGGGATTGAGAGGGAGTTGTACTTACATGTTTTTCAATCGGGTTTGAGTGTGGGGGATTCCCTCTTCCCGAGTTTTGTCACATTTCGGATCTTTTGCTAATAGCCACTAAAGTTGTTTATTCAATGACAAAATGATTCACGATGCTATAGCTTTATTTTTTCTTTTTCTTTATCCTGTTATTCTTTTTGAAGCATAACAATTTTGAGTATTTATAGAGGTTTTTTAACTTCTTATTCATATAAATGTTAAAAATTGATTATCCGTCGAGAGAAAAGTGGGATTGAGAGGGAGTTGTACTTACATGTTTTTCAATCGGGTTTGAGTGTGGGGGATTCCCTCTTCCCGAGTTTTCTCACATTTCGGATCTCTTGCTAATAGCCACTAAAGTTGTTTATTCAACGACAAAATGATTCACGATATTTCTTTTTCTTTTTACTTCTTTATCCTGTTATTGAAGCATAACAATCTTGAGTATTTACAGGTTGTTACACTTTTTATCCATATAAATGGTTTAACAAAAACCGAAATTCTAATATTTAATGCAAGGGTGGCAACCCAAATGATGTTGAGGGCCACTTTGGAAATGTAACCTAACTCCGTGGGCCGCATATAAAATTATATATCCCCATATTAGGTTTAGACCCACTATAGACATTTCTTGGAATGATAAATTGAAACTAATTATTTATTTTATGTTTACTACTATTCTTACATGTAAACATAGAAAATATAATAATAATGATACTAAAGGCACATTGTAAAGAAATGTATAACACTAAAAATAAAATATATAAAAATGAATGAATTAAATATATGAAATCATTAAAAAATATTCATTTTACTACTGCAATATTAGTTTCTCCACTCTTTATGAGTTCGCAGAATGTAATTTTATTATTCTTCGAACTCATAACTGCAAATTCAAATAAAACAGCATCATCTGTCATAAATTCGCAAGAATATTATTTTAATATTAAAGTTAATTTTTTTCATAATTTCGACAGTTAATTTTTGAATATATGGATGCACAAATAATATATTGTGTGGGGATTCCCTCTTCCCGAGTTTTGTCACATTTCGGATCTTTTACTAATAGCCACTAAAGTTGTTTATTCAACGACAAAATGATTCACGATGCTATAGCTTTATTTTTCTTTATCCTATTATACTTTTAGCAGCATCACAATTTTGAGTATTTACAAATTTTAAAACTTTTTATCCATATAATTGTTAAAAATTATGCGCTAAAAATTTTTTTATACGTCTACAGAAAAGTGGGACTGAGAGAGAGTTCTACTTACATGTTTTTCAATCGGGTTTGAATGAGGGAGATTCCCTTTTCCCAAGTTTTGTCACAATTTGGATCTTTTGCTAATAGCCACTAAAGTTGTTTATTCAACGACAAAATGATTCACGATGCTATATCTGGTTTTTTGTTCTACTTTATTCCGTTATTCTTTTTGAAGCATAACAATTTTAGGTATTTCAACTTTTTATCCATATAAATGTTAAAAATTGATTATCCGTCGAGAGAAAAGTGGGATTGAGAAGGAGTTGTACTTACATGTTTTTCATGTCGCTATTCGGATCTTTTGCTAATAGCCACTAAAGTTGTTTATTCAACGACAAAATCATTCACGATTCTGTTTATTTTCTTCTCTATCCTGTTATTCTTTTTTGTAGCATAACAATGAGTATTTTAAGGTCGTTAAACTCTTTATTCATATAAACAGTTTAATGAAAACCAAAATCTAATATTTAATCTGTCCACACAATGTTATTCAAGAAATGTTTCGAAATTTTCTAAATAAATTGAAGTATGTTTTTTTGTTTATTTATTTTGAATGTTCTAAATCTCGCTTCATTGTGGCGCAATTTATATTCGAGGTAAATATTATTTATTTTGATTCAGATAAATTCAATTAGAAATGTATAACATCAGAATATAGCCTGCTGATTTAAAAAAAAAATTATTTTAAAAATTTTATTTAACTGGCTGTGTTAAAATTAAAATAAAATAGAGTTGGTTAAAGTAATAATTTATTAAATTAAGAAGAAAATAAAATAAAATTGGTTGAAGTATTGCATAAAATCACAGTTTGATATAACAGAAATGCTTATGTAATTTGAATCTACATTTGAATGTTTGCAAGTAAGGAAAACACGAAAACTATGGTAGATATGGTTAAGCTTTTGAAAGTTAAACTTTTTGTAGAATGTATAAGATAATCGTACAAATTTTAAATCAACATTAATTGAAACTAAATATTATTTCTCAATCAATTCTGCTAATTTGAATGAAATTGTAAATAGTTTCATTGTATTGCTAAACAATTCAATGTATTTCCATTTAAAAATTAAAAATTGTTTTATTTTAAGATCGCTTATATTTAAAAGGAATGTAAAATAATAAATAAAAAAAATCTACTTTGGAATATGATGTACCTTTCATTTCACGTAAATATTGAACAACATTTTAGATATTAAAACAATAGCTACTATATTAAATTTAAAGGACGGAAAACTTTTTAATAAAACTTTAAATTTGTAGCAAATTAAAATTTCTTAAACATATATAATTTATAAATCTAAATTATTTTAATAATGCACAAGAATGCATGTTTCTTTTGATGCTGAACCTATAATGTCCCTATAATTGAAGAGTCTTATTATACACTAAAGAGAGAAAAAGATGATGAGATTTTCCTCATTCCTGAATTGCTCACATTTATAAAACATGCAACAAATCAAGATAATACAGCCCTCCTAAAAAAACCTGTAAAACCTAATGCCAAAAGTCTGTTAGTCTTCTACTTTTAATAGGCATTATTTGAGCATTGATAATAATCAAATCCATATAACCAATTCTTCCGAAGCAGAAAATTAGAAGTTGAAAAACTGAACTAATATTGAAAAGTATAAAAACTCAACTAAAAGTCATTATGACAATGTGATGTTCTAACCAACAAATCATAATTGTGTCTAAGAAAACAGACAACTCAGTAATTTTTTTCGAGTGGAATTGATTGATCAATTCATGTTCCTACGGTGCCATAGATGCTTGTAGTGGCCCGGAATTCACTTTAAACCGTAGATTTTGATCTAATATGACTGTTGAGACTGACAACCTTATTTCGTAAAAAGACAACATCTCCAGTCTCAAAATCTACCAGTAGGCAGACAGCCTTGGCCCACCATGGAACTGATGCGCCGATGGAGAAGAAGAGTGGGCATTTATTTTTCAAGGTTTCAGTTCCGCAAAAATTACTACCAACCTAAGAATAAGACTATCAATAAGGTAACTAACTTTGATGTCTGGTGGCAACACAATTTGGAATGAATAAGGATATCCTTAGCATATTTAGAAAAACAATTTAAAACGGTTCGCACTCTACTTAATAACACTAAGGAATAATTTTCCGACATAATGATTTATCATGCTCATCTGCTATATAAACTGGGAAATTTCGATTCGACGTGCTTGCCAGACTCTGAGTTGAGTTCATAGGTCAGTTCATGTTATTTTGTTCAAGTTCGGAGATCGGTTTAGTTTGTCGCTCTACGGTCACACTGTAGGCTAATTAGACAGGAACCAACATTTTAACATGGATTCCGGACCACTAACAAACCTCCATGCCATCGCCAGGATTCGAACTTGAAGCCTGTGGTACCAAAGGCCAGAGCGCTAGGCCGTCACAAGTTGGGAGAAAAAATCAAAATCTTTTTAATTTCTATAAATTAAAATAGTCTTCATCAAAACGATAGTATTTATTAAAAAAATTCTCTAATACTACTCTACTCTAAGAAATGTCGATATGACTAATTACAAAATGCTCAATTATGCCAATTATAAATTCCGGAAACGGCATTCTCTTTTATCACAATTCCCTCTTCCGATTCTCTTTTAAAAGAGAGAGAATGAGAAAGAAGAAGAAAAAAAAAAAAGAAGACGATAATCACGACAATGTGCTAAGAATAATAACGCATTTCACAATTCTTAGACAATCTGCTTATACTCCATCATCTGATGCCGCTCTCCCTAGCTTTCGTACCGAAACTCGGTTACCATAGTGACAGTCCAATGATCACCTTGATTGCCATCTGTAAACAAGCTTTCTGTCATTGTAGTGGCTCGGAATCCACTTTAAACAGTAGGTCCCGATATAATATGACTGTAGAGCATTAGAAGTAGGGCTGACAACTCTACCCAGTAAAAAGATAACATCTCCTATCTCGCGGCATGATGGCCAATTGGCTAGTGCTCTGGCCTTTGGTACCACAGGCTTCAGGTGGAGGTTAGAGGTTCGGAATCCACGTTAAACTGTAGATCCCAGTCTAATTAGCCTAAAGCGTGCAAAAAAAAAAATGACCGTGGAGCGACAAAACAAACCAAATCTGTCTCGAGATCTGCCAGTAACTAAAGGACTGTTTCGCCACTGATGATGATGATGGTTTATGCAGATCAACAAACATGATGGCCAATTATAATCTAATTTCGAAAAATAATACACATTTTCAACACATTAACAACTCGTGAATATAAATATAGTCTTTATCAAGACGATAGTATTTATTTATAAAATAAACTCTAATTAATCTACAATTTGTCCTTATGACTAATCATTTAATGCTGAATTAGGTACAGAGCATAAATTTCGAAAACGGCATTCTCTTTAATCACAATTCTCTTTTAAAGAGAGAGAGAGAGAGAAAGAGTGAGAGAGAGAAGAAAGAAAAAAAAGAAGACGATAATCACGACAATGTGCTAAGAATAATAACGCATTTCACAATTCTTAGACAATCTGCTTATACCCCATCATCTGATGCTGCCGCTCTTCCTTGCTTTCGTACCGAAACTCGGTTACCATAGTGACAGTCCAATGATCACCTTGATTGTCCTCTGTAAACAAGTTTTCCGTCATTTCTCGACTAAAAGAGACGGAAAATAACTACAAAAAGCTCCTTCCCCAGCCTCTCTCCTCATTTTTTTTCCCTCTCTCTCTCTTCTCCGGGATGAACTGGAGGCAGTACAAACATTGCAGCAACTAAAAACTAATAGATTTAATAGATATTACTGTTGTTTGGGAACTATTACTATAGCAACGGTTTTTCGGTCCCAAAACACATTTAAACTCTCTGTATATATCAAGCCGACGGAACAGTTCTATTATTTTTATTACTTCAAAATTATTTTTTTGTGTGTTTCGAATAGCGATTTTTTTTTTTTCATTCCCATCTTCTCTGTCTTCCTATTTGTTTCTTTTTTCGCTATTTTTTATGAGTCTTTTTTTATTCTTTTTCTTTTTTTTTCCTTGTTGATTCGTCGGCATTCGTCTCAGAGTACGGATAATTTTTTTTTTATCTCAGTACTTTTTTTTTAATGAAAATCTACAAGCTGTTATTATTTTTTCGTCATGACTGCAATTAAAATGAATTCACACTTTAATGGTTTAGCTTCTCTTTTATTTAATTTTTTTTTTTTTTTTATCATTCCGTTTCTGACTAACCGACTTTTTTTTTTTTTTTTTTTTTTTTCCCCCTCACTCCCCGCTTATTTCCTTTTACTTTATATTCAGTTATTTGTATAACAGAAACGCGTATAAAGAGAAAATAATGGTTCTCATTAACAAAAAACAATTCTTCTTCAGAACTGCATATTTCTACTGAAGCCAAAGTTAAAATGTAAATATCGCTTTTGCAGCACTAAATTCATTATCAGCGACGACGAAGTTGATAATGCTGCTGTATTAAGTGCATTTTGTTAATTCCAATATTTGTTATTTTGAACAGTTTATTCATGTTTAATGAAAAACAGGACAATCGCGGGAAATATTGAAATAAATTGAAGTCAGTTTAAAATTCTTTTTATTTGTTTAATTAGAAATAAATTTAAGAGTTGATCGAATAGTAATAATTTAAAATATTTGTAAAGCAAAATAATAAGGAAAGAATACAGAAATTTGACGAGTATAGCTTCCTAAATAAATTTGAAATTACGAATTGTTGAAATTTCTATAAGAATATTTTTCAAAGCATTCGATGTTCTATTTTAATTATTAGATTTTTTGTTATATATTTTTTATAAAAAGCATAATGGAATACGCCTTAGAATTGGTTTAATATTTTTTTTTTTTTTTTTTTTTTTTTTGTAAAAAAAAAAAAAAAAAAAAAGAATTTTTAGCTATTTATTCATTAATATATTTATGTCTAAAATTATTTAAAAGTAGTTATCCAAAACAACAATAAAAAAATAATACTTTTTAATTGCGAAGTATACAAACATCTTCTTTAAATAAAACAATTAAACAGCTGGAAAAAACTAGTATCCAAAACAACAATAAAAAAGGAGAGTTTTTAATTGCGAAAGATACAAACATCTTCTTTCAATAAAACAGTTAAACAGCTGGAAAAAACCAGTATCCAAAACAATAATAAAAAAGGAGAGTTTTTAATTACGAAGGATACAAGCATATTCTCTAAATGAAACAATTAAACACCTGGAAAAAAACCAGTATCCAAAACAACAATAAAAAAGTAGAGTTTTTAATTGCGAAAGATACAAGCATATTCTTTAAATAAAACAATTAAACAGTTGGAAAAACATTTTTTATGTAAGTAAGTTAAGAAGATATTGAAAAACTATTTTAATAAAAACGAAATTATTTCCCATTGATTCATAAAGTTGTTCATAATAATTTGAAAAAAGATATATGAGACCTTATAAGAGGTATTACCTTATATATGATGCACCTTATGCATTGTAAATATAATCACAAATAAAAAAACTCTTTTGGGAAAATATCTTCAATTTAGTGATTCATTTCACATCTTTATCAGAATGATTATTAACTGTTTTAAAACTAACAAATCTTGTGCTAATATGGCTTTCTAAACATTTTTTTTCTTTAAAAATTTTGTTAACAAATGTTAAATAAAATAGTAAAAATGCAATAATTTTTCAACATAATTTAAAAAATAAAAATGGATCTAAAGTATCAAAGAATTATGTAAAATTTAGTTCATTTTTGTTCATTAAAAGTGCAATTAAAAATTTTTTTTTAACACAATTGTTTTCCTAATGGAAATGTTAACAAATATGAAAATGCACCAATTCGGACATACCTATTTCAAAATAAAAAACAATCACAGAAAACTAAAAAGGAAATAAATATAAACAGGCACCTTTCACTAAAAACTTTTATACTTTTTCATTATATATATATATTTTTTTTTCTTTCCTCTATCTTTTCTTGTACAAGAAAACTTGGTGTTATTTTCAAGAAAAACTCTCCAACGGGAAAAGAATTAAAAATATAAAAGATGATTTTAATCTGTCAGAGACAAAATGTCTTGCTTAATTTCTGTATCCTTCCGTCTTGACTAATACATTTGTGCAAGTATGCGCAAGTTTCAATTACGAAATTTTTTTATTTTTTTTTTACTTTTTATTTTATTTTATTTTTTATTTTTTTTAAAGTTCCGAGGTTTGTTTTGTGCATGCATTTCATCCAGTGTGTTCATTTTATTTTTTTTAAATAATTTTTTTTTATGAAAAAAAAAAATCGTATCTTTCTCTCTTCACTCGCCGGTCTGTCCATTATTTCTACATCTCCACCCTACCTCCACCCTTCACAACTCTACCTTTTAAGAGTAAAAAAAAAAAAAAAAAAAAAGAACAGGTTTCAGGGGGTGGGGTGAATAGCTACTGTAATTTTTATTATTTCTGTATTATTTGTTTTATTATTTTCTCTTATTTCCCCTCTTTTTTTTTTTTTTTTTTTTTTTCGTTTTTAAGGGGGATTTTTCTAAGAGGCGATTTTAATAAACACAATCTTCTTCTTGGGGTAGGGATATATATTTGAGTTCGTGGGAGGGGTAAAAGGGGAAAACGGGGGAAAAGGGAAGAAATGAAGAGGAAATGAAACCCAGGTTTTAATTTGGGCGACGCACGGCCTGAAATAAACGGGAAAAAGAGACGAGAATAAATAATAAAACGGGAGAGAAGGGAAAAATCCTTTAAATCATCAGCATCATCCCGCACAACCTGAAATACAAAAGAGTAAAAATTGATTGCGTCAGTTTTTAGTGAAAGATTTCTTTTATTTCTTCTTATATATATATTTTTTTTTATTCAACTATCATACCTTTCTAAAGGTCTGTTACTTTATTTTTTTTTTCCTGGTACTTCTTTTTCGCTCTATATAAATATATACGTATTTTTCGGGATTGAGACATTTTGGCCCGATTCTCATTTAGCAGGTTTAGCACTTATTTGTACTTCGATAGAAAATTCGAAATCACTCCCTCCCTCCTTCCTTTTCTTTTCTCATTCCACCCCCCTACCCCCCTATATATTTAACTGCCACTCTCTTCTTTAAGCGTTTTAATTCGTTTCTTTTCTTTATTTTTATTTTGTTGTTGTTATGGGGGTTGAAATAAAAAAAAAGGGGGGGGGGTAAGGAATGAAGGTTTATATATAAAATAAAACAGATAAAAACTATTTGCAATTCCCTTTGCCTTTTGAAAAGACACTTTAATTTTTTTTTTTTCAACGGGCCCTAAGAAAAACAAAAAAGTCGTCTGCGTTTTGTGTGCTTGCTCCAATGTTGGTAGATTAAAACCAGGAAGTTGCTTCGTTTTCAATTCCTATCCACCCCCCACCCCCTCTCACCCCCGTACCCTTTTTCTCCCACCGTAAGTGTTTTTTTTTTATTTTGTTTTCCATATAGACGGTCATATAATTGAACAATAAAAATAAAATTAACAGAAAACATATTTATAAAAATTTATTTGGAAAACTGATGCGAGCTAAAATGTGTTTACTTAGCGAACGTAATATATTTCGCCAAAGGTTTTTTGGGGAATGATTTTTCTTACTCTTTCTTATTAGTGGCTCTGCCTGCTCTGAAAAGAAAAGCAGTTTTGCTTATTTCCCCCTCTTAATGAAAAACTAAAATGGCCCCACTGAATAAAAATAAAGAGTATTTTCATTAACTTCTTCAAACAGCGTATCCGTTGAAAGGTAAACAATATTCCTTCGAAAATAGGGAATTTTTCATCAGCTTTTCAAAAACAATTCCAGATAATGCGAACTTAAAGGCGAACAGACATTCTTTATTGAATAATAGGAGAGAAAAGAAGTATTTCTTGTTAGCTAGTAATAAAAACAACTCAATTGCCAGTTATAAAAAAAAACCTGATAGTCAGTTTGAGTTCATTAAAAGAAACAAAATAACTTTAATGACGTTTTTTTATATATGTAGACTCTTTACTAAAAAATGTGCTTAGTTTTTGCACAAACAATAATATGAGTACACAAGTAATTAATCAAAATAGTTATTCCTTTAAATAATTTTTTAAAAAAGCAATGGAGATCTTTTTCAATTCCTACTATTAGCTCACGCTCTCCCAATATGTATCTTGTTCAAATTTTCAATCGCTAATAAAATACTTTTTATTCATCCACTCAAGTTCAAATACATTTTTTTGAATTTGTAGTGGATGACACTTGATGTTAATACAGTTTTTTCAAATATTAATTCATTTATTAAGTTTAATTAATTAATTTTAGTTTTAAGTTGCATGTATCTACCAATAGATGGCGCCAGTTGTAAGAAGAAAATTTCAACTTTATTTATAAAGGACTTTCTGCGATATAGTGAAAAAAAAGTAGGAATTGTCTTTAAATTTTTTTTATATTACTTGTTTTCTGTTCATTTTAAATAGTAATTTTAAATAGTTAGTATTTTAAATGATCACTTAAATAGTTAATTTTAAATAGTTAGTTATCTGTTCTATTAATTAAAATAAAGAGTAATAAAGAGTATTTTCATTAATTTCCTCAAACATCGTATCCGTTGAAAGGTATACAATATTCCTTCGAAAATAGGGAATTTTTCATCAACTTTCCAGATAATTCAGGAATTCCAGATAATGCGAACGTAAAGTGGACTGACATTATTTATTGAATAATAGTGGAGAAAGAAGTATTTCTTGTTAATTAATAATAAAAACAACTAAATTGCTAACAGTTATAAAAAATTTACGAAAAAAAAAACTGATAGTCAGTTTGAGTTCATTAAAAGAAACAAAATAATTTTAATGACGTTTTACTGAAAAATGTACTCATTTTTTGCACAAACAATAATATGAGTACACAAAACTAATTAATCAAAATAGCTATTCTTTTAACTAATTTTTTAAAAAAACAATGGAGGTTTCGAAAAAGAACTCTCTTTTTTTCTGTTAATTTTAAATACTTAGTTAATCAGAAAAAAATTATGAATATAAATTTTTTTTAAAAAATGAGAATTTTGTTACAGAATAACTTCTTAATCGTCTGTATTATAAGAAATAAGTAGTTTAATTGCTTCATTAGCGTTTAAATACGATATCTTTTTAATAAGTAACTAATATTTTTAATTAAATGATTATTCTAATTAGTTTTAAAGTTATTGTGGCTTTTTTTCTAAATAGTTAAGAAATCAATATTTGCAGTAAGGCCACATAATAAATTTGCAAATTTTATATATTTTTTTAACATTTCGATGAAATAATAATAATAGGACCATCCACCAAGTATTTTATTATTAGAAGTTTTCTTGAAGTAGCTTAAAATGTGAAAGATTTTATAGTAAACGATTGGACTTTCAAACGGAGAGAATCCAACAAATTCGAATTTCTTATGTCTGTACAAGTTATGAATAAAAACCAAAAGATCATTCGATAGGATTCGAGGAAGAAAGTGCAATGTGCAAACCTCCCAAATTTCACGTCTATGGATGATCAACTTAAATAGTTGCGGGCCGAAACCCAACACTCAATAATTATTTGATTATTCGATGTTTTATTTTAGTAGCTTAAAATGTGTGATGGAGTGGTATTAAGAGTTTTGAAGGTTAAATGGTTGGGCTTTCAAAGTTAGAGAATCCAACAAATTAGAATTTTTATGTCTATACAAGATATGAATAAGCCAAAAGATTATTCGGTAGGGTTCGAGGAAGAAAGTGCAAGGTGCAAACTACCCAAATTTCACGCCTATGGATCAACCTAAGTTCAACTTAAATCGTTATAGGGAGAAACAATTCCAACCACTTTGAGCAATGATAGCATTTCCATAATATAACTGACCCCATTTAAATGGACACGACAGTATCAAGCTGAATAACATAAGGCATTCGTTGTATTAATGTATTTCGTTGTATTGTAATGTTATTCTATGCAATTAATTTATTTATCCATCAATATAAAATTTTTTTGCAAATAAAATTTTCAGATTTACTTTCTCTTTGTTTTTGAACTAATCAAATGACAACCAAAAATAAGGCAATCTTCATATGTGTGATAAAAAAAATAGAAATCGAAATAAGCTTTTAATACGTATACAGATAAATTCAAGTCTATATAAAACTTTAATTGAAAGTAATAAAAAAAAGCTTTACATTTTCGAATTAGTACTTGAAACGTCTATTTCAATACTGAAAAAAGTAGAATAATCTAACAAACTTGTACCTAATTTTTGAATTCAAATTAATTTCAATATAAGCGTGTATTTCTTCACTGGCGCAGCAGACCTACGGTGAGACAAGGCCGTTTGCCTACTGGTAGATTCCGAGACTGGAGATGGTAGTATTGCCAGCCCTATGCCTAACATTTATATTACACAGAGACGTAAGGTTTAAAGTGGATTCCGAACCACTACAATCATCCAGGGCACCGCCGGAACACAAAACAGAAACTTGTGGTATCGAACACCAAAGTGCTCGTCACTTGGCCCATCAGGCTCCAATAATCAGCGTAATAATATAATAAGCGTATTTATTTCTATCGAATATTGAACTTATTCTTAGCTACATTAAATATAAAGTATGTTATCTAAAATTTATAGCTTAATTAATTTTATTATTTACTATTACATTATTATTATAAAACCTTTATTTTTAATAATATCATTCCCATAAAATTATAAGTAAAAGTAACTTCAATATATAATAAATCCATGAAAACGACACATTTTAAATGTATTTAGACACATAACTCTTATCATTAATATATAAAAATCGTTAAATCCAATCAAGTTTAAACTAACATAAAATAGCATAAGTTTGATCATATTTTAAGATTCTTATCTGTGGAATTGTACGTTTAAAATATATCAACTCATTAAAATATGAGCTACGCTAAATAAAGTTCAACAACAATGGATGGGATTTCACGATAATTATGTGTGACTAACGCAAATAAATAATCTAACAATTTAACAAACTTAAAATCTTAACAATTTCTTACAATTCTGTTCAATGTAGTTCAGTTCTGTTATATAACATACATAGTACGACAATAATTTTCGTTGAAAATAATTCAATACAGATATTTTAAAACTTCTTTGCTTAAATGTAACATAATCTTGAAAAATTCCTTAATAAATATCAAAAATCTAATTGATTATATCATGAATAATTATTATTTTTTCCTGACATAATTTTATTAGAACATCTTTAAAAATACAGAAATTTTTTGGGATAGAAAAAAGCATAACTTGCTATAAAAAACTTCGTCCAGTATAGCACAGTATTTCTTTTTAGTTACAAAAACTTTTCCTGCAACCTCAGTTAAAAAAAAAAAAAAAAAAAAAAAAAAAAAAAAAAAAAGCCAAGAAAAATAAAATAAAAGATTTCTATCTGTACTCTCTGCTTTACATGATTCACGTTTTTAAAGAAAAACTCTGATCTTCCTATAAAGAAGCAGGCATTCGACTTAATTTCTAATTTATTGAAAAGCCCACTACGTAATGAAATCAGTTCTTTATATATCTATATAAAATATAAAAAAATCGTTTCTTTCAAAGTAAAAGCAAAAAATAATAATAGAAAAAAAGAAAATTAAGGGGTCATTCTTCAGGAAAACTGCCCCTCCCCCCCACATATCAAATCCACTTTTCGAAACGGTAATTTGTAAAAACAGCAAGGCGAAAACACAATCTCCAAGTCCACTTAAAGAAGTTTCTTAACAGAGAGGTCAGAAACATGGTCACACAAGAATCAGATAGGGGAAGAAAAAAGGCCCCCCAACACAAAGAATAGGGAATAATCGAACAAAGAAAGTCAATAAGTAAGGAACAATTTCGATTATAGTCTCCGTAGAATTATTTTTATGTACTTTTTTTTATTTGAAGTTTTACGTGGAGTACAGACGGTACAGGAAGATACCATTAAAATGAACTTTGAGAGATTTCTCTTTATATATCTATTTCTTATATAGATAAAAGATAAAATCAAGCTCCATTAAGGGATTGATAAGATGTAATTACTTAGTATCACTAATCTTAAAGAACAATTGAGAAAATTGAACATTATTTGACTACAAATTTAAAATTACATTATTTTTATAATGACCTAAAGTTAAAAAGTTTTTTAATAAATAGCTAATCAGCTTGTTTGCACATATTTCGGGATTTCTCTATAGATATATTTATATATAGAGTGATACAGACAAAATCAAGCTCTTTTGTGAATTGATAAGGTATAATTATTTAGTATCAGTATATTAAGAGAGCGCAGCTAGCAAGCAGAAAGGCAGAGGTTCAAATCAATTGGTGGTATTGTTGTAATTATTATTTTTCTTATTCGAAATGAAGAGACCCGATGGCGATTGTGGCAATATGTGTAAAGCATTTCGTATAGACAGTCAGACTACCTGGAGAGAATTTTCTAAGATTCCTTCCACACGAGATGCAAATTCAGGATGGTTCCCCTAAATATCTGCATGAAAGGCACTGTCCTCCCCGCATCGCCCTTCGGTGGGCTCTTCGTGATATACATAAAGCCCACCGATATTCCAACTACATTTTTCTAACTGGTAGGGACCCTAGGTATGGGGGTGAGTTGTGGAGAAGAAGAAAAAGAAATTATTTTCCAAAGGAAGTAAGCGAATGACAAAAGTGTTTAGCATGGGAATTAAGTAGTAGGATCGATATAAGGTAAGATAATAGATAAGAAATAAATTAAACTCATTAGGATAAGATATAAAGTAATAGTATTAAGTAAGTAGGTAATAGTATATAGCCTTTAGTAGGATAAGATATAAATTAAACACATTTAACTACAGATTTTAAAACTACATTTTCTTCATGATGAATAGAAACTAAATAAATCTAATATAAAACTAAATATTTCCCAAACTTTCTGCCCATATTCCTTCATTAGATAACTCCTTCTGTATTATTTTCGAGTATGTTATTTAAATCATTAAATAATAGTTTTTTCATTACTTGTATTTCTTTTTATATTGTTATAAATAAAGTATTACCATATGTGTTTCAATATTAACTAAAAAAGAACTTGAAGCGTAAAAATGTTGACGTTTAGTTTTTTGAAAATTTGTATATATTCAACTTATAATGAAGATATTGCTTTAAGTATTCATTTTCCTCCAATTTTCAATCTCAAATTTACGAATTTAATGAAATTTGTGTTTGAAA
Organism: Caerostris darwini; assembly: GCA_021605075.1. NCBI lineage: Eukaryota > Metazoa > Arthropoda > Arachnida > Araneae > Araneidae > Caerostris > Caerostris darwini. The sequence continues at coordinate 164,889 of BPLQ01007705.1, read as the reverse complement.
ATGAAATTTTCTGAAATTTTAAAGTAATGATTTATAAAAACTAGATTAGTCGGATGTCGAGAGTATTAAAAAGTAATAACGATTTACGATTTATGCATCGTTACCATTCACCATAAATTATTCATAATGTAAATTGTACATATTCAATTTATAATGAAGATACTGTTTTTTGAAAATAAGATTTTAAAATTTGTCTACGTATTAATCTATCTGCAATTTCAACCTCAAATTTACGAATTAAATGAAAATTAAAATTAACTAAATTTTAATTGTAATGATTTATAAGTATTAGATGAGTTGGATGTAGAGAGTATTAAAAAGTAATAACGATTTACGATTTATGCTGATTAAAGCATCGTTACCATTCACTATAGCATTATTCATATTGTAAATAGCATTTTTAACTGATTTCTTCAAGAGAATACAAATGCATAATAAACTTTTTTCAACAATTAAAATATATCAATCGCTGTAATATTATCCAGTAAAAACAAGATTAAATGGAAATATAAAAAGAAATTGTATAAAATATTTCACACAGAGATTAGGAAGTGGACATTAAATTCTTTTTAAAATTATTAAAAACTATTATTTAGTTACATTAAACAAGGTTAAAGTTCAAGTATGGCAAAACTGAGTTTAGCATAAGAATTTTCTTTAAAATTTTCTTAACTATCTATCCCAATTAAATTGTTTACTTTACACTAAAAAAAAAAAAAACAGTTTCAGCTTTTATTGTTGAACTAATTTGTTTCTTTATGCATTTAAATTGCTTTCCAATTAATTAACACATTCTAAACTTTATGTGTAATTCTAAACAAACAAAATTTTTTTAAAGAATAGTGTTGTTTTCATTAAATTTCATACGTCAAAAAAATTCATATAGCAATTATTAAGATAAAATATATACAATAACATTTTTACTATAGAGTTGAAACATCTTTTTGTTTCGATTATTAAAACTATAACAAACTACATATATAAACAATTTATATCTAAGTAATGAAAAAAGCGTAAGTAAGCATTTTAAATTGCCAAAAATAATTAGAGAAACATCTTTTTTAAAATATGAAATTTTGTAAACTATTAAGTCCTCCTAGTTTTTAAACTCTGCCAGTAGGCAGACGACCTTGGCCCACCAGACTATTGCGTCGTTGAATAAGAAGAAGTTCTTAATCATAAAACAAATAGGAAATTTCAATTGATTTAAATGAATTTGATAATCATGGTAACAATATATCAATCATTGTCACTTTCATTTAATAAACTTGTATTTTACAGAGAAACAATTAGGCATTAATGAACTAATGACAAAGTAATATAGATGCTAATTTTATAACTAAACTTAACAAACTTATTAAATGTAAGCTTATTAAACAAGTATTTTCGAGAAATTTGTCTTTAAGTCAGATATTTTTCTATTTCCGTTAAAATTTGTTTGCATAATTAAAAAATTGGTGTTATGTAAAGTGATCATATTAACTGATATCATATAGTGATTATTTTAAGCGTTAATATTAACAGTGACTATTCAAAAATAAAATGTTGGCTTCTCTAGCTAAGCATTTATTAACGCGTAATAAATATTTAACAGCACTTTATAACTAATTCCTTTAAAAGTCATATCTCAAAAATATTATAAGCACAAATTCAAATAACAAACCAATTTTTTAAAGATAATACTAGTCTAGTAGTAATAGTAAACTTTTCAATACAATTCAACATCCCTGACATACGAACATAAAAATAAGAATAAATCAATCTGTATTTAGCCAATCAAAAACTGGACACCACCCCCTGACAAGTTTTAGAACTCTAGATAAAAGTGCTGGTCAAGAACTTTCTTTCTCTCACCCACCCACCGCTGAAGGGTCCGGCATAGTTCTAAAAGAGAACAAAACGAAACAAAAACTAAAAGTTGGACATTAACATTTTTTTGCTCTTTTTAAAGAACACGTTTCCCGATTCAAGAGTGAGGGTGTATTCCCCTCCCACTCCCCCACATACACTTTGGGGGATCCTCCCCCTTGACCCCCTTTAAACTTGCTGACAAATGAATTTGTCCAATTTTTTCCGGGAATGTCCTCCCCCTCCCCCTCCCACACACACGAATATCTATTTTCGCAAGCTATACAAAGAGATAAAAAGTTCTCTGTCTTGATAGTTGTTAATGTATGAAATTGAGATTGCATGAAAGCCCAACAAATCACACTGCAAAAGTTTTACTAAAATGTAAAACATAATAGCTTAACATCTTCAAAATGATTATCAATATTTGAATGTTATTTCATATAAACTAATGAACTTGTCCAAATGATGAGTCAAATGGATTTGCCCAAGTTTTTTCCGTATTGTCTTCCTGTCCCCCCACGAATAATTGTCTTTGCAAGCTATACAGAGAGATAAAAAGTTCCCTTTCTTGATGGTAGTAAATGTATGGAATGGAGATTACATGAAAGCCCAACTAATCATATAGCAAAAGTTTTACTAAAATGCAAAACATAATAGATTAATCATCTTAAAAATAATTATCAACATTTGAAGTTTTTTCATACAAACAAATGAATGGCAAATGAACTTTTCCAAATGACGAGACAAATGAATGTGCCTAATTTTTTTCCTGTAATATCTTCCTCTCCCCCACGATTATCTGTTTTCGCAATCTAGACATTAGAGATAAAAAGTTCTCTTTCTTGATAGCTGTATGAAATTGAGATCACATCAATGCGCAACAAATCACATAGCAAAAGTTTTACTAAAATATAAAACATAATAGCTTAAACATCTTAAAAATGATTATCAATATTTGAATGTTATTTCATACAAACAAATGAATGGCAAATGAACTTGTCGAAATGACGAGACAAATGAATTTGTCCAATTTTTTCCGGTACTGTCCAAAATAGAAATAGCCAAAGAAAATTTCAATATATTAATGTTGAAATTTTCCTTTGGCTTTATATTTCTTTCTAACTCCATATAATAATTTCACTAGATAAATTTAATCGGACTAGCGAAAAAAATTCTAGCGAAAAAAAATCAAATATTAGACTTATTTTATTATATCAAGACATCATAATAACCTTAACTTAATGATATAAATTTTATTAACAAATGCTCATTAATTTTAAGATAAAACGCGATCTATGCTATTCTAAATTGCTTTACTGTTTTGAGTATAAAATGATTGTTCATATATTTTTAACCTTTTGCAAATAATTTTCAAATAAACAGGCAGTTAATAATTTTTTTAATTGTTATGTCTGATAATCTTAATAAGTAAGCAATATATGTTATATTAAGCACCGAATCCTAGTTCCCAACCCTTTTCATCATACTTTCATCATAATCTGCAATTCATTTATTATATTTACTATTTATGATGACATTCGCATCCCTATTTATTCTCGGTTTCTTTCCCACCAACAATTTCTCATTAAATTATTTTCGAGTAGAAAAAAAGAACCCGAAGTACAAAGTTTTTTCATTGTCTATGGTTGAACGCAGACAAGACTAAGAACTAGACTCATAACTCAATATGAATCATTGCTTACAATAAACCATCAAAATATGCAGATGTAATAAGTACGAATAAATTATAACGACTCCATAATAAAAATATCGAACAGTTGAATTATTACATCACTATATATTGTTAAAATAAACAAGAATAAATCTGAAGTAAAGATAAATTTATAGCAACAAAAATAATATTAATTTACGTATAGTAATCGCCATAAACAGAAAATTTGCATTGCTATATCTTTTTTAATTACTAGTTTAATAAAGTCTTATTGATTTTTGGTTTAAGAATTTTTTCCCATCTTTCTTATGTAGCACATTAATATTAATTTAAGTATAATTTACGTATATAATACAATAAGCAAAGAAATCGCAAAATTTAAACCACTATTGTCGCTATGAATGTTATTTACGTAATTAAGCTCACTAATTTGGTGTTTTAGAATTACTTAAATGTACTGAAAATGAATAAAAATTATTAAGCAATCAGTTATAAACTGTAAAATTTACTTTACTGTGGCTATTTTAATAATCATCAAAGCTCAATAAGTTGGTTTAAAAATATTTTTCCTTTTTTTTTTAAATACAATAAAAGTTAATATAAATTTATGCATAGCGGTCAGCCATACATTACAAAATGTTCATTTAGTATAGCTGATGTATACATTGCTGTGAATGTAATTATGGAATGTCGTTGAATGTTAGTAGTAAAGCTCACTAGCTTGGAGTTTAAAAATGTATTGTTCTCTTTCTTATATACTAAAAATGAATACAAATTTATATATAGCAGTTAGGTATCAACAGCAAAATTTATGTTACTCTAAATGTCAATTATGTAGTAAAGATCACTAATTTGACATTTAAGAATTTCTTATATATAAGGAAAATGAATATAAATTTGCATGTAGCAGTCAGTCGTAAATAGCAACATTTACATTACTAAAGATGCTATGACTATCATCAGCAAAGTAAATATCAATAATTTGTGGTGTAGAAAACTATGGTTATCATTTTAAAGGTAAGTTTTGGGTCTTTCTTAAAATGCGCAACTGGTAAAAATATTTTTATTGTATAAATAATAATAATGATAATCATTTAGGTCTTTGGTAATTTTTAATATGATCAAAGAAGAGTTCGTGTAACTTTAATAAACATTTCAGTATTACTATTAATTTCTTAAGTTTTTAAAAACGTTATTAATTTTATGAAAATGATTCAATTAAGCTTAAAAATATTTTTTTAATTTGATTTTAAAAGACTATTTGATTACTAAACAATATTTGATTTTAAAACTAATAACTTTCATGGTTTTCTTTAAATTTGGTGCATTTTTTGACAAAGACGAAAATTAAGCTTATAAATTTAAATGCTAATATAGGAACTTTTAAAAACAATTGAGGAAAACATTAATAATATTAGCAAATGTTAAGTTAACATTAACATTAGCAAATGTTATATTCTCCATTAAAATAATATGTAAATAATAAGAAAGTTGTTTATAGTTATACTGTTAATTATTTAAATCAAATAATTTAACATATTAAAATGCTATGGTCTTAACAATTTACAAACCAAATGTCGTACACCGTCATTTGATTTACAATAAATGAATGCATTTGATTTACATAAAATGAATACGGTTATTTGATTTACAATTCAAGCTCAAAGTTTCATTTAAATATACCACAATACACTATCTTAACAATCGTGCAAATCAAAAGGCTTGTTTTATTTACACTAACTGAAATAATGCCAAACTCAAAATTCTACGGTTCTCTATCTTAACAATCTTTCACAAAAATAACAGAGAAATGATATTACATGCAAACTGATAAAATGCACGCAACCATATATGTATACACAGTAGCTACAATTCACGCAATGCTTAGTTATTTACAAAACCACTAGGCTCAGAATAATAAATGTATTTAAAATAAATGTTTTTAAATAAAAATAAATCGCTCGCTAATTGACACACATATGTCGATATGAACCTCATTGGTTTCTGTTTAAAGGACCATTTTCTCATGACTGTTTGCATAAAAATATAAATCTGTTTAAATGAATTTTGCAATCATTAGAATGATTATCCATGAAATCAAACGCATGGATAAAGCAGTTAATGTAACAGAATTTAAATAATTATTTGTCAACAAATAATTTACATAATTATATGTCAATAACTATTATTGGTCATTTAATAGCAATTATAACAGATCCGTTTTACGATTATTTGTAGTGAATTGGTTGGAATTATATTCTATTTAAATGTTAAATTTACATAAAAATAAATAAACATAATTGAGGATCTTGAAAAAAAATGAGATAAATTTAAATTTTATTTTAAAAAAGATGAAAAATTTGAAAATTAATTATAATACCTCTCAGATATTTCAAAAAAGATCAAAATGTATAAACATTATACACATAAATGACACAGTTAATTTCAACTATAGTGTTAAATGTGATAACTTAAAATAGCATTATCGTACATTATTTAATTATTTATTTGGCTCGTAAAATAAATTATTAACAATCTCTCTGAATTTAATTGTTTACTCGCATCTTTAAAACAATTCTTTTTCAGTGTGAAACTATTAATTTTCTATTTGTTTAATAATTATGCAAAACCGGTAAATTAACTAAATATTCTAGAATAAATGCTGAAATTAATATAAAAATGCACATTTTAAAATATAATATAAAGTAAACACAATTAATGTAAATGTAAATTAAAATGTTAAGATACATTTTTTAATTTAATGGAATACATTAAAAATATATTCTTTATATTCTTTATTTAAAAATATATTCTTATTCTTTTAATCAATCATATAAATGATAATGATTTTTCTAATAAAATGCTCTAGACAAAGTCAATGTATAATTTACTTGAAATTTACAAAATATCTCAATTATTTATTTCATTGGAGTTTTTCAGTTATATATAAAAAAAAATAATTCAGATAAATTAATATAAATATATGGTTTTAATGTTTAAGATTTGCCAATGCCTACAGCACTAGAAATAAAATAATACAAGAATAATTTATAATTTTAAAGACAAATTCAGTTTACGGTAATACGCAACAATTCCTTTCCTATATACGAGTAAATCTACATAATATAAATTGCAAAAAACTAGGAAATAGTAGTACATACTAAGAAAAAAGTTATAAGGTAAAAATTATTGTAAGGAAATAACTTTATTTTTGTTAACAATGGTTTTCAATTACTTCATTTAACTGTCATTTAAATTATAGAAACAGAAATTTAATTTTTCTTTTTAAGTTTGTCTACAATGAACAAATGTTATTAATTATTTAAACTACACACAATATACTGATAGTCATTTATAGTTTTATATTTGTAGTACCCATATAAAATGATGTATCAATACAGGAATAAGTTTCATTTGTATTAGAATGTTATTAAATACAAAAGAGTATTAATAACTTAAAGTATATAATGACGTCATTAAGTATATATGACGGCAATAAGTATTATATTAAGTATATAATATATTTTGATAGAAACATCATCAAAACTTTTTTTTAGTATAGGTTGAATTAAATAACAAATAACGAATCTGTTTTTAAGAAAAAAACCATATATGAATTTAATGCATTTATGAATGTTATATGAATTTAACAATATATTTATAAGCAAAATAGAAAAAGTATTTTGATACAAAAATAAATGCAACCAATACGTACAACAACACGATTTCCAAATTTCTAAACAAAAATAAAAGTCTTTAAAATTTACGATCAAATAATTATTTAGAAATAGAGAATAAATAAACACTTACCAAAGTTTCGTCAGGAGAAATTAAATCGATCAAAAATTAACTGGCCGCTGTCATCGATGCAAAAAAATGTATCGATACAAGCGCGGTTTCTCAATGAGAGCTAGGAACGCACATGGAGAAGTCGCATGTGTACAGAGCGGCCGTTAGTCGAACAACGCGCTGCGTTGCGCCGCGTAAACAAACCAAGATCACTTCTTTCCCGCGCGCGCAGCCATCGCTGACCCCACCCCTGTAAACGCGGCTCCTAACAACCACCACAGTAAAAAATAAAAACCACACAGCCACTCCTCCCAGTCAAAAGAGCTTCCCCTCAATTAACTCCTCACTTGCTCCCTAGATGGCAGCACCAAGATTAATAGCGCCCTTTTTTTTTAACATTTTTTCCTGCTTCAGCGAAACGTTACAAAGGCGAAAAAAGGGAGGGGGAAGAAAATCATTTATTGCCTATTACCGACACTCTAGTCAAGCCTCGTAAAACACCAAAAAAGATCGAAATGCAACCTTTTCCAACCTTCGTCTAGTAGTGTGTTACGCAACCACGAGTAGTGGCTTCAAGAAAATCTCGCTACACCCCCACCACCACCCCCTTTTTTTTTTTTTTTTTAACGCTCCCCATTTTTTTTTTTTTTTTTTTTTTTTTCTCATTATTTTCCAGTTTCTTGCGGTGATCGATAAGTTGGTGTTTACATCGGGATTTTTCTCGTTGACTCAGCACAAGGTATTTGGGATCGAGACAAGAGAGAGAGGAGAAAAAAAAAAGGAGAAATTGGAGGAGGAAGGAGAAAGAAAAAGAAAAAGTTCCTTCGACATAGGATTTTTTAGCTCATAAAGGTGATATTCTCGCCCGATTTTTTTTATATATATAAATCTATTTATTTATAGTGCACTGTTTTGTAAGTGGGTTTTAAGTCTTTTGACAGCCATGGCTGAGAACATTATAGAAACGCTCGAAGAATTTGATGCGGCAAATTTATTTCTCCTTGGATGGGAAAGAGCTGTTATCTTCTTCCCATTTAGTAGTGTATGGTGTGGGTGGGTAGAGAATAGAAAATCTCGACTAATTTTGGGGATTTAAACAAGTAAGCTTAGATATATTTCCTTTTATTTCATCAACAATTTTCATTTTTTTTTTTTTGCTAACAATTTTATATAAAATAGTAAAAATCACAAAATGAAATAAAAATATGCCTAAAATATATTGTGTCCAAAAAGTAAGACCAATTTTCAATTTAAAATTCCCGGGGCTTATGTAATTGCAATTATCTTTCTTTGTTAGGTTGCTGGTACTGTCCTTGACACCTGTGCGAAATTTGACGTCAAAATATTCATTAGAGTTTGAGTTACGCTTGGCTTTGTGAGACGCTAAAACTGATTCCGGCGATTTTTGAAATGTCTGAATTAATTGAGCAAAGAACTTGCATTAAATTTTGATTATGGAAACGTGTAGAATGCTGCAGAAGTCATTCGGAGAGCATTCCTATATCATGTCATTCATTCCTATATTGTTTAGAAGTGGTATAAACATCTCAAAGAAGGCAGAAAACGCGTTGAAGACGAAGAGCCCTCTTTTCGACCATCCACCTTAACCTATGTAGCTCACGTCCAAAAAATTAAAGATTTGGTGCTTGCAAACCGTCGATTTACAATTAGAGACCTTGCTGATGATATTGGAATTTCAAAAGGATCGGTCAATTCCATTTTGGGCCTCAAACGTGTCGATTGGTACCGAAAACACTGAATGCGCCAGTTCACACTGCATTGATTCTTCGTGACTTTTTCGCCAAAAAAGAAATCCATATCGTTCCACAACCACTGTATTCACACCGCGCGACATCATTCCCCCCATCACCGTTTTGAGTCGATTGAAAAGATTCAACGTGAATCGCCGCTGGCTTTGAAGACCATCCTTGCCGATGACTTTTTAGCATGCATTGTGGATTGGAAATAAAGTTGGCATAAGTACATTGTGTCCGGAGGGGATTACTTTGAAGGCGATAAAATAAATTCGGAAGAATAAATAAAGAGTTTTTGAAAAAAAATAATTGGTCTTAGTTTTTGGGCCCAGTACATAAAGTATTTTTTAAATAATACAATTTTTCTTCGGTTATTCCAGAAATAATATTGATGATATTATTTTTAGTGCTCTAAAATGGTAATGAGATTAAAACTTTTAAATCTACTTTAATACTACAAATTTGACATAAAATTTCCATAACAGCTCAAAGGATCTATTTTATTTAAATAAATTTAGTTTGAAGTACAAATATATCACTCTGTCATATTAGTTAGAAGTGGCATAAAACAATTTTGTATATATATATATATATATATATCATGTTAGTACAGGTAATATAAAACAATTGTATATATATATATATATATATATATGGTATTGCATAGCAAATTGCTATACAAATAGTATATACAATCTGTTTGATATTTAAAAAAATTTGATTAATTTATTTATTTTAAAAATTTTAAAATATATTTTGAACAGATAATAAAAATGTAACGCGCCACTAGATAAAAGTGGATATTATAAAATACTTCGAAAAAATGCAGAGCAAACTTACTACAGAATTTCAAACATATTTTTAAAGAAATATGGCTGTATAATTAATTACAATGAAACACTTGCCTTTTTTTTTTTTAAATATTTTGAAATTTAAAATCTTATTAATATTTTCCCTAGAATTCGATTTGTTGAATAGTTTTTCAATAAGTATCTAATTTTGTCACTATATCCATATATATATAATTTTACTATAAAATTTGAAAAACGGGAAAAACCCACAATATTATGGCATAAAAAAACATTCAGGATATAGATTATAACATACGATACTATAAATTATAAGTATATGAAAAATATTTTTATTGTATCCATTTTTTAAATATATTTGTTTCCCTAAAATATATACAACCTTTGTTTGGTATTTAAAAAAAATCCTAAATGATTATTATTCATCTTAAAAATAATTTATTTTAAAAAACTTCTTGTTTTTTTAAACTTAAAAGTATTTATTACGCAATGTGCATTTTTTTAAATGCATTTTTAATTCAATATTTCTACAAAAAAACAATATTTACATTAGTAATTATTAAGAATGTAATCTAAAAATTTCTACATTTTTTTTCTTTCGTTAAATGAACTGAGGTGAAATAGTCAATAGTCAAATTAATGAATGAATTTATCTCCTTATTAAATAATCTTATTTTGTCATAGTTTCGTTTGATTACTAACAAACTAATAAAGATTTAGAGATATCATTATTTAAATTGGTCATTTCTGCAATAGCTATAAATATATAGGATACAAACTAAACAGAAAAACCAAACACACGCGAAAATATAAAAAGACAACACACTTTTTAGTAACACAATCAGTTTGTGTAACAAAACCACATATAAATTTACATAGACATAAATTTTAATATCGCTACACATAAATTTTCTCATTTAAGTATACTTTACATATTTAAAAATCAAGTTTCTTAAAAATAATAATTTTTTACAAATTACATAGTACGATTGTTCAAAAACAATCTATAATACACACACACACACACACACACACACACACACACACACACACACACACACACACACACACACTATAGACACACACACACACACACTATAGACACACACACACACACACACACACTACAGACACACACACACATATATATACACTGAAGTGACAAAAGTCATGGGATACCTCTTAACATCGTGTCGGCCCTCCTTTCGCCCGGCGAAGGGCAGCAACTCGACGTGGCATGGACTCAACAAGTCGTTGGAAGTCTTCTGCAGGAATATTGAGCCATGCTGTCTCGATAGACGTCCATAATTGTGAAAGCGTTGATGGTGCAGGATTTTGGGCACGAACAGACCTCTCGATGATGTCCCATAAATGCTCGATGGGATTCATGTCGGGCGATCTAGGTGGCCAGATCATTCGTTGGAATTGTCCAGAATGTTCTTCAAACCAATCGCGAACAGTTGTGGCCCGGTGACATGGCTCATTGTCATCCATAAAAATCCCATCGTTGTTTGGGTACATGAAGTCCATGAATGGCTGCAAGTGATCTCCAAGTAGCTGAACATAAGCATTTCCAGTCAATGTTCGGTCCAGTCGCACCAGAGGACCAAGTCCATGCCAAGAAAAACAGCCCACACCATTACGGAGCCACCACCAGCTTGAACAGTGCCTTGCTGACAGTTTGGGTCCATGGCTTCGTGGGGTCTGCGCCACACTCGAACCCTACCATCAGCTCTTACCAACTGAAATTGTGACTCATCGGACCAGGCCACGGTTTTCCATTCATCTAGGGACCAACCGGTATGCTCACGTGCCCACGAGAGTCGCTGCAAGCGATGTCGTTCTGTCAGTAAAGGCACTCGAGTCGGTCTTCTGCTGGAATAGCCCAAGAAAGTCAAATTTCTCCACACAGTTCTAACAGACAAGTCCCTTGTACGTCCCACATTGATTTCTGCGGTTATTTGACGCAGTGTTGCTTGTCTGTTAGAATTTACGACTCTTTGCAGACGTCGCCGGTCTCGGTCGTTAAGTGCAGGCGGTCGACCACTGCGCTATCCATGGTGGGATGTTATGCCTGAAATTTCATACTCTCGGCACACTCTTGACACAGTGGATTTGGGAATGTTGAATTCCCTAACGATTTCCGAAATGGCATGACCCATGCGTCTAGCTCCAACTAACATTCCGCGTTCAAAGTCTGTTAATTCCCGTCGTGCGGTCATCATCACGTCAAAACCTCTTCACATGAATAACTTGAACAGAAATGAAAGCTCTGCGAAAGCACTGCGCATTTATACCTGTTCTACGCGATGCTACTGCCATCTGAAAATTTGCATATTGCTATCCCATGACTTTTGTCACTTCAGTGTATATATATATATATATATATATATATATATATATGTGTGTATGTAATTTTAATTTTAATTAATATATATACACATTAATAATTTAAATAATAATTTAATATATTAATAATTTTTTTTAATGAACTAGTGATACTTATAGCAGATTATCTAATAATTGACATATTTACTTTGCCATAAAATATACACGTGATACTCTAAAGCATATAACATGAGTTGGAGAAATATATAACAAGAAATAACAGAAATAAATAAATAAATAAAAAACAACTTAGAAAAGGAATAACGAAAATTACAATCAATAAATATTATACTTAACATATACTACAAAATACAATGCTCCATTTAATTTTTATTAAAACATGAAATGTTTCAAAAAGCTTTAATAATTTTTTAAGAGTTTAAATATAAAATACTTTTTATTCTCTATGATCGATAAATCAAATAAATATTACTTTATTAAAAATTCAATTTCACTTATTTTTTAAATAAAAATTAATAACGATTTTTTTTTATTTCCAACAAACACACACACATGCACATATTCAAAAAAGGAGATTATTTGAATTGTTTATTTCACAAATTACGCTCTCACTGCCGCTAATTAGAAAAAGTTAGCAACGTTCAATTAATTCAAAACTGCATTTTTTAAAGCACTTTTACACAATGAGTCTCAAAATAAAAAAAATATTCAACGAAAATAATTACTGGTATCAAAACAAAATTGAATTCAACAAAAACTAAAAAAAAAAAAGAAAGAAAAGATTAAAATTAAATAATAACAATAAAAAGAAGAAAAAAAAAACTGTACTAATTATTCGAAATTAAACACATAGTGAGACAACACAAAATAACCAGAAACATTCGGAAATTAAGAAGTTATTACCAGTTAATTACATTATATCCCTCTAGGGATCATCTCATTTTAATCTAAAACCAGAAGCACAATAAAACTCATCGCCCATACAGAACGCTAACACAAAAAACAATGCTTCTGTCTCCCCTAACATCTCCAAAATATCGATTTCCAGAAAAAAAAATAATAAAAAAAAAGTGGGGGAAAAATTAAACAACTCAGGATTTTTTTTTTCACTTGTTTTTTTTTTTAGTAGCATTTTTATCTTTTTATATTTTTTTTTCCATTCATTTAGGGATTTTTTTATATTTTTTTCCCTGCCGCTATTCCCCTACCCGTAAAAACCGCTTGGCTCAGCAATTGTCGACCAATCAAGAAGGCTTCTGTACGTCCCATGGCCTTGCATATAATGCGTTAAAGACACTACGCTGAACGGTGGCTGCTAATACTTTCTAATTACTTCGGGCTTCGAACAATAGATGGCGTTGGGAGAATTAAAAAAAAATAATAAAGTTGGTGAAATGAAGGTGAGATTCGACGCTGTTACTTAGTGAGAGATCGCATTAAAAAAAAATTGTCTTAAGAAATTAGACATGAAGTGAAAATGATTATCTTAAAGTGAGAATTTATAAAATTTCATTCGTATAAATTAACACATAGATCTTATGTTTAAAATAAACAGATACAAATATAAATGTATTATTGAGCAAAAACGATTTCTGAAAATATATTTTTTTTCTCAAGGAAGAAGAAAAACTGTTTTGCTCAAGGAGAAAATATATTTTTGCTCAAGTAAGAAAAAAAAAATATTTTTTGCTCAAGGAAAATATATTTTTGCACAAGAAAATATATTTTCAATTTAATTATTGACTTCAAAGATACAGCTTCAGATTCACCATTAGTGTAAGATCAAAATTTAATCTTCATGCAAAATACACTTGTAGAATACTAATATACGAAGCACACACAATGCTAATACACTTGGCCACAATAAGTTTCTTTTATGAAAGGAGAATTTAAAATAAATTCAAATTATATTATTCGAAATTGTTGTCATTAAAAATCTTACACGATCTCTCTCTTCTTTAAATATGATTCGAATATTATTGCTTTTTTGTCAAAGTTCCTAATTTTTTTTGGAAATTTTCAATTTCATATGAAATAAACCAATCAATGTAGACATTGAATGCTAGTATTAATAAACAATGCTATAGAATTGTTTAATAATAGAGCGTTAACATTAGTGTTTATAAAATTATCTTAACTAATCATCAGCTACGTGGTGGGCCAAGACCGTCTGCCTAATGGCAAATTTCGAGACATGAGATGATTTTCTTCTTACGGGATGGAATAGGGTTGTCAGCCCTCCGCCCAACGTTCTACGGTCATTTTTAGACCGGGAGCTACGGTTTAAAGGAGATTCCGAACCATTACAAGCATCCATGCTATAGCCGGGACTCAAACTTCAAACCTGTGGCACCGAGCGCCAGAGCACTAGTCACTCGGCCATCAGGCCACAATCTTAAATAATTGTTACAATAATTTTCTTTTGTTTAATCACAAAATCACTCAATTACATTTTAATTATGTTAATAAGAACTTTTTTTTTATTTAATTAATTTATTAAACTTATTATTAATTCCATTATTTATGAAAGATTTATTATTTTAAATTATATTTATTTTAAATTAATTTTTTATTTAAATAATGATTTTTAATCATTATTAGACAAATAGCAATGACACAGTTTTAAAAAAGCACAAAATTTAGTTTTGCTACATTACAAATAATACGTACTGAATACCAAAACTCCGAATTAAAATTTATTGTCCAAATACTGATTTTCAACATTTATTTTCAGGAAATATTTAATTAATATTTATAGTTTAAATTTTAGATCATTATTTTTGCTTACGAGTACATAATTTCAATTAAATCAGGACATATTTTTATTGTCATTGCATATTAATATTTCAATAAATTTTCACCTCCTAACTTATCTCAGTACATCAGTCATTGTTTAGTAATCACATTACAACGAATACATTTAAAAGTGAATTCACATCAAAACAGATTTACTTTTAACACTATTAAAATCAATGAAATAATCTCATATTCCTTATTCTAGTAACATGCTTAACTAGTTAAATCTCTTTGAAGATAAACAAATTAAGGAATTTCATTTGTCTTTAAACTTGGTCATAAGCTTTCGAAAAATAATCCACTAAATTTCTACGTTCCCTTTTTTATTATTTTTTTATAGATCTTAATCTTAAAAGATTTGGAAAGACAATATTAAAGATACTTTTAATCAAAGCTTGGAGTTTTAAAAACATTTGCTAAGATAACATATATTTTATTTGAGGTGTGTTTCACGGTGCTGTAAAAATCATTTAAAATGGATAGGTAATAATTATAATATTCATTTGTCCTAAAACTTGATCATAAGCTTTAGGAAAATAATCCACTAAATTTTTACGTTCAACTTTTCTTATATATTTTTTTTTTTTTCGATACGCTAGCTTAAAAGATTTAGAAAGACAATATTAAAGATACTTTTAATCAAAGCTTGGAGTTTTAAAAAACATTTACCAACATAACATATATTTTATTTGAGGTGTGTTTCGCAGTGTTGTAAAAATCATTTAAAATGGATAGGTAATAATTATAAAATTAAAAAAATTAGATTGGATTTAGAAAAAAAATTATTCTGTATTTTTTTCATTTTGAATTCTTTTGAAATAGTTCCAATTGAATTAGCGTAACAAAGAAGTATATATATATATATTTTTTTTTTGTAAATTAACCATTTTTTCCTCTACGACAACAATGGAAAACCTTTACTACAAGGTAAGGAATGCAATGAAGTAATGGATAGCTGTAACAAGAGAGTCTATTTCTTAGCGTTTATGGCCAATTCCGCGGCGTAAATAGACGATTTCAACACAATTTCTCTTCATAAATTGGACGTAACAGCATTCAAAAATACATTCCAATGATGCAAATACACCCTCAGAAAGTATAAAAAGAAAGAACTAAATACCTCTTAGAGGACGAATCCTCTCAAATCGCACAAATTGCAATTCCAATAAGGACCAAGGCAGGGGACTAAACACCCAGGACTAATACCTAAGTACCTTTATGTTAAAACTTCGGAATAATTAGACTCACTAAAGCATTATTTAAACTGAAGAAGAAAAAAGCTAAAACCGTTTTATTTACTAAATCGAAGCCACTATTAAAACGGAGTCCGAAAAGGCTTTAAAACCCATATTACAAAGTAGTTTCCCACCGATTCTCAAGCAGCTACCATCTTTCTCTCTCTTTTACTTCCCTTTCTTTTCTTTTTTTTTTAAATCCTACCCCACTAACCCTTCATTTTTTTTTTCTTTTTCCTTTTACTTTATTTCGTTCCACACAGCTATATACTTTAAAATAAGACAATGACTTTCCTGATTGCCCCGGAACGATCATCAAACTTATGTGGATAAAAAAAAAAAAAAAAAAAGAAGGGATCCCCCGAGCACTGTGGGAAAAATAAAAAGAGTGAAAGAGAGAGTTAAAGAGTATAAAATAAAATAGGGTACAGGTAATCAAGCTTAAACCGTTCAGCTTTTTCCCTTTTTTTTATTTTTTCCCCTCACCGATCTTCCCTTCCCTAAACTTTTCCAATAGCCGAGCATTTTTTTCGGTAAAAACTGCTCGCTAATCACTTCTGTTTTTGACCAGCGGGAGGAAAATCCTGGTGACGTCATAGTTAATACGATTCGTGACGTAATGATCATGTCAATGCTAACCCGGATGAACTAAATAATGTTTAACACTTCATGCACCTATAAAGAACGTAAAACACTAAGCATTTCAATCGCATTTAAAATTAAATTGCAATTGTTTTCAAATATATTACAGAGTACACTCACTATCAAATGATTAATGTCTTCTCAACTAGAAAATAATGTTTATAATTTATATATTTTCAATATACTAAATATTTATTAGTGTAATTCAATATACTAAATTAAAAATAAATATTCTAACTCCAAATTTAAAAGATTATATTAAAATATATAACATATCTAATAATAATTATTTCAACAACTATAAAATAAAATTTGTGCAACATTTCAATATATTTCAAAAGCAAATAATAAAAGGTGAATTAGGAACCTTGTTACATGATTCATATATATTATGATGCAATAAATATTTCCATCGATTCATGATGCAACACGCATGCCATTGCCAATTATAATTAATTAAATAATTTATAACACTAAATAACCCCACAAAGAATAGATAAAAGCTTATCATTGTCGAAATTCAAAACAGTTTCCTACATTTCAATCATGAAAATTATTTCCAATAACTTCCTTTAAATTTTTAACGTCTTTTCTGATTTTTTTAAAGAAATATACTTATCAATTTGTGATCTATTTGTAAAATATTATTTTCACTTATGTTAAACAATCTGAAAATTTTAATTAAAATAATAGTTGTAACAGTATAAATAATAGTAATTAAAATAATACTTTTACCAATACAAAAAATCCCCATAAAGAAATATTTAAAAAAAATATAAATCTCGGAAAATTTCAGGAAAATTAAATAATAATAATAATAATAATAATATCAAGTAATAATTTCCAAAAATAAAAATAAATATTTTCGCAATTGAAATGGTAAAAAAAATGCATATAATATTAATCTAATAATACATATATTATTTTTTTAGATAATTTAATAAGAAACACATTTACAAACTTTATTCGCAAGTTTTTAAAAATGTTTATTAGTATCTCTCCCATATGAAAAGAAATTTAATAAACTCATCTAACTATCTTTAAAAATTTTACATACTAAGTTACTAAGTAAAAGCATTATTTTCTTTATGAAAAAACTAAAATTACAATTACATATTTCCAATACCATTACATATAAAGCAACACAAAAAAAACAACATATTTTGCATATTACAACAAACATTTTAATGAATACCCTACAATAACGACAATTTCTTTACTTTTTAATAAAGATCCCCACTAAAGTTTATTTGTGTTCTAATGCAAGTAAATAAAATGATGGAATATCGATTAGAAAAAAAATCTTATTTATTTCCAAAAGTAGCATTAACGAATCTCAATAACAATAAGCTTGGCGACACTTAGATAATTTTTTTCATTTTTTTCCCTTTTTTTTTATAAATAAAACCAAAAAAAAAAGGAAAATAAATGAAACAAAAATAACTTTTAAAGCATCGATAGGAAATTGTATTTGAAACCACCGGAAGATAATAAATATATCGAGAGAGAGAGAGAGAGAGAGAGAAATAGTTTCATGACTTCGACAATGATCATCACTAGAGGCAGCCAATAATTTCTTAATCGCAACGGGAAAGAGAAAGAAAGTACTTTATTTCTCTTTATGCATTATTCGCTGATAACCGCTTTTAAAAGCCACCGGCATCTTTTTTTTTTTTTTTTTTTTTTTTTTTTTTTAAGTATAACATTCTTAACGATTCGTATCATGAAAAAAATGGTGCAAGTCACAGAATGGGTTTCACTTTAAAAAAAATTTTGAAAAAATACTTTGATCGATTATTTGCAATATTAAAAAAAATTTTTTTTTATTCATATATAATTGTAAACATTGTAGATATATATTAAGTGATTAGAAAAAATTTGTCAATCACTGAACGTTAAATTCAGTTTGGTTCAGTTCAGTTCAGTTCAATTCCGAACGTTATCGTTCAGTTTAAAAAAAAAAAATTTTTTTTATTAATCTTTTTATTTGGTTGTTAGTCTATTGTATTTTCTGATTAAGGACGGATGGAATGTAGGTTCGGGGCCAAATAATATTATTCTATAATTGCTCTAGACTTCTATACTCAACAAAAATTAAAAAAAAAAGTCTAACTTCTGTCTTCTTCTTTTAATAAGAAGCTTGCTTTTACAACACTATAAATTCTTAACTTAATATTTCTTAAATCTTTCTTCTCCGCATTTTTTTATTTTTATTTCTCTTTTGTTCCGTTATGTTTATTTTTTTTAATGTATCACTTCTTTCAAGTTTTCAAAAATTTGTCTTAGTTACTTAAGTTCTGTAAGTCTTGAAAGATACTTCGTAGTACAGAGGATTTATAGTTGTATTGAAATACAAGGATTCCTTTAAAATCATATAATAAAACCCATTTATGCCTGGTTGGGGATGGGCGCAATATATCCAGACGAAAAAAATCTTCTATCAAGCTCAAGGGGGTGGGAGGAACTTGTGAACCCTTGAGGTGCCACTCGGTTTGCTACGTTTCAAGATGTGGTATCCCTACCAGATTAACGCTGAATTTACTACATATCTGTATATGGATAATACAAGATGTGATATCAGTTGTAACTACATTGTAGTTGCAAATGACCGACGTTTGAAAACATAAACTAACAATTTAATGTAATTACTTTAAACTTATTTAACCAATTTATTTATAACGTGATTAAAAAAAACTAATTAATAGCTTAGAACAATCAATTTAACCTCAGATAATTAATAATCAAACTGTTGTAGACTCAATTGCTTATCTCATAATTTATCCATATCATTTTTTACACTTTTTTTATATATGTGTTCCACATAGTTTTTGATGAGCGGAGAGAGTGTTATTAGTTATCGTAAAGACTTTAGGGAATAACTGCCCCACACTTGAGTGTCATGTAGGATCACAATTGCGTTTCCAACATTTGTTTTCTTCATCCTTCGTAATCTTATGTATTTCATATCTAGAATTTCTGTTGTAATGGAGCATCCGTAGGTAGAAGTCTGGCATTTGGCTCCGCTACGCTGAAAACGGAGGCAGTGTCTTAAGGAGAAGTTTTAGGGGAAACTACACCTGCATTTGAGTATCGCATAGGAGAAAGCCAGGAAAACTCCCACCAGGTTGTCCGACTGAACAAGATGTTGAATATCATAAACGCCATCGAATTTCCTGGTTTTTTGAAACGGTGTCTACAACAAAGCAGCCAGTAGATTGAACCTCAGACGTACTGCTCACTGTTATTGAATCACTTATTATTGATGCATCATTTACAGTTTATACATGCAAAGTGATTTAAAATTTCACTGTTTTCGTAATATGAAAATATATAACGTGTTATTGTAAACTTTAGAAAGGAAAATTTGTATATATCAAAAAGTACAATAGCAATAAACCCTATTTTATTATTTATTACATTAATTGTATAATAAACATTAAAATATTTGCAAAATGAAACTTTTCAACAATTAATTTTTTTTTTTGTATTAAGAAATATTAAATCTTGTATACATAAACAAGACAATATATAGCATCTTTAGATGAAAGCATAACGAATTATATACATTATATTTCTTATAATATAGATTATATTAAATACATATATACATTAATGTATAATATAATATAGATTCAATCTCAATACGATAAATTTAAAAGCTAATAAATTTGTCTTTTTTTTACCATGAGCTTTTGATTTAATTCTTACATTTCGAATAAAAGTTTTCATCGATACTTTTATTTATTTCTTTTTTAATACCGACCAAGAATAAAATGCCTGAGTAAATTATAAAGTGACGACTTATAAATGAAATCACGTCTGAAATAATAAAAAAAAAGAGAGAGAAAAAAAAAAGAAAAAAAAATGGAACAAAGCGGATGACAAATATTTTTGCTTAATCAGTGTACATTACTTTTAGAAATGTTTGAAAAGTTTAGAACCTAGGAATACATAGTTTACGTGGTGAAAAAAAAAATTGGAATCTATTCCAAGATAAAAGAAGTTGAAAGACATAAAAAAAAAAAGAATGTTAGGAAAAAAAATATTGAAAGACCTAACACACTGAGAAAAAAAAATTAACTGTAAACACGATGGAAAAAAGCAGAAATTCCATTTGCAATAAAATGTCTGAAAACATTGTGAAAGCACCTAAGTAAACTAAACCTTAACAAATTGAAATGGAAGAGTTCCCCCCTAAGTACGAGATTTCTTTTTTTTCCCTAAAGCATTTTTTTTTATTTCAGAATTCCCAATTTTTTTCCCCATAGATTTCTTTTTTTGCTTACATTCCATTCCGTTGTGGGAGAAGTGCATAACTTACAAAAAAAATATATGAATATATAAAAATACTACACTCTAAACATCGATTAGAAAGAATTAAATCTGCTTTACACAAAGCAATTAAAAGACAATTTAAATTATTCAGTTACACATTGTAAATTAAAACAAAAGAATATGTGTGTAAAATTTCAAAGATAATAACAAACACATAAAAATATGTTTTTTAATATATTATAAAAAAATTTGGATATATAAATTTCTCACTGATTTTTATTTTTTCTTTCCTTTAAATTTTAATTCTCGTATATATATATATATATATATATATATATATATACATTTATATTATATATATATACTCGTATAAATGTATATATTATATATTAAATTTACTAACAGAAAAGAAAATACATATTAATAAATTATAGTAATTCAAACTTTTTTATAGCTTTATCAAAATATTCAAATAAATTTCTTACGTTTATATGGTTATGATTTTGTAAACAGAAAATCATAACGTAACAAACTTAAGTCAGACATAAGTAATATCATAATCCGGCATCATAATTTGACATAAGTCAGAAATTAATATCATAATTTGACATAAATCAGAAATTAATATCAAGTAATGATTATAAATTAACGTATAATAATTGTAGTCTATACGAGAGCATAAAAATATTTTTAATAATAAACAACATATCATAAACAAAAGAAAAATTTAAATACCGCTTATGAAAAATTGTAACACTGGAAAACTTTAGAATAAATGAAATATTAATTACTTATTATAAATATTAAAAACACATTAAAAACAATAATTTACCATTTTTCTCCACAAGAAAAATTATACTTCTACAGTTGAAAAATACGTTGAAGTTATTCAAAATTCAAACACTAAATTTAATAACTTAACAATCAACATTCTACATAAAACTATAAGAATTCTAACAAATATTAAAACCAAACGATAGTTATCCAATGTTGCACTAGATTATGAGAGTTGCCATTTCACAATTTTTTAAGTTTTCATTTTAATCAGCAAATATTACAATTATTATACTCTTACAATTATTATACTCTTACAATTATTATTACTCTTTTAAAAATAAAAAATACAGTTAAAAAGTTTCTAAAGTAGTTAAAATAAAAAAAAAATTATACTGAACATTCGAATTTTTTATTATTCCACTTTCTTTTATTTATTTTTTATTATTCCAATCTTTCTTCCAGACGATTTTCTTCCATTAGAAAATAAACGCATTTTTATATTTATTTATTTTCTAATGGAAGAAAATCGTCTGGAACAACATCTAATAACATGTTAATTACTTCTCACATTTTGCTGTTTTTTTTTTTTTTTACTTATACTATTCTATAAATAATAATTCTATTAAAATACAAATAAAAATAGAAATTATGATACAGATTTTTTACAAGAAATTTAAATATAAACGATGTATTTTAGTCTAATAATCAAAGGAAAATATAAAATTGATTGCATTATTTTTTAAGCAAACGATTTTAATGCTGTTTAACATTCTTTAAACGTTCAATGTTTTAAATTATTATTAATATAAATATTTTAAATTAATTAAATATATGCTTTAATTAATTTTTATTAAGAATAAATTAGAATAGGAAAATTAAACTTAAAATTAAGATACAGATTTTCTACATGAAGTTTAAATATAAAAGATGCATTTTAGCCTAAAAATCTCGTAGGAAAATATGAAATTGATTGCATTATTTTTTAAGCAGACGATTTAATATTGTTTACTTTTAACGTTCATCGTTTTAAATTATTATTAGACGATTTCTTCAGATGATTTAATAATGTTTTCTTTTAACGTTCATTGTTTTAAATTATTCTTAGACGATTTCTTCAGATGATTTAATATTGTTTTCTTTCAATGTTCATTGTTTTAAATTATTCTTAGACGATTTCTTCAGATGATTTAATATTGTTTTCTTTCAACGTTCATTGTTTTAAATTATTCTTTTTCTTTGATTTAATATTGTTTTCTTTCAACGTTCATTGTTTTAAATTATTCTTAGACGATTTCTTAAAACGATTTAATATTTTTTTCTTTTAACTTTCATTGTTTTAAATTCAAATGATTTAATAATGTTTTCTTTTAACGTTCATTGTTTTAAATTATTCTTAAACGATTTAATAATATTTTCGTTTACGTTCATTGTTTTAAATTATTCTTAAACGATTTAATAATATTTTCGTTTACGTTCATTGTTTTAAATTATTCTTAGACGATTTAATAATGTTTTCTTTTAACGTTCATGTTTTTAAAATTATTCTTAACATATTTTACGATAATTAAATATATGCTTTAATTAATTTTTATTAAGAATAAATTCAGCAAATTATAAATCAAATAGATCCCATTAAAAATAGGAAAATTAACTGAGTTATAATGCAATAGAAACTCGAATTGATTCCATTGCCAACTGACTCTTACCACTTTACATGAGAGGTGGCACCTACGATATTTTTTTGCGTGCATTACTTTTAACTTTTTCTTAAGACGAAAGAAGATTGAGAGTACATTAAGTCAGGGGTATAGGCAGTAATTATGTGGTATTAAAAACAAATAAACAACGAACTCACGCAGGGATAGGAGAAAAGAAAGCTTTCATTATTTTCGAAGCCAGACTCCCCCTCCCCCTACCACCACCACTTATTTTTTTTTCCCTCCCTATATATATATTTTTTTTTTTTCATCTTATTTTCTTTAATCTTTTATTTTTATAAATCCTTAATCTATCGAAAAAAGAAACGGGAACTAATTTTTTTCATCCATTTTGAAAGTGGTTTATAGAAAATAAAAATAAAGTCTTTAGAAGGGGGTGAGAGGGAGGGGGAGAGGGTGGAATTCTGTGTATTAGGAGTATATTTTGCACAGAAAACAGCGGCGGAGGAGAAAACGATATAGTCAGAGATGAAGAAAATGATCGGATGAAATTAGTATCACGTGCAATTTGGGGGCCATTAAGATGGGGGGAGGCAATAATATTGATCAGGGGGTGAAAATGCATTATTCGATGCACAGTTCGATGATGAAAGAATAAAGAATGCAGCCTTTCTTATTTCATTAAATTGCACTTTTTAAACTAAATGTAAATCTCCATATTTAAGGATATATAAATTTAAAAAAAAATACCTTTAATAGTCATAATAGAAATGTAAAAATTGGGGGAAAAAAGTTTAAATAAAAAAATAGAAAAAATTTAAACTTTATATTGTTTGTTGATGGTTACAAAAGAATAATAAAAATAACTTTAATGTAAAGAAAATGTCTTTAATTATCGTAACACTATATCTATTTATTTCAGAAATCTACTTCCAATTAATATAGGCTTATTTTATTAAAGAAACTTTCTGAATTTTAAAAGCCCTATTAAAAAGCAATTACTTATTTCAAGCAATATAATAACAATTTAAAATTTAATATATTGCTGTAAACACATAACAGTTTTTCGATTTTTGACTTCTTGATGTCTGTTTGATGTTTTTACAATTTGTTCCCATTAATAACTATTTGTTGAAATAAACTTAATACACTAGTCTATCATGGATTGATAAATTAAATAATTAATTGCTTTATCAATAAGTTTTTTTTACTGCATGAAGCAACTTAATAATCCAATTAAATGCAATAGATTAAACAATGGATATATATATATTTCCAACTGAAATAAATATGCGTCATTCTTTAACATAAATCTGCAAGGTTCATCTAAATAAATTTGGCAAAATGGTCGCCCCTACTTGCTACAAATATGCAAAAAACTATTATCAACAATGCTACTATTAATAGAAATAAAACTCATTAATACATTATAAATTGCTAAATCAGTTTCATACTTTTCAATACTTCTGTCAGCGAAACGACACTCTCAATCTGTAACTTAAATAAATGCGCACTATTCATTAACAAACATTTGCAATGTTCATCTAAATAAACTCGGTAAAATATTTATAAATCCGTAACGCAATATTACCAATTTAGCATTGGGGTGACGTAGCAATCCTAACATTACTCTCAAACCACCACAAACAGTTAAACCCGTATTATGTTATAATCTAATTCAATAATTGATACATATTTTTCAACTTAAAAAAATGTCCATCATCCATTAACAAAAATCTGCAACAATTATCTAAATAAATTCATGAAATGCATATAATATAGCACAAATCTGCAACGCAATATTACCCATTACGTCTGCAATCGAAACAACACTTCAACCCATTGCGAATTGTTAGAGGAGTACCTAATTCAACTATGGATACATATTTTTCAACAATAAATTGTGCACCATTCGTTAAAATAACCTGCAAGTTCATCTGAACGAATTCAGCAAAATGTTTATAACTAATATTGCTGCAGCACAATATTATCGATAATGCCTACTAAACCTACTACTACTAACTACTACTAATACTACCTACAACTAACTACCTGCAACGCAATATTACCCATTACCTCTGCAACCAAAAGAACACTTTCAACACATTGCGAATTGTTAAACGAGTGCCTAATTCAGCAATGGATACATATTTTTCCAACAAATAAAAGTGCATCATTCATTAAAATAAACTGCAAGTTCATCTGAATGAATTCATCAAAATGTTTATGACTAATATTTTGCAACAGAATATTACCGATAACGCCTACTAAACCTAATACTACTAATTACTACTACTACTACTACCTACTACTAACTACTACTAACTACTACTAACTACCTAACAACGCAATATTACCCATTACCTCTGCAACCAAAAGAACACTTTCAACACATTGCGAATTGTTAAACGAGTGCCTAATTCAGCAATGGATACATATTTTCCAACGATAAACGTGCACCATTCATTAAAATAACCTGCAAGTTCATCTGAATGAATTCATCAAAATGTTTATGACTAATATTTTGCAACAGAATATTACCGATAACGCCTACTAAACCTAATACTACTAATTACTACTACTACTACTACCTACTACTAACTACTACTAACTACTATTACCTACTACTAACTACCTAACAACGCAATATTACCCATTACGTTTGCAACCGAAAAAACACTTTCAACACATTGCACATTGTTAAACGAGGGCCTAATTCTACAATGGATACATATTTTCCAACGATAAACGTGCACCATTCATTAAAATAACCTGCAAGTTCATCTGAATGAATTCATCAAAATGTTTATGACTAATATTTCCCATTACATCTGCAATCGAAACATAAGAGTTTCAGCACATTGCTCATTGTTAAACGAGTGCACAATTCAACAATGGACAGATATATTTCCAACAAATAAATGGTGCACCATTCATTAAAATAACCTGCAAGCTCATCTGAACGAATTCATCAAAATGTTTATAACCAATATTTCTGCAACACAACATACCCATTCCATCAGCAAAACGAAACAACCCTATTCAATCCATCACGAACTCTTAAGCCAACCGAACCCCATTCCCCACTACAAACGATTCTTTGTTTCCCAACCCCTCTTTCCACCCTCACAAACAGCCTAATCAACCCTCCTTTAATCTGAGCAGGGACAGGCAGCAAGATCTCTCTATCCCCAAACTTTCTCCAATTTTTACCTCCGCCCCATTTTCTTCACCCAAAGACGTGCCGAGAGAAGAGGAAAAGAGTTGGGAGAAGAAAAGAAGAGAAAGAGAGAGCATCTTCTTGCCTTCTCTACCCCCTACCCCATCCCACAGGGCCACCTCCCTGCTCTTCATCATCCCTCGGTGGCAGATGGCTTTGTTTACCTCGGGAAAACACATGGACGGTCGCTGCTCCTTTTAACCCACCTGCCTTGAGGATCATGTTGGGGTGACGCGCTTCTTTATCCATTGCAGGGATAGGGACATAAAAGTTACATAAAGAGGTTTATGAGCAGTTTTTTTTTAATTTATTTTTTTAAAGTTGTATTTAGAAAGGTAGTGAAAGAAAATCGCGAATAATAGTTTTAAAACAAATGTATTCTGTATCAAATGGTAATATAATTTATGAAATTGTTTTTGATGATTTTAAGTTGTAAAATATCTTTGTAGGTTACATTTGTGCAGTCATAGTGAACTTTTAAAAGAATTAAATAAATTGTACAACTTTTACAGTGTCGTTATATCAAAAAATATTTTGTTCCCTGCAGATTTACTTCTGTTTTTCACACTTTTGTTGGGTGTTTCTAATTTTTCAATACAGTTTTCTAAAAGTTCTACTTTTTAGACTAGTTTTTCTAGTTTTCAATTTTCAATGATATAGTATATGCATTGAAAAAGGATCTTGATTTTAAATAAATTAATTTTACTTATATTTATTTTATGCAGTAAAGTTTTAAAAATTAAATTATTTTCCTCTTATATTTGAAAACATTTAATTGTATAATACAACAAAAATATTATAAAATAATGTCTAAAAAAGTGAGGTTTTTCTTTAACGTCAAAATACAAACTAACAAGTATTGATTCTTGTTTATAAATTAGTTCTATAAAAAAAATAGCAAATATTAAAAATAAATAAAGGTTTATTCATGAAGTATTTTTTTATTTGCATTTTTTATTATGTATATTGATTCTTAAAGATTTTGTGAAAAATTAACAAATTTGTTTAGTTATGAGTAGATAATACCTTAAATATATATTTCAAACTTTTAAGCAATGCCATTATAAGAAAGATATATTGGTACTTACGTATTAACGGTACCTTGGCGACAGTTGCGCCAATAAAGAGCGCACGCGCCAACCGCAGCTACAGATTTGGCGGTTTTTAAGTGGCACCAATCTATTCTATTGGCTTGGTAACCTTAATAGCTGTTAGATTGGCGACACTTAAAAACCGCCAAGTCTGTCGCCAAGGTACCGTTAATACGTAAGTACCGATATATTTTACAAATTAACCTACCTAAATACTACTTACATTAGAAAATAAAGCTATTCTTAAATAAGAAAAACAATGCTCATGTTTCTCTTATAAAAGTACAACATTTTAAGATGTTGGTATAGTTAAATCACTGAAAATAATAAGTTTTTCAATCTTATCAAAGAAAAGAAAGCTTTTCTATCAAGTTAGATATTATTTCATGCTTTAATTAGTTTTCAAAGTTATCTTAAGAAACTTTTTACGTTATTAAGAATGTTATTAAATAATCAGAATTATTAATATTTACTTAAAAAACCTTTTTCTGGATTAGTTAATGCTTAACCTGTTAAATGAATGTACATTATAATTTTCCAACTTGCTGAAAAATGTATTTTAAATGTAGACAGCAATAATTGTCTATAAAGTATTGTATAAAATTTTCTATATAGTTAATATAGACAACATATTCTATATAGTTAATATATTCTATATTGTTAATGTTTTCTTTAGGACAGGCGACTTCAAACTTTTTCAGCTTTAGAAATGTATATGTTCCCTTATTAATAATACACATCATACACCTAAAAAGAAGATTATACTAATGTAAATTTTAAGATATAAAAAGTACAATGGTATTCATTTTAAAAATATGTAAGGTACAAAAAAATCATATTTTATAAAAAAAATCTATTTAATATTTCATGTTATCATAGAAAATTTCAACATAGATAAAGTAATAGTTAAGAGACTTATATATTAAAAGTTTAAAATAACTATTGAACAATAAAAAGATTATTTATTTTATAATGACTTAGTATGTAATATTATCCTTTACAGAAAAACAAAATGAAAGCATCGTGTAGTCTTTTGTAATGTCACTAGAAGACCCACAATAATTATGACAACTATTTTTCGAAGCACAGACTATTCAAAGATATAAAATTTACCATTGTATGGATTCTTTTACTTTTTTTTTTGTGCTATACAAACAATGAAAAAAAGAAAGTGGAAAGTGAATTCTGTCCAACCATTTGATTAATTCTCCATGTATCACGACGTCGTTTCATCACAAGTAGAAAAAAAAAACAAGACAAAACAAGAAAACAATCAACTCAAATAGCAGATGAGGAAGGGAAAAATACTTTCAGCCGACTATTTTGATTGCTTTTATTGCTGCACCATGCTTTACGCAGAATCGAAAGAAAACAAATTTATTATTTGCCGATACACACAGGAAAAAGTGTGGATTATGTATAGAAAAGAATCAGTTTCTACTACTTTATTTTCTTGGGCATTGTTTGTTCAATCTTCGGGTACACACAAAGACATGCGGAAGGCGGCGTTGTTGCATTTTCATTCTTTTCATTCATCGCCATAACAATAACAAACACGAAAGTAATAAAGCATAAATCTTAAAAGAGAAAAACAGACAGGCAAACGTGAGATTCAAAAGTCTGAAAAGTAAGTATCATTGAAAAAAAAAGAAGAAAGAAACGGGATTTATAGAAAGTATACACAATGTGTCATATACGTCTGAACAAGATTCACCGGTTGATTTCAATTGGAGGTGACATTGAAAATTCGCCTTGATCAGACGAGGCAGGTTCGTCAAGAAATTTAATAACATCATTTAGTAGCAAATTAATGCTTAATCTTAAATTATTCAGCAACATAAATCAGTAATGCGCAACTAAATATATTTATAAATCAACTTTTCAATTTTTCTATTAAACTGAACATAAAATGGACACATCCTTTATGAATGGCCAATCCTAAATCATTCAGCAACATGAGTCAGTAATGCGCAACAAAATATATTTATAAATAAAAAAACATCAATTAACTTTTCAATTTTTCTGTTAAACTGAACACGAAATGGACACATCCTTTATGAATGCTCAATCATAATTATTCAGCAACATGAATCAGCAATGCGTTACTAAATCTGTTTATAAATAAAAAGCATTAATTAATTTTTCATTTTTTTTCTATTAAACTGAAGATAAAATGAACACATCCTTCATGAATGCTCAATCCTAAATTATTCAGCAACATAAATCAATAATGCGCAGTAAAATATATTTATAAATAAAAATCATCAATCAAGAGTCAGGTCCGTCAAGAAATCTAATAACACCATTTAATAGCAATTTAATGTTCAATCTTTATGAATGCTAGCATAAATTAATTATTCAGCAACATAAATCAGTAAATCATAATAATTCAAAAGTTTGAAAAGTAAGTATCATTGAAAAAATAAAGGAACGGGATTTATAGAAAGTATGCACAATGTGTCATATACGTCTGAAGTAGATTCACCGGTTGATTTCAATTGGAGGTGACATTGAAAATTCGCCTTGATCAGACGGGACAGGTCCGTCAAGAAATCTAATGACACCATAACATTAATTAATTTTCTACTAATTAATTAGATATAGTACGCTAAACAAGAACATAAAGAAATTTAAAAAAAAGTATTATTTATTTATTCCAATTAATAAAAATTTGTGTTAAATTTTTACGATATTAGCGACCAGTCCAAGAAGACACTAATACTATCTCACAACATCAAAACAATAACAACATATAACAATGAAAAACTTTTAACACATAAAGTGTTAAAAGTTATTTCTAAGTTATTAAGTTTAACTTTTAAAACTTAATAATTTAGTTTAGTTTTAAAAGTTAATAAACTTAATAAAACTTAAATTAATAAACATAAGTTATTGCTAATACAGGCAACAACAATTGTCTATAAAGTATTGTATATAATTGTCTATATAGCTAATATAGACAATATATTCTGTATTGTTAATGCTTTCAAACTTTTTGTACCTTATTTAGTTGGACAAGAAATCTAATAACACTATTTACATTTTACACACGCTAGAGCATCTTTTATTCCAACAAAAATTCTTCCGTCTTCAAAAAGGATTCATTACAAAATTTAAAAGTGAAACCTTTTGAAATGAATCCTTTTTCATTAATAAATTGACTGGCAGCTGCGTATCGAAGAAAACATGGAAAATTCCAAGACTCTCTTTCAAAATCACCTCTAAATTTAGTTTATATATATATTGCTTCAAAGGACTTCATGTTTCATTTCTGCATGTCATGTAAGAAGAGGGCAGAATATTGCCTTACGGAGGACTTTTAGGCATAACTACCTTTTAATTATGTGTCATATCGGAGAAAACCCATAACACTTCCTAGCCATGCGAAACGCTTTAGACATCATCATCATCATCATCAGGCATCACAGTCATAATCAGATATCGTCATTTCTCAAAGTAGTGACTGCAACGGACGTGAGAAGCGGATTTCAATCTGAGGCCAGAGGTAAGCCAGCTGCGATGATGCTCGCTGCAACTCAATAATGCTGCCCTGATACTAGCTACAACTCAACAATTCTGCGATGATGCAAGCTGCAGCTCAACAATGCTGTGATGATACTAGCTACAACTCAACAATTCTGCGATGATACTAGTTGCAACTCAACAATGCTGCAATGATACTAGCTGCAACTCAACAATAAGTTGGGCTCAGAAATATATTTAAAATCCTTTTCGATATTGAAATTAATACTGTAAATGATACCGTATAACTTTATGTGTGTGTGTTCATGTAAAGATTTTAAAATCGATTAATAATTATGCCAATTGTAAAATTTTACATTCCTTCTTTTCTTTGATGTGGAAGGCGTGTCAGTTATCTTTCTGACCTAGTGTAGAAGACTTAATAGTGCCCTAGGCAATGTTTAATATGCTGAAAATCAATCATATTAAACGCATGATGAGACATTAAAAATAAGGATAAAGGAAAAAAAATAATCAAAAAATATATATTTATCAATCGTATACTCCTCGTACTCAAATATATCTCCTTCCTTTAAAATTCATAGGTAACTTCAAGCACAGTTAATTTACAATCACCTCATATATATATATATATATATATATATATTCAGTTTTTTTTAAATAAAAATGCACTAATATCAATAACTAAAGCCCATTACAAATAAAAAAAATTATCATTCTTAATAAATCTCTGTTCATTTCCAAATAACAGAATTAACAGATATAAAAAAAAACTCTACATCACCAGCCTAGGACATAAAAGGAATACTAGGGGGTGGGGTAGCGGAAAGGGCGGTACCGGAAAACTGGAACAAAAAAAAATAAAAATAAGAAAAATATTTTCCCTAATTATCCTCCAGTGTGGACGTAAGTTTAATCTCAAATAAAAGTTTATATTTTCATAATTGAAAACTAAGGGACATACTATTGAGTTGCGCGGCGTTTCATACGGACCAATAATTCCAAATCAAAAAAGTCCGCGGAGACTTGTTAAGACAAAACTTCGTCATCATTTGTTTATGTGGTACGAATTGGTGTTTGTGAAGGATTCCAGAAAACTATAATATCGTTCGTAGCAGCGGTAACGCTCCTCAGGGGTTGAAAGAGGGGGCAAGAAACGTTGCTCATTGAAGTGATTAAAAATAATGACTTGCTTTGGAGACGTTTTTAAGAATAGTTTTTCCCTACCCTACCCTACTGCCCCCTCTCTTTCTGTTCCGCCATTTTCTTCATTTTTTTTTATTATTAATATTTTTTTATTTTTTGTTCCCCCGACACGAAAAACTTACGTATCCAAAATAATAATAATAATAAATAATAATGCTTATCCCCGGTCGTTGAAAAAGTTTAAATACCGATGAATTACGGGATGGAGTGTCTGGGGAGTTTTTAATTATCGGGGATGGCTTCGGTTGTACGGTTGCTCGAAGAATTAGATATAAATTGATGGAAACGCGTATCGAATGTAAAAGATTGGAGGTTCGTCTTTGTTCTTGAGGGTTTCGATCTTTGCTTGGAGGATCAGAATTCCAGTAAAAAAAAGTATTATTTAAGACAGCATGCGTAAGTAAATTCATGATGAAATAAATAAAGTATAGGAAATGGTATTTCATTTTAGTGATAAGAATGTATTGCAGTTATAAAAGTCTTCTTTGATTAGAGGATCAGAATTCTAGTAAAAAAAAAGATATTACTTACGACATCATACATGAGTTAATTCATGATGAAATAAATAAAGTATAGAAAATATAAATTGTATTTCATTTTAGTGATATGTATTGGCAGTTCTAAAAATTTTGTGAAGAATGTATTGCAGTTATAAAAGTCTTGTGAAGAATGTCAGCGTAATTAATTCATGATGAAATAAATAAAGATAGAAAAAAAATTGGCACTTCATTTAAGTGATAAGAATGTATTGCAGTTATAAAAGTCTTGTGAGGAATATTGAAGTTATAAAAGATTTGTGAAGAATGTTAGCGTAATTAGTTCATGATGAAATAAATAAAGTATTAATTTAACAAGCGATGGTAGGTTCCATCTGATTATTCATTTCTAGACTTATTTTCGTATATATTCAGTAAGATGTTAAGTAAATTTTAAATAAATCATGACTAATTTTAAATATTTTGATCCATTTTAACAAATTTTTATTTAGTTGAGTATTTTTAAGCGAGAAACTATTTTACATACAAATAAGCGATTCTTAGATTTTTCCAATGCCTTCTATTATTGAAATAATTCGTTATTACATAAAGTTATCTCATTTACAAATGTTATTAAACGAGTAGACAAAACTTTTGAAGAACGTATTTTCAACCACATGAATTCAGGACAATGTGTATAAAATTTTGATATATCATAGCATTATTTTAATATTTAATGCGAAGCTTTAAATTACATTTCCATTAAGACGCATACATCTTACAATTGAATAATTTATTGATCAGATTACGCAAAGTTTTTAATAAAAAATATTAAAAAGAAAATAACTTTTTAAATAAAAAATCAATTAATTCTTAATTAAATAAACCAAGCAGAAAATATCTGCATTCTAATCACTGATTTTAAATTTAAAAGACCCAGACTGTTTTTCTAGCGGGCACTAATAAGTAATTAGTACGTGATTTATTTGCGTATCATAAATCGTTAATCAAACCCTAAAATAAAGAGAAGTCCCCCAAAAAAATTATCCTTATGAAAAAAAAATAATAATAATAATTCTTATAAAATAAGACCAAAAAAAAAGAATGTATCTTAAGAGAAAAAAAATGAGGAACTAAAAACCAAAGACAAACAAAATTAGTGGCCGAAAAATAATATTCGGATGTATTCAGCCTAAGACTTGCACATTCATTAGTATGATTATTTACCTAACATAAATTAAAATATTATAATAAAAAAGTGACGCTGATAAATAGAAGAAAGATCTTATAAAACAAACATGGTTTTCCAGCAAGCACAGAAGTAAAAAAAAAAATTTTGTCTGAACACACAAAAAAGAAGAAATCAATTTATTCGGATTAAACCTCATTAGCATTGAGTTATTTTTTTATTTCTTGTTTACTCAATTACAACATTCAGCCTTCACTAATAACGTGACGCGGCATAAATTTTATTATTCACCATTTTTATTGTAATATTTTTTAATCACTCCTCAATCTCCACCCCAACTGGAGTGGGAAAAAGAAACCACGCACCCCTTCCAAACAAACCATGTCCAGCTGGAGAGGCAGAAGTGAATGTTTACACAAGCCCGGAACGTTCCATTTTGGGATGGAGGCTCACAAACAATGCCGATGGAGGGTAGGTGCGCAGTGCGAGCCTTCTTTTTAAGTCTTGGACCTGCGCCCTCATTTTAGATTCTGAACACTCCAGAGTTCCCAATTCGGCTTTTAATAGAAAAAGGGAAAAAAAGCAGGCGGGAAAAAAAGATTTTCACAGGGCAGTTGTGAAATAGAAATGATTTTTGTTTGTGTAATTTATTATAATGTTACTTAAAAAAATAATATAAGTGAAATTCATTAAAAAATTCATTAGAGTTTTAATCAGACAGTGTTAAATTTAGTGTTTTAGTCAAAAGTTAGTCAATAGTTTTAGTCAATTTAAAAACTCTTTCGTTTAAAATTAGTTTAATAATAATAAAAAAAAATTATTTATTTAAAATTGTTATCAGTAGGTTTACTATTGAGTAATAAAATTTTGTATTTAAATAACAATTAAAATAAAAAATATGTAGTGATAAAGATGACTCAAATTCACATGATTGATACGAATCATATGAATCATTCCATTAATATAGTACGTGTGGTATGAAACATTCAGTAAAAACCAATTCGTTCAAATTACAATAAATACTTCTGGAAATATTCGATTTGATAATTATAATTTTATATTATTTAATTATATATTCGATTAATTATTATATTTGATATTTGAGATGATATACACAAGAAAGTATAAATGATTTATTTCAACAAAAAAGTGCACGCATCTGAACTTTCATTTAAAATTTGTACATAAATTCAACTCATGTAAACATTCATTATGTTCTTCTTTAATGTATAGTAATGAAATTGATATTTACAATAAAATTTCAGCAATAAAATTGACTTTTTTCAATAGTTAATTTAAATAAATTAAGTATTGAAAAAGGTCAATTTCATTACTATATATTAAAGAAGAACATGATGAATGTATATATGAGTTGAATTTATGTACAAATTTTAAATGAAAAATAAATTAACACATGAAAATGTAATTTTGGGTACTTACGTATTAACGATACCTTGGCGACAGACTTGGCGGTTTTTAAGTGTCGCCAATCTTTATTATTTGGAATAAAAATATTTTGAAAGCGTTTTGATTTTAAATGAAGTGTTTCATATATATTTTATTATTTGGAACAAAAATTTTAAGTGTAGATTGGCGCCAAATCTGTAGCTGCGGTTGCGCGTGTTTTTATTAGCGCAACTGTCGCCAAGGTACCGTTAATACGTAAGTACCTAATTTTGTTTGACATTTTTGGAATCAATTTCCTTTTTTATTTGAAATTTTTAATCTTCATTAGTAGATGTTAATGTTTAATTTGCATATTTTACAAAACTCTGATGATTTCCTTCAAAAACCGTTACACTAAAGAAAAAAAAAATTGAAGTATATTTTACAACAGCTTCATTGCTCTGATTTTTTTATTACGAAAGTGGTAGGTGTTTTAATTTTCAAAATGCATTATATCATATATTGTATTATTATAACATACATAATACAAAATGTACGAAATGTATTGTATGTATGTATGCATGTATGTATGTCGTACAAATGTATACAATACATAAATGTATTGTATCATTATAACATACATAATACAAACATTCATATCAATACATTTCTAAACTTTCTAACGACTATTTTTAATATGTATGTAATAAACAAAGAAAGGTACATTTTATTAATGTGTACTTATACATTAGTTTAAAATTTAATTAAAGATTGTTTCCATTAATAAATAAAGTTAATTTATTTCTTTAGGTTAAAATTATCTTAATAAAATGTTTTAATGATGACAATGAAATAAAAAGATATTATTTATTTTTGAAAGTAAAGTACAGGCATTTATTTGCAGTTGCTATATTTTTAATGTATTAATTTTCTAAACATAAACAGGACGATAGACAATAACATGAAGTTTTAATTATAAATATTTGTTAGCCAGTTACAATTTAACAACTTGTTTAATTAACAATCCAACAACTTGTTCAAATTACAATTCAACAATTTATTCAATTAACAATTCAACAACTTGTTCAATTAACAATTCAACAACTTGTTCAATTATCAATTTAAAAACTTTTAATTAAAAATATATCGTAAGTTAAATATTTTTGTAATCAATTTATTAAAAAACAAAACATATTTCGAAAGTCCTGTTTTATAAGATTTTTAATGAAATTGTAAAGATTGGAATTATTAGATTTGAAATTATTTACTTTATTCTACAATTTTAAATCTTTTGCAGTCAAACATAAAAAAAAAAAAAAAAAAAAAAATAAACCCATCTTTTAGTATAATTTATATATATTATATTTGCATTATTAAGTACCAGGCTCCATGGTTATTTGCAAAGATTTTGATTAAATGAAATTTGAAATTTGGTTTGTTGATTTATAATAATTCAAATATAATATATATAAAGTATACTAAAAGATGGTTTTTTTTTTTTTTTTTTTTTTTTTTTTTTTTGTTATTGGTTATTCATGTTTGATTGCAAAAGATTTAAAATTTTAAAATTGTAAAAATAAAGTTATTGTTTTCAAATCAAATCATTTCAATTTCATTAAAAACCTTATAAAAAAGTACTTTTTGAAATGTGTTTTTATTTTTTTTAATGAATTGCTATAAAAAATATTTAGCTAACAATATATTAAAAAAAAAAAATTAATTTAAAATATTTATAATTAAAATTTTTTGCTAAAATCAACAAACCAAATTTCAAATTTCATTTAATCGAAATCTATGCAAATCACCATGAAGCCTGGTACTCTGCTATAACCTAACAGAAACCAAACCAAAACAGCCGTCCTTCTATTTCTAGCATCACATGTTCCAAATTTTTCACACGGCACATTATTTACGACGTAAATAAAAGTTTTTTTCTTTTGCCATCGTCTAACGGTACCTAGTGATGAGTATACGCTATCCCCCCCCTGCCCCGTACTAACATAGTGTACCTTTCATCAATTCCGCACCTGTCGCATTGCATGACCCATCCCCCTGCTTTCCAGCTGTCAAAGCAGGGAGGAGGGGAATTTCGAACAAAATCCCCCCACCCCCCTGTCAACAATGCCCCACAACTAGATGCAAAAGGAAAAGGCTTTTTTTTTTTTTACCGTAAGATGGGAAACTGACCCTTAAAGTATAACGCAACCCCCCCCTCTACAAATCTAAACCTCTAAAAATAGCGTACACACTTGGTACCGTTATGGGTGCTTTTGCTTTTTAAAAAAAATGCTTTTTTTGGTCCTCTTCCTCATGGAGCATTGTTGTATTTTTATTTACCTATTTATTGTACGGAGGTGGGAGGGGTGGCGGGATTCATTGTTAGGGGGTCGGCTTCATTGTTACGTCACCGCAGTAACAGAAAACCGGAAGAGAAAATGGTACGCCAGTTGTTACGTCATAGGTTCTGGTACTTCCCGCTTCTCTTTTGAAGAGGGGTTGCTCCAAAGAAAAAGTTGGTCTAGAGTTTTCTTGGCGTCTTTTTTTTTACGCCAAGGCATTTATATGAATGATGCATAGATCTGACCTAATTGATCAAAAATGTTATTTTTAATTGTTTTTTATTTTCGATTGTTATTTTTAATTCTTTTTTATTGTTTTTATTGTTTTTTATTTTTATTGTTATTTAAAGTTGTTTTTTTTTCTTTCTTATAGTTATTTTTAATTTTTTTTTATGTTTTATTGTTATTTTTTAATTTTTATTTATAATTGTTTTTTTATATTTTTAATTTTTGTTTATATTATTATTAAATTATTATTATTTTATCACCGTCGTCAAATGATGGTTAGTTCAAAGATTTTGGTTGCTAACTTGTAAAGATAAAATCTTCATTTAACTATTCTTTTAGAAATGATAAATAATTTAAAATTTAATAAATAATTGTAAAAGATATAGAATAATATTACAGACGTTAATTTCAAAAATTTTAAAGGAAAAAAAATCCATTTACAACTATAAATGAAACTATATATAAATTAAATTAATATGAAAAATATAAACAAAGTTTAAAATACGATAATCTAAAAAAGAAAAAAAAAAAAAAACAATGTTATTTTAATTGTAATAAATATATCATATATATATCATATGATGTATATATCAATATTGTAATAAATATATCAAATATATTTTTTATCATAAATAATTAATTTATGATAAAAAATATCTTATGATAAACAAATTATTATTATTTATGATAATAAATATATCATAATTTATGATAAGAAATTAAAAAATATATGTATTTATTATTTTTTATTTAAAATATATGATGAAAATTTTTATTATAGTTATTTAAAAAAATTTTATTTATGATAAAAAAAATTTTTAATAACAATATTAAATATTATTTCATGTAACACTATCAATTCATGTGTGAATGTTTATCTAAATATCAAATTTGTAAAATTACTAACTTTATTCTAAAGAAATATACACACTAAAAAACATTTTTAAGTTAAATTTCTATCGAATAATATTTATTTTTCTAGGTCGTTTCATAATATTAATTCAAAAGTTTATTTTTTTTTAATGAAAAATGCAACAAATTATTTGATTATTTTTTTATTATTTAGTATTAGTATTAATTTTTTTTTTTTTTTCCTTTTAAATTCACTGGTATTTATCAAAAGCAAAAACTAATATTTTCATTAAAATATCAAACCGTTCGATAAAACGCCAAATATAGCAACCTATCAAACCAAAATTTACCGTTAGGTTAACATCAACTTTTCGATGATGAAGAACTATTTTAGCAGGGAGAAAGCTAGACTGCAATATAAAAACTTCTTTTTTTTTTTATTTATTTTTTAATCGCAAGATGCAAAGAGCTGGGAAAAATAAATAAATAATAAAAAAAATGTTTGGGCACGTGAAAATCTTCAGCTGAGAGGAAAAAATACCGTATTGTTTGTGGGTATCCCCTAGGTTACTTTTTTTATAAGCAGCTATATATAGGTGAATATAATTCGCATACGAAAAATTCTATTCAGGTTATTTTTGAGGGGGCATTTGTTCGATTAGACGAGGGGGTAGGGGAGGGACCCGTAAGACAAGCAGATGGTGAATGCAGATTTTAGAATTTATTTGCTTATTTTTTAAGGAAATCGTTGTGGGATACTGGCAAGGAATCTTTGAATAACGTCTCCGTTACAAAAATTGGGAGAGGGCGAGGGGGGGGAACGTTCTACTGTAACAGATTGCTCTGTGACTTTAAAAAAAACACGAATATCTTCACTTTATAAATTTAAAAAAAAATGCAATCAATACGATGTAAAAAATGACATTAGTTGCATTAAAATTATTATAAGAATAATAATTAATGATTATATTAATGATAATATATATATATATATATATGTGTATGTATGTATGTATGTATGTATATATATGTATATATACGGTAGAACCTCTGTAAGTCGAACTTCAAGGGAGACGCCAAATAATTCGAGTTATAGAGTTTTCGACTTATGGAGGATTTCGACTTACGCGGATTTTGTAAGGAAATATTCGACTTGTAGAGGTTTAGATTCTTTCTAAGTTATTTTGAGTTAAGAGAGGTAAAATAAATAAAAATTCACGTTACAGAGGTAATAAACATGTTTATTTGCAACTTAAAAGTTATATTATGTACTACAATAAAAAATGAAAATAATTCCGAAACAACCTTAAAATTAAAAATATTATGTGTTAAAAAGTCAATTATTTATTTATTTATTTATTTGCTTTAGACAATTCGAACGTTCTCTATCTATCGCTAGAGTTCAAATGAAATCAATAGCAAGAATAAGAATTTTAATAAGAATACTTCATAGAATTGGTTATTCTATTTACTGTATACTCATACATTGTTTTCTAAGAAACAATGACGTGTATTGTCGGCAAATCCTTAAAGTCGGTAACTTATATGTTCGAGGTACAGAGGTCCAATTTTTTTTTCGATTTACGGAGGGAAAATATACCAAAATGGCATGTGGGGATTGATTAATTATTTCGACTTATAGAGGGTTGAAATTTCGAGTCATGGAGGTTTTGGGGCTTGAAGGGAAGGGAACAAAAAAATTTTCGAGTTGTGGAGGTTTTCGACTTATCGAGGTTCGACTTAAAGAGGTTCTACTGTATCGTAATTAATATATTGATAAGGATAAAGAGTATCATATATATATATATATATATATATATATTATTAATTTATTAAAAAAATTTATTTATTAATTATTTTTTAATTAATAAAAAAATGTATGCATATATATATATATATATATATTATTATTATCATTTTTAAGTAATTAAAAGAAGGTAATTAAAAAAAATAAACAAAAACGATTGGAGGGAAAATTGTGACTCAGCGGAGAAATTGCATGGTAATTCGGAAAGGAGGATATCGAAACGTTACTGAATATTATTCAGAACAGGTCGAGGTCTTTTGCGATTTTTGAAATAAAAAATGCTGTAATCATGGTTGCTTTGATCATTCAAAACGGAATTATTAATATTTGGAATGGAGTTACAAAATTTTTGTGGAATTTTATAAACAAATTGTTTAAAACTTGGGAAGGAAAGAGCATGAATCCTCATTTTCTCATCTGATATCCTCATTTCGGAAAAACCAGGGCGAATTTGTAATCATATATGAATAACTTAACTAACTTTTTGATAAAATAAGTTTATAACAACTTATAACTTAAACCAAAATATATTTATATGCGAAATAAAACTGGCATGAATTGGAAAATCCAAAATTAATTTAAGCATGGTTTAAATGAAAATTATACGAATCAGAACATTTTTTAAAGTTGTAAAATAGGAAATCAGTTGTAAGCCAGAAACTTAAAAAAGTTATATTCTATAAGAAATAAAAAGTCCCAAATAAGAAAACAGTCATTTTTTTCTAATTAAAAATAAGAATTTAATTTAAAAATAATCTAGCATAACATTAAAACAATTACATATTTTTATTTACATAATTTTTATTTTAAAGAGTGTCTTAAAAACATAATCATTAACAAACTCCAAATAAACTTTTCACATGATTTTTAACAAACAACTTATATTGAAGGAAGTTTAATTGTCTTTCATTTTCATATAATGTTTATTTTCTACTAATGCTAATTTTCACATATTTAAACAAGATAAAAGTTTTGCTTGAAATAATGCTTAATGTTCTAAACTCATTAAATTCACGTCGAAAACAATCTAAATTTTACATCTGACAAAACTTAAAATTTCTGAGAATACTAGAACAAACAGCAGCAAAAATAATTATAAAAGAACGTGAATAATTTTTTTATGCGACCGGTTTGGCAACATTTAGTCCTTATTTTTAAAAGCACTGTTTAATTTCTCATCTTAAGTGAGGAAAGTTATAAGAAAAGCTTTTTATTTTGTTTCATAAACTTTATGGTAAAGGAAAAATAGAAGTGTTTTTAGCGATTTTTATTGATAGAAATACCTGCGATTCTAATGAATATCCTTGAAAAATACTACTTAAAGTACGTTATAAGTATAATCTGAAGGTTACCAAATACCGAAAAAAATTGCTAAAAGCACATCGTCAATAAAAAAGACTAAATTTTCTTCGTCTATTTTTGTAATTTCTGGTGTAGTATATGCACAACTTAATGGACTTAAAAACTTTCAGAACAAATTAACTTAAGCCCTTGATTGAGGTAGAAATGGATGCCAGCAATTAGGAGACATTGGATAAAAAAAATTTATGCAAAAGATAACGGATAAGTGAACTATTTGTCTTTCCCCAATACATTACATTTGATTTCTTAACTAACGTTATCAGCTTTAAGTAACGGCAAACTTCTATGCTGGCTATTAGCATAACGCACGGACACCATTTTGTGCTACTTCGAGCCTGTCAAGATATTAGCAAAAATAAAAACAGATAAATAATCCGGTTTCGAGTACAGACAGGTTAAAATGTTCTTGGGGCCTTGGGCAAATACGGAGGCCCCCATGATATCTTAGATATGGTAATACGGATTTCTATTGTGGAACGGAAACGACCTTGGTCCGAGGCATATCAGGGAGGGAAAAGAAGCAACTGCAGCAAATACTGGAGCATTGAAATTCAGAGTGGTTTTCGCATAAAGAAGTCGAGAAACTTATCATACAGAACTGGTAATTCGTATCTGGTGTCACCTCCTAAGAATTTTGCTGACCTATTTAGCAAAAACACTTATTTCAGGGATGTTGAGGCCCGTGGAAAGGTGGTTGCAATTATTCCTCAGCAGCAATTTGTGGGCTGTGGTAGATAGATAGACTACATGCATTTAAGATCTTAATGTTTAATAATGCTTGCAAAGAATGTTACTCAACGTTGGAGCATTGCTTGTAATGAGTTTACGTAAGACCATGGCACAAATGGTTGGTATTATCAGATACTCAAAAATCGGAATTTCCAGATATACATTTAATTATGTTTTGGGGGGAAGGTTAATGGAATTGTGATAAGAAACGTCGTAAAATGTTATCCAGTTTTAAAGATGTTTTCTTGCGTTAAGCAAGGAAAGAAAAATTTTGAAGGTTATATAGCATAAGTTAATCGAAGACTTATGTTCTTAAATGATAAATAACCAATCATTCAGGGACATATGAAATCTTCATGCTCCTTACAAAGTGTCCCACAAAGGTAAACAGATTAATACAATAATAAGTTCATTTAGTTAACAATAAATTTAAAAATAAAGAGATTATAAAATACAAATTATACATATAAATTCTTGCTTACAAAGGGGAGCAATTTAATTTTTATGAAATTTTAGTTTTATTAATAGTATTTTTCTACGGTATGTCAAGTAGCATTGCAGTATAAAAGCAAACAGATCATAAGATTAGATATTTTACAATAATCTTTAAATTGCCATATCTAGTCAGCAATCGAGTAATTTTTGAAACTGATATAACAATTACGTACGTACGTTCTCTAAAAAATGGACAGAAGATTTTTGGTGCTGGCATTTAATACTACGATTGTTATATCCAATTCTATGATTGCTATATCCAATCAACAAT
Organism: Caerostris darwini; assembly: GCA_021605075.1. Lineage (NCBI taxonomy): Eukaryota > Metazoa > Arthropoda > Arachnida > Araneae > Araneidae > Caerostris > Caerostris darwini. The sequence goes on along the minus strand of BPLQ01007705.1, from coordinate 121,148 downwards.
CGAGTAATTTTTGAAACTGATATAACAAATAAGTACGTAGGTTCTCTAAAAAATGGAGAGACGATTTTTTGTCAATCCAAGATTGCAATACAAAAACAAACAGATCACAGATTAGATCTTTTAAAATCATTTTTAAATTGCCACATCCAGTCAGAAATCAAGTAATTTTTAAATTGATATAGCAATTATGTATCTAAGTTCTCTGAAAAATGGACGGAGAAGATTTTTTGGTGATGATATATAACGTGCTCTAACGTTTCAGAAAGGATTTAATACGTTTAATTTTAAGAAATCTTTTCATAATATGATTTTGGCATTTTGATACAGAAATGTGTTATTAAATTTAACTGATACTTTTATGGAAAGGCCAATTCGTTCTAAACTAAAAACTCCAATGCGACCCCAGTTAAATGTACACTACTATTTTTTAAGCATAAAGAATGCTAATTAGGTCATTAATGACATAAACCTCTATTAATTTATGATATTGATTCCCTTAATTGGAAAGGAACTTAAAATAAATTAAAAAATTCTGCATCTTTAATTTCGAATAATTTCAAATTATTCTTAATTTAAAAACCTTTTTGACACTGAAAATCTTTTGAAAACAAAATTTTAATTATTAAATCCAGAATACACATATTATGCTTATATAATCAACCATTCAAAATAATATATACATAACACTTTTACGATATTCTCTCATAATATAGACAATAATGTAGAAAAAAAAAACCGGTATCTATATATCTAATACATGAAACAACAGGCATAGAATGCGTTTTACATATGAAATATATAGATATCTTTATTTTTTTTTCTGTTTATAAATATCTCATTTTAATATTTTTTTGTTTCAATTCAACATTTTACGGGTATGATGGCAACTAAGATACTTTACATAATTTTGAGAATTAATTTGTCAAGATTCCTAGACAACATGACAAGAATTTATCTCTGTGGTAGGTACAGTGATAACAGATTAAATATTTAGGTCAAATATTTTAACACTTTCTTCTATTTTTTAACTCTTACATTTATATTCCAGTACTGTTCTTTACTAGACAACATGATATTTTATCGTATTTCTTTTAGTATGCAAATTTATCCGAATATATGTATCATTCATTATCAAACGTGTTTTTATTGATAATTTACTGTATCTGGTTTTATTATAATTTATTTAAATTTTTAACAATATAAAGCTATTACGACAATATGTAATACAATTTCCCTAAACACATTATTAATTTTTTATTTCATACATTTGTTTTTCAGCATGCCAATTATCTTATAATATCAACAACATTAATACCATCGGGCCGTTTAACGTTAAAGTTACGTCTCGCTTTCCAACCGATAAACCAATCTATAACGCATATTCCGTGTTGAAGGGTACATCTCATATTTTCAACCGGCTTAAACAATAAAACATATTCCATGTTGAATCCAGTTTGAATAAAGGTCTTATGCGTTTAACATTGTCTCGAGTTTTCAACTAGTTAACGAATTAATTAAGCATATTCCATGTTGAAGAGTGCGTCTCGCACTTCCAACAGATTGATTGATATATAAAACATTCTATGTTGAATCTAGTTTGAATAAAAATCTCATGTGTTTTAGCATGGACTATAATTTTGTCTCGTGTTTTCAACCAATTAATCAATGTATTAACCACATTCCAGTTGAAAAATGCGTCTCACGTTTCCAATGGATTAATTAATATATAAAATATATAAAGGGCTCATGTGTTTTAACATAAACATAGTCAATGTAAGATAGACATAGTCCATAGTCTTGTCTTGAGTTTTCAACAAATTAACCAATTTAGTAAGCATATTCCATGTTGAAGGGTGCATTTCGCACTTTCAACTGGTTAAACAATCTATAAAATATAGGTTGATTCTAGTATGAATAAAGATCTCAAGTACTTTAATATTGACTATGTTCGAGTCTCGCGTTTTCAACCAATTAAGCAATTCATTAAGCATATTCCATGTTGGTGTGCTTCTCGTTTCCAACCGTTTAATTAATATATAGAACTGGTTAATTAATATAAAATATTAAGTTGAAAGTTGCATCTCTCGTTTTTAACCAGGTAACCATTTTATAACACATATTCAATGTTGAATGTTGCGTCTTGCGTTTTCTACCTATTAACCAATCCACTTTTAACATGCGCACATGTTAAACCTGATCAAAACTTTACTCCGTCTAAATTATATCAGGAGACTCAACCTGTGAAATATTCGCCTGCTATTCGAAGCACTACAACTCCGATTCAATCCTGAACAGCGATCAGGCACACTAAAATATACGATTTATACCCTATAACATATACGTCTCATATTCCAAGCATGCAAAGAAAAACACTAGTCACTTAACATTTAAATGCAAGCACAAAATACGGGGTTTCCAAACAATATACATAATGGATATATAGATATTTCAGTCTGAGAAAAACAAACTCTTAAAAGTACGACGTAATAAATACGCGAAAGAGTAAACTCCCTAAAAGTAAACTCTATACACTCACTGAGAAAGCAACGCATGTAAAACAAAAGAACTTGTGAAAAAAAAAGTCATATTGAAACTAGCTGTTTTTAGGCCAAGAAAACACAAAACCTGTGTGTAAAGTACCTCTAAAATGCCAGTGGCGTTTTCAGGGAAAAAGGGGTGAAATACCACACCTACCCTTAAAAGTCGTTCTCACGGAGTCGGAATCTGGAATAAAAGCGTAATAAAAGCACACAAAAATAAAACGGGAGGGCCAACAAAAATATGAATACGTGAGCTTGCAAGAAGTTTCGCCAAGTGCATATACATCGCCAAGTAAGATGGTTTCGATTGCACTCTAATATATGCAATTCAGGTATAAGCACACGTTGTGATTGTATGTGGGAAAACTGGATACGGATTGCAAAAGAGGAGAATTTTGGTCCACGGGATAAGATAGGTGTGAAAATGGAATACGGTGCGACGCATTTGGACTACAGAAGGAAGGAAAGTAACTCCTGAAGAAGAAAAAAAAAAAAAGAAGAATATTCGCGTAAGGCAAGCATCCTAAGTTTAAACTTATAAAAGGACCAAACTAATTTTCTGTCAAAATATATCACAACTAGATTCAGTTTAAACCTTGAGTTCTACATCAAAATAAATTTTTTAACCCTGGTATATGGACAGGTTTTTTTTAAGTATAGTTTTACTTCTAAACAATTCTTTTAAAAATAAAACAGCTAAATATTGAGTTCTACATCAGAATTAATGCTAGTACATAACCCTGGTATACGGGCTAGCTTTTTTTTTTAAATATAGTTTTGTTTCTAAACAATTTTTTAAAAATAAAATAGTTAAATATTGAGTTCTACATCAGAATTAATGCTAGTCCATAAACCTAGTATATGGATTAGTTTTTTTTTTTTTTTTTTTTTTTTTTTTTTTGAAGAAAAAAAAAAAATTGAAGGAAAAAAAACATTTACAATTTATAATAAATAGGTTTCACTTATTTTTTATTATAACAACTGAAATATTAATTTAATCATTTAGATTGAAATAGAATTCGGATAAGAATCAAAACTATACATACTTGATTCATAACCAGACATTTCGTAACCATCATACGATTACATTGTTACTATTATCACTAAAAATGTTTTCACTTGTACTCATTTTGAAAAAAAAAATATAAAAAAGTAAATTTAAATGGTCATAAGTAATAAATAACATGCATTTTCTAACTAATTCTTTATGTACGGAAGGAGATAAGACTCAAAATGTCTGTAAAACAACACTAAATCTCACACGTACGATAACGTGAACTCTGTTCGCGTTTGAATAGTAAAAGATAGCCTAACATAATCATTTGAATCCAGAATTTAAAAATTAATTTTCGCACGAGTTAACTCGCAGTGCTCCTAGAAGATACAATTATGAGTATATTATAAATAATCCGTTAAGGAATTAAATTTAAAATATATACACTTAAAATAAAAATGGTCTGAACTCATAACAATTTGAAACATTATTTCAAATTGTAGATATCTTTTAAGTTTCATTGTCTTACGAATATTATTAAACGAATGCCAAGCCATTGATCATTGGGTCATAAGGCAACGAGGTCTCCAATGTGTTGTTGTTGTCGTCATATCTCCTGAAGAGTATAAGAACACAAATATCGTTGTGCTCCCGAATAATATTGGCTATGCCGATTTCCAGCTCGGAGTATAAATCTTCTTCCGTGGGATGGCCCAAACAATGCATGCCGTCTGCAACAACTGGACAATCAAAGACATGATGAGGAACATCAGGGCAGTTGTCCCACTTTTGGTATTTTTTAACACCATCAGCAGAAATTTTCATATTTTTGAGGTGCTTCATCGTAGCTGTTTTCCTGTCCACACTTAGTTCTGTAATTTGGTATTTAGTTTTGATCTTAGAAAGAGTTAGTTTAGATTTTGCCAAGGTATTTGCATCTGCAAAAGAAAGTAGGAATGGCAGTCTGATTCAGACTTCTGGCATTCTTCGCCAAAGAATCTGCAATTTCATTAAATTCCAAATCCACATGAGCAGGGATTCATTGTAAGATGAATAATAGATAAGTATTTATTAACCTAAATCGGTGATCATATAACATTTTAAAAAATGCATCAAAAATAGAAAATTCGGGAATAATTAAGCATTAAATTGTCTTGGGGCCTATTCGTGGTCAGCGGAACATATTTTTCACATGTCTAATGATTATTAATCATTATAATCAATCATTGTACGATACCAAATTATTTATATGCTAATTTACTATTATCATCCATCATTTACTATTATTATTTCATTTTGTACGAAATAACAAGGTCAATTACAAAGAAGGCCTTTTTATACTTTGTTAAACAGCATTAAGCAATTGTTGATTTTTACTCAATATGTTATTTGAATTAATGCTAAATAAAATAAAGGGAAATCTTATATTATAAATCTTTTTTAATGGTTTATTTATTATAGTATAATATTTTAAACTTATCAGAACTTTTCCAGGATTTTTCTTCTTGACATAAAAAAAAATAAGATTCAGAATTTCCGTAATTCAAAATAATATAATTCAGATATCTATTCATAAAACCCTTTATTATTTAATAATTTTATTTAAAATAATGTAAAATAAACTTAATGCAGTAGAAACAATTAAATTCAGACAACTAATAAAAATTTATGTAAAATGATAACCGTACGATGCCAAATTATCTATACACTAATTTACTATTATCATGCTTTTATTTCATTGTGTACGAAATAACAAGGTCAATTATAAAGAAGGTCTTTTTATGTTTTGTTATGCAGAATTAAATAACATCTAGTGGTTTTTTTATTTTTACTAAATTATATTTGAATTAATGCTAGATAAAATCCAGGAAAATCTTATATAATAAATCTTTTTTGATGGTTAATTTAATATAGTATAATACTAGAATTTTTCAAGGATTTTTCTTTTTAACATTGAAAAAATAATAAGGTTCAGAATTTCCGTAATTCAAAATAATATAAGCTAGACATCTATTCATAAAAACCTTATTATTTAATCATTTTATTTAAAATAATGTGAAATAAACTTAATTATGCAGAAACAATTGAATTAAAATAACGAATGTAAAATGCTAACTATACGCTATTAAATTGTCTATATACTAATTTATCATTATTATCCTTTTATATCATTTTGTATGAAAAACAAGGTCAATTACAAAGAAGGTTTTTTTTTTCCTTGCTTTACTTTATTCGAAATCTAATTTTTTCGCTTCTTTAATTTTTTTTTTCTCATTTAATGTCTTTGGTACATTTAAATTAGCATGATATCTCCTAAATTGTAATAGTGTAATGCTTTTATGAAATAAATAGTTAGATCTTAAATTAAATATTATTTACAAATGAAAAAAACCGTTTTAATAGCAAACATATTTAACCAAAAGAAATTTACTTAATAAATTTAAAAGTAAAATTTTCAAAGCCAATTTATTATGATAATTGAATTTAATCTTTTAATTTTTTTTTTTCACATTTAAAATTAACGATGAAAAAACATCACTTACTATTTTACAAATTAAACATTAGAATCTTTAATTTGTAAATTAGTCGTCGTCGACATGCAAACTACAAGAAAGATAGATTTGCCAGAAATATACATTTTATAATGTTTTAAATTTATATTTTTTAAAAAAAACTTTGGAAGTTTTTAAGATGATAAATCTGGTTCATAGTTTTAAGGTAAATTTTTAAAATTGAGTTTCAATTTTAAGGTAAATTTTAAAAATTAAGGTTTAATTTTAAGGTAAGCTTTTAAAATTAAGTTTTAATTTTAAGGTAAATTTTAAAAATAAGGTTCATTTTTAAGGTAATTTTTTTAAATTGAGGTTAAATATGTAATTTTTAAAAATTAAAGTTCAATTTTAAGGCAAATTTTTAAAATTCAGTTTTAAGGAAAACTATTATAGATTATCTCGAAGTAGCAAGTGTTTGAATTAGAATAGAACAAATGTAAAATATAGCGCGCAAATTTAACCATGTTTTGTTTTTTTTACATTTAAAGTCGATTAAATCGATGTGTATCATATTTGTAACATTAATTTTCAGAAATAGTAATTAATAATCACACTACAATTATAATATGTACAAACCTATTACACTCTACAATATATTTTTACTTTCACGCATTTTTGAATAATAATTTCATTTAAAAAGGAAATATTAAAAAACAGGATTAATATTTTTTCCAATGTAAGGTTTGTATGGTAATAAAAATCAAATATGTTTTAAAAGAAGGCAGTTTCATTCCCCATAAACATTTTGAATTAATATTTAATATTTTTATGATATTTTAAACGAATCAATGAATCAAAAGGTTCACTACAAATATAATGTTGCATAACTTTAACAGCAGGCAACATTTTTATGACATAAAAGTAAGAAAAAATAAAAAAATTCACATCCTAAAAATTCCAAACTGAAAACCGGCTGGTTGTTTACGAAAGGGGCCGGCAAGGGTCGGTCGACCTTCAAAAAAGACCACGAGGGTACCTAAAGGGGCTACTCTTAAGTCTTATCGTGCTTAAGGGGCCCTTCTTACCCTTAAAAAAAGGGGGCAATAAGCTAGTTTAAACCCGTGTTGGGCCCCTCTTTTTTTATACCAGATGGGGTTTCTTGGTGCCATTGGCCCTTAAATGTTTAGAAAACAGGTTCGTGCAGACGTTTAACTGAATGAGAAAGAAGGCCTGAATTAGGGAAATGTAGAAATCTGCAAGGCAATGGCTGAATATAATTGTAGAAAATAGGCCAAAAAAATCCAAGGTTGAGTTTACAAGTCGCAAATTTTTAAACTTAAAAATGGATTAATATTTTTTATATATTTCATAAATGCATATTTTTTTATTAATTAGAATAACATTATGAATACTAGTTAAAAAAATGTCCTTCGTTCTAACCCAACACTGTGACAAATGAAATCAGAATAATGTCAATGTTAAAAAAAATTTCGTCAATCTTCGGATTTCATATAGCAAATAAAAGTTAATGAATGTTAACTTAAGTATCAATGTAAAATTATGCATAAAAAGTAATTTTACATTAAAAATTTATGTTACATAAAATGCAAACATGCATTACATAACTAATAACTTAAATTAACTAACTTACTGAAACTAATTTATCATTTATAACATCATATTACAAAACTCATTAGAAATGAATTAAAATTATTATCAACCCAAATTATAAGGACGAAATAAAATTAGTAAAATTACTCAATAATCACAAATTAATTTTTTAAATTACATTTAGTATTTATTTAAACAATTAATCACAAAAAGTTTTTTTTATATCTAGTCTACGGGGTCACAAAGTTGTAAATTAGAAATTTTCTATTCAAAGTTAATATAACGAAATAACGTAAAATTAAATTCATAACTAATTTCATCAAAAATAGTTATGAATTTTTTTTTGAAACTGTGATGTCGACATTTAAAACATTTGAAAAAATTGCTAGAGAAATAAAAAGACAAATTTCTAATTTTAAATTTTGGTTGGCAATCTATTTGAAATAGTAATAAAAAATTACAAATTGAAATATTAAAAGTTAATTTCAGTTAATTAAAATTCATACAACTTTTCAAAAGTATTTTAAGCAAAATGTTTTAGTTGATTTTTTTTTTCAATACTGTAATTCTTTTTACATAATTACTTAAAAGATATTTTCCAATTTGAATACTTTAAAATAAATTAATCAATAATATCAATTACAAAACAAATTAGAAATATTTAATAACAACAAATAATATCATGTGTTCATCATTAAATATGATCGTACGATATCTTTACCTTCAATACATCAACAAATTTGATCGTACGTACATCTTACGATAATCGTCCGATTTTTGAATAAATATTTTACAAAATATTAAAGAGAAAATAATTTAGTATTTCAATGATTGAAACGAAATGTTATCTTTTACGTCAAATGTACGTTAAATGCCTTAAAGAAATTACTTTTTTACTACAATGACGCTAAAAATGTTTCACAATATTATGTAAACGTAAAACGACATAAATGTTATGGTAATATACTACGATATAAATCAGGAAGCTATATAAATAGAAGATTTTTAAAAAAGATAAATTTAATGCATGTATTATACTTCCAAATACGGAGTTAGAGGAAATTTATCAGGATTCTACAGAATAATTTAATCTGCGTTAAATTAAAAAAATAAAAAGCGTCATGTAACAAATATACTTATTAATAGCAGACAATCCATGGTTAAAAATGTAAATTTATTATAATTTATATTGTAATAATTAGAAAAAATAATTTCTTTAAAATCCTCGCAAATAATTCTGATAATTACATACAAGCACACATATAAATTAATTGCGTTCAAATACGATGATAACATACCTCCTAATAGTAAAATTTTCGTAATAATTACGTAATAATGTTTTTTTTTTTTTTTAATTTTAACATGAAAAATTTATATTAAGTCGACCCAACTAATTAAAAAATCACGATCGCAAAATAAGTTTAAACAACATAATAGTTATATTCGCATTAGTCGCCCTCAAACACTTTTATTTTTTCCGTATTCAAATTGTTGGCATTAAAAAAAAAATCAATGTTTTTTAGCCATGAATTTATCCTTCACACATAACACAATTTTAATCAGTTTTATATTAAATCTTATACAATTTTCAAAGTGTTTTTTTTTATGGCAATAAAGAATAACGCATATAAAAAGTATTTCCCTTAAATAATTTTTTTAAAAAATACTTTACTTTTGCGCCTCACATCATAGGATGATTTCATTGGAACGAACAATGAACATGAAAAGTATTTCCCTTAAATAAATTTTTTAAATACTTTTTTTTCATGTATTACATCATATATTCATTTCATTGCGATGAATGTAGATAAACAGTATTCGTTTATAAAATTTATAAAAGTATTAAAGTATAAAATTTATAAAAGTTTTAAAGTATAAAATTTATAAAAGTATTAAAGTATAAAATTTATAAAAGTATTAAAGAATAAAATTTATAAAAGTATTAAAGTATAAAATTTATAAAAGTATTAAAGTATAAAATTTATAAAAGCATTTACTTTTTTTAAAAATATTTTTTTCTTGCATATGTCTTCTCAAAATGTTAGCGGAAAATTTTAAGTACTAATTCCATATTTAATGGTGAAAGAAATTAAAAAATACCAAACATTAAATAATCTAAAAATAGCACTAATTTTATTCTTAATTATGAATATGCCTATGCCATGATTTATTAGATCTAAGTTTCTAAAATACTAACTCAATAGCAGTAATGATAATCATAAAAATTTTACATTCTCAAGGAAAAAGAAATAATGCTGAATCAAACTCTCAATATTAAAAAATAAAAACAAATGTAGAAAATATTCTGCATATTAATTACGACAGTAAAAAATTTTAAATAACAATTCGAAAAAAAAATACTAACTCCACAAACATTTTTATAATGGCAATCATTAAACAAAACGAAACGATACTTCTAGAAGAACCGACTAAGAAATAACAGTAACAAAATTAAAAAATAACTGAGTCGAAGACAAATGCACATAAAAATGCAAAAAGACCTACCTAAACCTACACGAGATTTTTCTTTTACAAATAAATAAATTTAAAAAAAAAATAATTTTAGACTATACTTTCATTGATTTGTCCCGAAATTTTCAAGTAATAACACCTATTAAAAGTCAATTAAACAATTATAAAAATACGTTCACCAATAAATAAAAAAAAAGACTTTAAAACAAACGAATTTGTTAGTAATACTAAAAATATTCTAGTTAAAAAAAACGGATTAAAAAAAACACACACATGCATTTAAAAAAAAAATCACGTTTTATTAAACAAATATAACAAAATTTAAAAAAAATAAAACCTTTTTATTTTATAAATAAAAATAACAAATATGATAAAAATAAAAATGTTAATAATAAAAATAAAAATGATAATAACAAATTAAAAATGATAATAACTACAATTATTTTTATGATAATAATGATTTAATAAATAAATAAAAAATTCCCACGTCTTAATTAATTAAAGTTGAAACTTAACAATACCCATTAAATAATTAAAATTCAATTTTTTAATTTTATTTACGCCAACCAAAAATAAATTAATCTAATGAAAAATTAAAAATAACCTAATTAAAAAACACCGAATACACATACTCACAAATCACACAAATATTTTTTTCCTATCATATATGCTTGAGATACGGAAACCGAAACTTCAAAACCATCAACTCTAGTGAATCAAAATTAAAACCTCGATATTAAAAAGCATCCTCTGCCAAAAACAAAGAATGAATTGCAACCCACCTTAACACCTTTTCCCAATCCAAATCCAGTCTTCCAATAATCCACAGAACGCTCCTTTCCTCAGAACCTCTTCCAGTTCTTCTGGCCTTCCTTAAAGAAGCACCCAAAACACACCGGCTGAGCCGCTGAGCGACGTTTTTTTTTTCAAAAAAGTGAACGCTCTCTCGAAAACCGCACGCTGAAATGAATTAGAATGAAATGATGGCGAAATAAACAAATAATAATAATAAAAAAAGAAAATCGCCTCGCTCGCGATTCGCGGGGCATCCCCTACGCTAAGGCCCCTTTGTTGCCTAGCAACCAAACATCCGGACCAGGCCCCTTTTGGTCTTAGCGAGGCCCCTCTAAACACAACACCAGCCTAGGTTCGAGTCCCCAGAAGATTCGCCCCTGCTCGCAACTTGTATACACTACAAACTGGGGGAAGATCTGGCCAATGATGCCTTTTTTTTTTTTTTTTTTAATAGGGGTCGCATATCAATGGCGGGTTTTTTCATCCGCGTTCCTATTTAACGCGTGCATTTATAACACTGAATTCTCATATTATTAGATGCATGTTATTTATATGAAATTATTAAAATATGTTATTCATATGAAATTATAAGATGCAGGTTATTCGTTTGGATTTATTATTATTTATTTTTATAATCTCCTCCTATACCACACAGATATAACACGAACTTTAAAAAAATATGTAAAAAATAATAATAATAATATTAAATATATGCAATATATTATTAGATACACGTTATATCTATGGAATTATTAGAAGCCTGTTATTTACATGCAATTATAAAATGCAGTATCTGTATGGAGTTATTATTTATTATTATAATCTCCTCCTACCAGACAAATATAACATGAATCTTATAAAATAAACTATCAAAAAAAAAAAAAAAAATACATGCGATACAATAATACACGAGGCGAAAAAGAACGGATTGAAAAAAAATAATAATAAATAAAAATAAATATAATAATAAATAAAATAATAATTAAAAAATAAATATAATAATATTAATAACAATAAGACAATAAAATAGAATAAAAAGAATAAAAGCAGCATATAAAGCTAATATTATTGAATCGTTAAATACATGTTAGTTTTACAGTTGCTTATTATTTCTATACATATAGTTTCCTGTTATTTCATATTTAAGCTCCCTTATTAATTTACATGAAACTTTAACTATCTACGATGTTCAGTAAAAAAAAAAAAAGCTTTAATACTTTCTACATTTTGCACTATTATTAATTTTTATTACAACTTAACTAACAATGTTAATTATTAATATAATAATGTCGAGCAGAATATACAAGCTTTGGTATCTTTCTACATAATGCACTCCTATTAATTTGCATGATAATTTAACTTTTGTTGACTATTAACTTATTAATGGTGAACACAAAATCAAAGCTTACTTAACTACTTATCTACATTTTGTCCTCTAATTAATTTATATGATAACTTAACTATTAATGTTAATTATTAATATGTTAATGTTCAGGAGAAAATACACGCTTTGGTATTTTTCTACATTATGCACTCTTATTAATTTACAAGATAATTTAACAACTGTTATTAACTTATTAATAATGAGCTGCAAACCAATTTGGTACTTTTCTATATTATGCTATCTTACTAATTTACGTGACAACTGTTGTTAACTATTAACGTATTAATAACGAGCTATAAACAACCAAAGCTTGGGTAATTCTCTACATTATGCTCTCTTACTAATTTACGCGATAATTTTTGTTGATAGCTAACGTGTTAATGCTTAACACAAAATCAAAGTTATGGTACTTTTCTACATCAAAGTTTTCTACTTTTCTACACTTTTCTTATTAATTTACAAGATAATTTAATTGTTGTTAACTACTAGCGTATTAATAATGAGCTGTAAATCAAGGTTATTGTACTGTTCTACATTTTGCCCTCTTATTAATTTACAAGAAAATTTAACTTTTAATGCTAATTATTAACTTTTATCCTTTTACAAATAGATTTATGGGGACAAAAACTTGCTTTGGAATATAATTAGAGTATTTACAAAAAATAAAAAGTAACTAATTATTTCTAATAATTTTTTTAAAATTATTTTTATTTTCGTCGAATATAATAGTATATTAAGTAAGTTGCGAAGAGCATATTGATAAATAAATATAAAAGGCATTTAATAATTTAATTACTATAAAGTATTTATATAAAGCAACATTATTTTTTAACATTTAAGTAATAAGAATAGTTAAAGCTAAAAAAAGTATAAGGAAAGTATTCTAAATAAATTTCTTTACATTAAATTAATAAAAAATATCAAAGTCAGCTAAATTACGAATTGAAGATTTTCATATGCAAAAAAAGAAATACTAAATAGTTATGAATATTAAATAAAAGCTATTTAAGTTCTTTAAACCTATCTCAAGTAATAAAAAGTAGATAAAAAAACACATTTAATTACATTTTCCAAAATACCCTTATAAATACGAAGCAACAAAACACCAAAAAAGCAATTTCTTTAAATTAAAGTAAACAAATCCAATAAAGTGCATTTATTTTTTCATTTAAATATTCCTTAATCATTTTATTTAAATTTTAAAGTTTTCTTCAAACAAAAATATTAAAAAAAAAACACGCAGAACAACAAGATGTTTTTTGAAACCAATTATAACAATCCCTACTGAATTATTAAAAAGCAAAAACGTCGCAAAAGACAATAAATAATCGCAAATTCTCAAATAAAATACCGAAAGAATTATAGATTTCCTGAAATATTAATATCTTTGTCGGATGTGATAAATTAGAATATGAGAGATTTAAGGAAAATAATAATAAGAGTTATTATAAACACGATGTCAAGGCATGCAAAACTTTATTTCAATTGATTTCGGTAAAAAAGTAATGCCAAATATTCATCAATTTAAAGTATTATTTCATTTAAATTTAATCACAAAAACCAATAAAGAAGCGTATTTATTTAATAGATGATATGAATAAATAATTTTTAAATGAGAACGCGGATAAGTTTTGTTGTATTTAGGGAATAATGGAAAAGCACAATAACACCCGATGATTTCAGCAAAATAAATTGTTTTTAATGCCATGTTTGAATTTAATTTCAACCAATCTTTGAAAAAAAATATTTATTTCACAATTATTTAAATGCTTTTTTCAAAATAAGAATGAGAATATTAATTAATTGTGAAATTGTTTAAAAATTACTTAAAATACTGTGTAAAATTGTATTGAAAAAATTACTGTAAAAGTTAAATTACAACATTTAAGGATATTAATATTATTAAGAATATTAATTAATAAAGTTTTTAATGAATCACAATATTTAAAAATAGTTAATGTCGTTAAAAACTCGCTAAAAAATGTTACAAATGATAGAAAATGATCGAAAATATGATTATCAAATAATCTTAAATATATATACATATATACTTTATATTAAAAAGAATTATAAAATTTTGTTTTTAATAATTTAATACATTCAATTTTAAGAAATTATTTATATACGATTCATTTTTACGCGTAATAAAATTTACATATTAAATAAAAATATAATAAAACTTTATATATGTGAAAAATAAAGCATTTGAAAAAAATAATATGTGAAAAATTTTTTATTATATAAAAATGCTTTATATAAATATTTATTATATAAAAAATGCCTTATATAAATATTTATTATATAAAAATGTTTATATAAATATTTTTAAAATAAAGTTAAAAATAATTTTTCGACTGAATAATATTAATTTTTTTATACTTATGTAACTTTTTTTTTGAGTTACAAATATCGAAAATATGATGTATCAAATACTAAAAAGAAAAAAAAATCACTATAATTTGCATAAAATTTTATTTTCAATGATAAAATATTCACATATATAAAATACATTCGATTAAGAAATTATTTATATACGATTCCTTTTTGGCGTAATAAAATTTACATAATTAACAAAAATATAATAAAACTTTATATATGGGAAAAATAAAACATTTGAAAATAATGATACGCGAAAAAATAAATATTTATTATACAAACATTTTCTATATAAATATTTATTATATAAAAAATGTTTTATATAAATATTTTTAAAATAAAGTAAAAAATAATTTTCAATAATAGAATTTTTTCGTCAGAATAATATTAAATTTATTATATTTATATAACTTTTTTTTCGATTCTACAAAACTTTTATAAACAAATTCTAAAACCAATAAAGAATTAAACCAAAATAAAATTTAATATCAATAAAAAAAAAACGCACGATGTACGACAAATACGCTAAGGCAACTAGTGGACAGCCCCCCAAAATCGCCTTTATTCCTATTCAGGAATATTTAAAACAAAACAAAAAAACAAATTGCGTCATCCCAAATGCGGTGCCCCATTCACCTGAAAAAAAAAAAAAAAAAAAATCGTTTGCTAGCGAAAGAAAGCTTCCTACAAAGAGGCCTCAACTCACCCCCTGATCGTGACGTCATGCAAACATGTACAAACCCCCCTCCAGAGCCTCCTCTCCGCACAACAAAGAATTTCGCAGGATTTTATTTTACTATTTTATTACTTTATTTATTTTTTTACAATTGTTCAGTGTTCTTGGGGATGGGGGTGGGGTGGAAATGCGATCAGGCATGACATTTAATCCTACCTTCATCGCATGAAACACCCCCACTGTATACAAAGAATCTAATTCAGCAGATCTCTCTCTGTGCAGAGCGTTCAACTCTGGGAGTGGACACACGAGTTGAAATAATTCTTTTTTTTTTTTTTTTTTTGGTGTGTGTGTCAGAAATATTTTAAAGATTTTTTTAAGTTCATTTTTTTTTAAAAATTAATCGTTGAATACAGGGCCGGATTTTCCTACAGGCTAACTAGGCTTCATTCAGCCTAGGGCCTCAAGATAAAGAGGGTCCTACATTCAAATTGTTAGCAAAATTAGAATTACACTATTCACAGTGAAAACTAGAACTAGTGAACACTAAAACACAGAAATATTTTAAAAGATTTTTTTAAGTTCATTTTTTTTTTAAATTAATCGTTGAATACAGGGCCGGATTTTCCTATAGGCTAACTAGTCTTCAGCCTAGGGCCTGAAGATCAAGAAGGGCCTTCATTCCAATAGTTAGCAAAATTAGAATTACACTATTCTAAAAGCAGTGAACACTAAAACACTGAATCAAAAACAAGGAGAAGTTCTACACATATGAATAATAGCAAGTAATAAACATAATAAGTAATTTACAAACTTAAAAATGGGAGGTGAAAGGGCCTCATAAGTGGAATAGCCTAGGGCCTCTTTTCATCTAAATCCGGCCCTGGGTTCAATATAACTTATAAAGTTTAAAAATTTGGAAAAATTTAATTATCATATGTGAACATGGTGTTGTCCTAGTTAGGGGTCCGTGACGTTATGCGAAAATGAGGGCCAAGCAAATAAAACTCCATTGCAAATTTTGGCGGAAAATGATACTTCGGGCCCCTTAACTCTTGAAATGTTTCATGAATAACGTTAGTCTTATGGAATTTCCTTTAGAATTTGGAATATAACTTTTAAAGCTTAAAAAATTTAGAAAAATTTAATCATCATGTGTGAACATCATGTTGTCCTGGTTAGGGGTCCGTGACATTATCCGAAAACGAGGGCCAAGTAAATAAAACTCCATTGCAAGTTGGCGGAAAATGGCACTTTGGGCCCCTTAACTCTTGAAATGCTTCATGAATAACGTAAATCTTAAGGAATTTCCTTTAGAATTTGGCTTTTTCATGAAGTGTTTTGAAGTATGGTTGTGGATCACTCTTCATGTTTTGGGTTGGAATTTTAAACATTTGTATTTCCAATGGCAATAATTACTCGTAGTGCGTTGATCAATTCCTTCTTCTTAAAGTTTTATCACTTTTGGCATTTTCCGATGCTTATAGTGCTTCTTATTGTATTTGGAATACTTCATTCTTCATTTATGCCTAGATTTTTCAAACTTCGATATATTCTTTTGGCTATTGAATGCTATAGTGATTTTTGTAGAATTTGGAATACTTCATTCTTCATTTACGATTAGAATTTTCAAACTTTGATATATTCTTTTGAATATTGAATGTGATAACGCTTCTTGTAGAATTTGGAATACTTCATTCTCCATTTACAACTACATTTTTCTTACTTTTGTATATTCTTTTAGAGATTAACAGGAATCAAACTGTGAAATTTTATGTTCAAATACTAAAATTTTCAACGTGGCATTTATATTTTTTTTAAATAAAATCTCATTAATTTAACGTTAAAAAACGATATATACCGAAAAATTAGCTGATGTGTGCTTTTACAATACAGACAAATGTCAAAAAATCATTTAACCAGAAATAGTAAATCAGAAATAAAGACAAGCACTTTTATAAATGATGCATATAATAACGTAGTACAGCAATAACTATATAAAGAAAGGAATAATTTATCTAAATTAAAATTTTTTAATTTATTTAGAGCTTTTTAAGTCTAAAATTTATATAAAAGTAAATCAATACAAAAATATAATAATAACATTCATAATAAGCTAATTAATTACTTCTTTGAAAGTTACTCTAATCACAGTAAAATTCAAACAATCGATTTTTCAATAAATGTATAATTCTTTGAATGTATAGCAAATAAATAAAATGCAAAATACCATATTTTTAAAAAATTAAACAACCATATTTATAAACAGAATCAATCTTTGGCATACCTTAAATATAACTTGAAGAAATCTCTTATTAATTACTTAGTGATTAACTAAAATTTACAATTACTTTACTTAATTTTTTCAAAATTTCAACATCAAACATTTTTAAAAAATTTTTAATTATTTCTTGGAATGATAAATCAATGATTAAAATATTTTAATATAATTAAATATGGAACAAAACTTTTGGAAATCGACAAAAAAAGCCCATCATTTAACATTAGTAACGATTTGTTTTTTCATAATTTATTTAAATAATTAAAACAATAAAACGACATAATTTTTCATTTATATAGAAGCATAATTATAATGATTAAATGGCAAGTACTTGCAAATTAAAGTAAAATACTAACAATCAGGAGTAATTGAAATGAAACTTTTTTTTTATATAACTTTGCCTCTAACTGGACTCAATTCTGTATTGCATCTTAATGTACCATAGAATATCTGATTTAAATAGAGTAATTTTTTTTTAAACATCGGTGGGTTTTGTGATCCACTGATGTATGCCATGAACAATCACACAGTTAGGCAATTAGCAGAAGGCCTTATCTTCCAAGAAGACTTTTAGGGATAATTTTTTTTTGTTCCAATGCATCTGGCAAACACTTAGACAGCTTGGTCTTAAATGCCTTAAGGCAAGCGCTGCGCAGACGTTACTCACTTTGCATTAACCAGTGGGCGCGTGTAACTTGAAGATACAGACGCGGAGTAACAATGCCCCCGCAACGCTGTACGATCCTATTACGACAGGGACCTACGGTTTAAAGTGGATTCCGAACCACTACAAACATCCATGGCACCGGCGGGACTCGAACCCGAAACCTATTTTGCCGAGCGCCAGAGCGCTAGCCACTCGGCCATTCAGGCCCCTTTTAGGGATAATTACCCCATATTTGAGTGCCATATCGGAAAAAACCCGAAAAACTCCATCGGGCAGTCAGAATTTCTTTTCACAATTGCAGCCAGTCTTTTCATATCTGAAAACAGCGATGCAACAAACGTCTCCATTGGATTTGAAGCTCAGACTTCTTGCACGTTATCACTGAGATTGGGCAATCCTACATATTTATTGTATAATTATTGTTAAAATTAACGTAACATAATTAATATTAAAAAGTAACGTATTATTTATTAAAAATTAACGTCATAACGTAATTTGGAAAAACAAATCAGCACTGGATAATATGCTGTTTACGAAAGTCGGCACTATGACTTAAGTCTTTCGCTACTAAAACTGCCGGTAGCTTAGCTGGTTTCGAACCATGGAGATCTACACCAGGGGTCTCCAAACTACGGCCCGCCGGAAGATACTATCCGGCCCGCGGATAGAATTTTAATTTTCCGGTCCGAGGCAAATTAAAAGAAATATAAATTTATACATTACATATCCATTCCTTTTCTACTTTGATTAAATATTATTTTTTTTTCTTCCTTTTTTCAAAGGACTGATGATCTTTTTACTTTCTCTATTTTTGTTCTACAAAACATAAATCGACGGAAATAGAAAGCGCAGACAGTTTTCAATCGGAAAGGATTTGCAAGTTAAATTAATTGAGTTACAATCTGACAATCATCTCAAGCAGTTGTTTCTAAATATGCCAAAGTTAGATTTTTACAAATCAATATCGAAAGTAGGTTTCCCAAATTCAATATCTCACGGCCAGAAAATCAGTGCTGTGTTTGCTTCATCTGATATATGTGAACAAGTATTTTCAACTATGAATCTTGGAAAGAATTATTTCAGAAGTAGACTGACAGGCGAGCATTTGTGATTCCTTATAGTGAGGTTCTCACTTCGAACCTCATTATAAGGAACTTTTAAAAATGAAATCTCGATTTCATTCTGCTCATTAACATATTTAAATTGTAATACTTTTATATTGTTTTTAAAATTTTAGCAAAATTTTTCTTGGCCCGCCAAACTTTTTTTTTTTTTTTCAATTTTTGGCCCGCGACCGAAAAAGTTTGGAGACCCCTGTTCTACACTATACTTAATTTTACCAAAGTTTTGAACACCTCTAAAGACATCATTTGCACTGCTGTATCACAACTGCTGTTAATTCTTAACTCTTCAGAAGCTCTGCAGATTCTCTAGCAAAGGTTGCTTCTTCGGAGACTTCCCAGTCCGAAATGCTTCGTACTTACAGTGAGGTGTTCTCCGAGTTTGAGAAGGCAATTAAGGACCTCTGGAATGTCCTTTCAACACATAACTGGTACTCGAAAAGAATAGCGAAAAATTGCCCTGCTTTTTGGGGGCCATAGAAGCTAACAAAATTCATATTTGTCTCATTGAACTCATATTTGAATTGGAATAATATAATCATCATCAACATCAATAGCACGACAGCCAGAGTGAGCCAAGATTTTCCTTTGAAGAGATTTCCATGCATTCCCTTGGGTGACAAGGGTCCTCTGATTCTTAACTTTTAGTACAGCACAATTTTTTATAACTGCGTCTATCCATCGCAACCTAGATCGTCCTCTTCCTCTTTGACCCTGTGGCTTTGTCAAAACGAGCCTTTTTACAGGGTTTAAATCATTCATTCTAAATATATGAGCAGCGCAGTTTAATCTATTGATCTTAATAAATTTTATAATATCTGGGTCTTTATAGCATTTAAAAATTTCTGCTTTGTACCGGCTTCTCCAACAATCACTTGCCTTAACACTCCAAGAATAGCCCTTAAAATCTTTCGCTCAAATATATCCAAATGGCTCTCATCCTATCTTGCCGCAGTCCAAATTTCAGAACCATAGACCAAAATAGGTCTAATAAGGGTTTTATATAATAAGAATTTAGTTTTTTTGCTTGTGAACTATGATTTAAACAGATTTCTTAACCCAAAATGGCCTTATTGGCCGACACAATTCTGTTTCTTATTTTTGATAAGATATTATTTTGACAATTAATTTCTGATCCTAAGTGTTTAAAACTAGGTACAGATTCAAAAATATAAGAGCCTGAGGTAATATTGGAATAATATAGTATAATAGTACCACAAAACAGTTCAAAAGTGAAAATTAATTTTAGCAGGGGTGTTTCGAAAGTATACAAATATGAGATACAGGTATGCTCAGGATAATCTGTTAAAGGGTTAACCTGAAATTGCATTAATTATCCAGTTCAGTAGTAATTAAAATCAGATAGACAATTCAGACTGGATTCCGACCTTATTCCCCCCGGAATCTTCCCACCCTTGACCTCTCGTGCATACCGAACATTTCATACACAATCTGGAATGACACCTTCCAGTTAAGAGAGAGGGAACAAGTGGGAGTTTTTTGAGGACGCATTTCCAGAGGGCCCTGATTTGTTTCCTTCACCATAAACCAACCCAGAGTCAAGGTCAGCAATGAAACCTTATCGAGGGGTCTGACATGCATCCCTTTATTTGCCCCCCAAAAGCAGCATCTGCAAGATGCCAGCTTTGTTAGTTTTGAGGGAAAGGAAGGGCCCCCAGCATCCTTAACCGGGAAAGGGGCCCCTCGTTTTTCTCGATGAAATTCAGGCGTTTCCTTGACTTTTTTAGTGCGTTGCCGTTCGTTGCATAACGCAAAACTGCTGTGAAAACATTGCAACAAGAATGCATCGGAAAAATCGTTTGTTTCTTTTTTTTTTGTTGTGTTAGATTCGTTTAGAGCAGGTGACGTTCGACAAAAGTTCGATTTTTTGAATTATCGTTTGGTACTTTTTTTGCGGTTAAATTAATTTGAGGGATTAATATATATGCTATTATAGATTTAAAAAAACTATTATGCATTTGTAAAAATAATCGTAATGATCTATCTTATGTATAAAAAAAAGACCCAGAATAAGTTTCATATATATATTTTTTTTTCAATGGCAACTTTTAACTGATTTTAAAAATCGTTTGATTCTTTTTTCGTTGTTGTGTAGGATTCGTTTAGAGCAGGTGACATTCGACAAAAGTTCGGTTTTTAAATTATAGTTTAGTAGTTTTTTTGTGGTCAAATTAATGTAAGGCATTAATATATATGCAATTATAGATTTAAGAAAACAATTAAACACTTGTAAAAATAATCGTAATGATCTATCTTATGTATAAAAAAAAGGACCAGAATAAGTTTCATATTTTTTTTTCAATGATAAATTTTAACTGATTTTAAAAATCGTTTGGTTTTTTTTTTTTGTTGTTGTGTAAGATTCGTTTCGAGCAGGTGACATTCGACAATAGTTCAGTTTTTAAATTATCGTTTGGTTTTTTTTTTTTTTTTTTTTTTTTTTTTTTGTGGTCGAGTTAATTTGAGCGATTAATATATATATGCAATTATTGACTTAAGAAAACAATTATACATTTGTAAAAATAATCGTAATGATCTATCTTATGTATAAAAAAAAAGCCCAGAATAAGTTTCATATATTTATTTTTCATTGATAAATTTTAACTGATTTTAAAAATCGGTTTTTTTTTTTTAATTGTTGTGTAGGATTTGTTTAGAGTAGGTGATGTTCAACAAAAGTTCGGTTTTTAAATTATCGTTTTGTAGTTTTTTTTTGTCGTCAAATTAATTTGAGGGAGTAATATATATGCAATTATCAATTAAAATATTATACATTTGTAAAAACAATTGTGTAGAAATAATAGAAAAGATCTACTTTATGCATAAAAAAAGTCCCAGAATACGTTTAATATATTTTTTCTTTTCAATGACAAATTTTAACTGACTCGTTTTTTCTGTTGTTGTTGTTGTGTAGGATCCGTTTAGAGCAGGTGACATTTGACAAAAGTTCGGTTTTTAAATTATAGTTTGATAGTTTTTTTGTGGTCCAACAAATTTGAGGGAGTAATATATATGCAATTATAGATTTAAGAAAACAATTATACGTTTGTAAAAATAATCGCAAAGAATACGTTTCATATTTTTTTTTCAGTTCTTTTTCTTTGTCTAATGCGCATGCGCGTTTTTGATAATGACAATTTTAGTCAATTGACACAGTAAAAAACAATAACGTGAATTTTGTTTTCACACGGCATATATTTTTAAGCAGTATAGAGAATTCTTGTTCTATTTTAAATTATTCAAATAGAACAAAATAACAAATTTTTAAGAAGTATCAAGAATTCTTGTTCTAGTTTAAAATATTAATGTAAAAAAAAAAAATTTTTTTTAAGTATCGTGAATTCTTGTTCTAATTGAAAATATTATATTAGAACAAGAGAACAAATTTTTAAATAATATCAAGAATTTTTGTTCTAATTTAAAATATTAAATTACAACAAGAATAAAACAAGAATATACATTTATTAAATAAATGAATATTCCTAAATTTTTTAATTCTAACGATTTTTTTCCATACAGTTTAGAAAACCATCGCCAACATTGAATTATAACTTTTTAAAAAGTTCAGTGTTAGTCAGGAAACCAATATTTTCTAATTTAAACAGTTTCACGTTATAAATAAAAAACACATGCCTATTTCATGAAAATAACAAATTTAAAACTAGGTATACATGTTCATATGATTAATTTATGCATCAGAATGCCTTTAAAATAGTGCATAATTAATAATATTTCTTTTTATTAATAAGAATTTATCTATAGTAAAATATTTGAGTTAATTCTGCAATAAAATTTAATCATAAATACTAATAATACATGTAATAAAAACTAATGATTTATAAATGAATGCAATGTTTTCCCCCTCTGAATTATATGGTGAAATTTATAATTTTAATTACGATTTTAATTTAATTATTTTAATTATTAATTATAAATTTAATTTTGATAATAATAACTATTATTTCAATAAAAGATTATTTTATTATTAAAATATTTATAGGTAATTTTATAATTTTAATACTTGTTATGAATTTTGCTTTACGCAAAATTGATTACTACTATTTGAAAATATTTTAAAATTAACATACAGCTTGACATTAATATTAACTGGGCAATTAATTCTTAAAGTTTAAGTTTATTTCCTTTCATTGCGTTTACAATAAAAATATTTTATAAAAAATCATATTTGAATGCAGAAATAATTAATATTGAAATATAGGTACATATAGTTAAATATCATATATTGCAGTTAAAATATTAATTTACATTTTACTGAACTTCATAAATGTTAAAAACTAGAAATTCAGTTTTAATTGGTTTATAATCCTCAAAAAGATACAGATGATTAAATTAAACTTTCTTAATATAGTGATAAAGCAATATAATTAATAATCATATAAAAATAAGTACGGAACAATTGCTTATGCATAACATGGAACATGTTCTAAAGAATTGGCAAAATCACTTGAAAAGTTTCAATTCCCTCCTCCCCCTTTATAAATGAGGCACATCTGCCAGATATAAATCTTTCCCTACCATATACAAAAAAAGTAGAACGATTGGAATATGTTGCATGAACGCCATCTATTGAGAAACATATTAGTTATTTTATATAATATTTTTATCATTTAAAATATAAAGTCGAGTCATATAAAATATAAATATGTTAATGTATATATTATTTTCACCCTAAAACAATAACTGAAAAATATTTAAGTTAATTTAAAGAAAAAATTAATTTAACTTAATTTTAATCATTAATAATCAATAACGCACTACCAGTACATTTTTCAGTTTCTAATAGTTGGTTATTACTTTGATAACAAAAATAGCATTTATCAAAAATAAAAATAACAGATCGCAATATTATGAATCGGATACAAAACATTTTCTTAAAAAAAGTATATTTTGTTATGTACATTAAGTTTATTACGTTAATGTATATTTTGTTTTCACTATAAAAACTATAATTGAAAAGTAATTAAGTTAGTTAAAGAAAAAATATCTAAGGTCTTACTTTTAATGGAGTATTAACAATCAATAACGCCTTTCCAGTAAATTTTATAGTTTCTAACAATTAGTTCTCATTTTTATAACAAAAATAACATTTACCAAAAATAAAAATAACAGATCGCAATATTAGAGAGTTTTTGCATACCGTACGTTAGGTTACCGTAGGACGTCCGTTAGCTTTTTCTCCCTAGCGCGCATGCTCAGTTTCCTATGAGCATGCGTGCTAGGGAGAAAAAGCTAACGGACGTCCTACGGTAACCTAACGTACGGTATGCAAAACCTCTCTATTATGAATCGGATGTATATTTTGTTTTCACTATAAAACTATAACATAAAATTATTTTAAGTTAATTTAAAGAAAAAATATCTAAAGTTTTAATTTTAATAGAACATTAATAATCAATAACGCATTTCGAGTAATTTTACAGTTTCTAACAATTAGTTATTATTTTTATAACAAAAATAACATTTACCAAAAATAAGAATAAAAGACCACAACATAGAAATGAATCGTATGCAAAACATTTTCTTAAATTAAATTCCATCAAATTGTTTGCAATGCCAAAAACTAATAACAAAAGAATGTTAGAATACAATGATTTATGAATGCCAGTGAGTGGATTAAACAGAAAAACCAATAATTAATTGTTTGTAAATGATTTTTAAAAGTTAAAATTTGAGTTAACATTTCATTGTGACTCCACATTCAATGATGACATTTCATTCCGTGAAAATAATTTTTATTTATTATGAAAATCAAAATTTGATTCATTATTTTATTGGGGAAAATAATTAGATAACAAATAATTGTCAAAATAATCGTTTCTGTACTAAGCAATTCAAATTAATTTCCGCAGCTAATTTTAAAATTATCCACTAAAAATAAATAAATAACTTCAGTTAAAGAAAATATTTTCAAATACGGTATTAAATAAAAATAACCCTTAATTCACGAAGAATGAATTTTTTCATTTATGTAAGATTAATTTAACTAACGTGACCATTATTTAAAATAATAACTAACGTGACCAAATGTCAATCCATTTCTCATTCATGGAGGAATGTAGCCTAAAAATAACTATATATTTTTACTTAATCAAGATTTTAAACTAACTTCTTCAAAGACGCAATGAAATGCAATTTTCTTTTTGGAGTTGACACTTTTGTTACGTTTTAATGATTTAAATTACAATGAAAGAAATTTTTATAACATGTTTATAAAAGTTATTTTACCTGAGACAAAGGTGTTGTAAGAGAATAGTGAAAGAAAGTTAATATTAGAAATAAGTAGAGAAAGAAAGCATACAGTGGTGTCAAAAGTTTTGCATCGTTTAATTTAAATTCCATGCAATATTTTCAATATAAGAATCGATGTAATACGCTTTTATTACACATCAATAAACTACATTAGTTTGATTTATATTATTATTCAAAATGTTATTGATAAAAATAAGAAGAGAAAGAAAGCACACAATGGTGTCAAAAGTTTTGCATAAATTCCATGCAATATTTAAAAAAAAAAAAAAAAAAAAAAAAAAAAAAAAAAAAATTCGATGTAATATGCTTTATTAATTTGATTTATATTATTGTTCAAAATATTTTACGTTAAAATTTCCAATTATTTGGTTAATTAATGTGTAAGTTTTTACGATATTTATCAATAAATAACGTAATACATACAAAACCTCATTATAACACAGTAGTAAAGAAAATGTAACCTTCTACAATATCTCTTAATTGACTGATCTTTTCATCCTCTAATCAGTCAATTAAATATAGAGCGTGATTGGTTCCTAATTTTTATAAAAACATCTTTTTTTTAAAAATCTTAAGCTTTCTATATATAAAATATAAAACAGCTAATTAAACCATCGACTAAAAATCATAAATAAATTAATTAGTTAAATTAGATTAAATCATAATTATCATAATTAAATCATCTAAACCACCGATGGCAATATAATTTACAAATTCGAATATTTAATAGTATTATTTAAAAAAGATAAATAATAATAACCATTATCCAATGTGAAGTCATATTGGATATTATAAGAAAGTGGTAAAGTACTTCACATTGGACAACGTACATTCAATGTAAAATTTATAGATCCAATGTAAAGTCACATGGGATATTAAAAGAAAGTGGTAAAGTGGTTCACGTTGGACAATGTACATTCAATGTAAAATTTATATATCCAATGTAAAGTCACATTGGACAATGTACATTCAACGTAAAATACATATTTCACATTGGACAATGTACATTTAACGTAAAATTCATATATGCAATGTAAAGCTACATTGGATATTATAAGAAAGTGGTAACGTAGTTCACAATGTAAAAATCATATATCCAATGTAAAGTCACATTCAAAAAGTGGTTCACATTGGACAATATGCATTCAATGTAAAATTCATATATCCAATGTATAATCCATATGTAACCACATATGCATAAGAAAATTTAATCGCTGAAGCTAATATTTCATTAACAACATTTCAAAAACACCGCACAAAATAACAACAACAAAAAAATAAATAAATAAATAAAAGGTTTATATTTACTGAAACATAAAATACGAATAACAAAATTAACAGATTTTTTTTTTCCATACCAAAATTCGCCATACCGCCGCTCACAGAATATCCGAAAAGTATATTATTCAAACATCAACAAAGATGAATATCAGGGCCGCATTTCTCATTCATTGGCCAAACAGTTAAAACGTGTCCTGTCGCCCCTTTTCAAGCGGAAATTAACCTAAAAATAACACGTTCGGCAAATTCGCAGAAAACAATATCCATCTTGCAGCAACATGGCAGATGTGATGTGTGAAAAAAAAACAAAAAAGAAAGAAAAGTTGGTGAGCAAGCAAACAAAAAGGAAAAACAAGGAAAAGTTCAGATAAAACCTAAAAGTAGTGGAATAGAAAACCCGTTGCTCACTCAAACTTGTAAACAGTGAAAGTTGCAGTGAAAAATAAACGTTGGGCGGACTATCAGAGTCGAGAGACAAATGCTTCTATTTTCGGTTACATGGGACCTACCATCAGTTATCGCTTGGCAGCGAACAACGCGTGGAGAAAAATCGTTTGGTCATTTGGTTTCCTCCCTCCCCCTAGACGCCTTTTAGGTGTTTCACATTTTCTTTGTCTCTGATTTTGTGTAATTTTTTTTCATTGTCACACTTTTAGTCGAATTAATTATCATGTTATCCAAATTCGTGGAACGTCAAGTAGTAAATTGATACAAAATATTTATCAAGTTATATTTGACCAATTAGTTGCATAAAATAAATAGATTGGAATTTAATAATATGCATTGAGTATAAGTAAGGGATATAATCATAAGTAGTATAAATTAGTAATTTAAAAATTAATAGCATATGTTCTTAACACTATAAAAATCAAAAATGTTTAAAACTGAATTATTTATTATTATTTTATATTTATTATCATTATCATTTTACATAATACCATAATTATTATTATGGTATTTATAAAAGTGACATCACCAAAAAATGAAAGCGAGAAAAAAGATAGAAAGCAATTATTGAGTTTAGATAAACGAAAAATAAGATTTCAATATCATTTTCGACTAATAACTTCTACATTAATACTTATTTATGTAGTTATAAACAAGATTGATACTTTTTAAATATAATAACTGACATTTACTTTGAAATTTGGAAATAATTCCAACTGTATCACAACGACAAAACATCAACCTTTGCGAATTTAAAAACCAACATATCGTGTTTCTGAAACTTTCTTTTACAGCGTATCCGAGGACACATAATAAAACTAGACATACTGCAAACACACATTATAAAATTAGCGACATTTTATAAAATTAGGTTAAAAAAAAATGGAAGGGATTGGAGAAAAATGCTATTATCGAATTCTTGCCTCTTTGCATATAATCATTTGTTGAAATGTTAAAATGTTAGTAATTTGAAATCGTTTAGCAATAGGTAGTAGTTATCAATGGTAGTCAGTAGGAGACAAGTCTTTTGAAAAGGTTATAAGAAGCAGAACCTCAAATTTCACCTGGTTCAGTTTTTGGAGTGTGACTTATGAAACGTGATGTCTTGGGTTATCATGGAGAAGATTTCGATTCACCAATGCTGGTTCTGATGACAGTAATTTTTGATGCAATTATTGACATAAATGTTGTGCATCAATTATTTAACATATTCCCAGGAAGCTGTAATGGATAACATGTCTTTGATTCCACCAAAACGTCAACATTGTTTACTTTGGATAAGAGTTAGGCTTTTCATCACCAGCATCTAGCCATTGTGTTGTGTGTTTATAATTATCATTCAGTATTCACTTTTCATCACAAATTAATTAGGTTCAGAAAGGAACAATTTCTTTGTCAAATACTGAAGGATGAACGAATATGCAAGCTCTTCAATTTCTGTCTATCTGTCAGCTCGTGTAAAACCCATTTGTCAAATTTTTTCCCCTTTCCAAACGCTTCAAAATGTCTCGGAACTGTTGCTATACCTATTTTAAGATCAAGAACATGCCCTTTAATACACTCATGTCCATAAATTAAGGATAATTTAGAATCACACAGAAATTGAATTTTAAAATAAAAATTTCACCTGTAGAATTATCACACACATCTTGAAGAAGAATATGCAAATTACAGGAAACCACCAGATGGCGCGGATAATACGTCACAATGACGAGAGTGTAAGAGAGGTGGCAAAAAAGTAAAATTTTTCACAAGCGCTTTAAAAGTCTTTCAGTGCAATAACCGCATAGTTATGGCACAAAGGAAGCATTTGGATGATTTTTTACGTGGTAGAGTTATCGGACGACTGGAATGTGGACGTACCCAGCTGGAAGTATCCGAGGAACTTGGAATCGCTCCAGGCTTTGGCAACGATTCCAAGATGATGGTAATGTGAGTAAATGTTACAGCACAGGTCGCCCCCGAGTTACAACGCCGAATGAGGACCGGTATTTAGCAGTTACTGCCAAAAGAAACAGACGGAGCACAGCATCAGACCTGTCTCGTCAGCTCTCTTCAGCTACCGGTTCGACAGTTTCAACGCAGACCGTGTACAGACGCTGATGGCACATTGGTCTATATGCTCGTAGGCCTGTCAGATGTGTTCCACTTACCGCAACTCACTGTCGCCTGCGATTAACCTGGAGTAGAGAGCATGCAATGTGGACATCTCAGCAGTGGTCTTGTGTGATGTTTTCCGACGAGTCCAGGTTTAGTTTGCAGTCTGATTCACGCCGGACTTTCATATGGAGAGCGCCAGGTGCCCGTTACCACCAAGAGAACACCATTGAACGACACCGTTACGGAGGTGCATGATGGCTCGTTTGGGGAGGAATTATTCTTGGTTCCAGAACTGACCTGCATCTTCAGAGTGTAACGATGACAGGCCACATCTATCGGGATGTCATTCTGGAACAACATGTACGTTTGTTTCGGGGCGCCATGGGTGCTGAATTTCTGTTCATGGATGACAACGCCCGTCCTCACCGTGCAAACATTGTAGACGAATGTCTTCAATTGGAGGATATCACCCGTATGGATTGGCTAGCATTCTCACCGGACTTGAATCCAATAGAGCATGTGTGGGATATGCTTGGCCGACAAATTGCAGCCCGTCAATCCCCTCCCACCTGTCAACCGGAACTTCGGAGGGCATTGCTTGATGAGTGGTGTAATATTCCCCAAGATCAGATTGATAATTTGATACTCAGCATGCCTAGGCGTTGTAAGGTCTGTATTGCATCGTCCGGGTGACATAATCCATATTAACCATCATACTAACCATGTTATACTGTTTTTTGTAAATAGGAAGAAAAAAAATGAAAATTTTTTGAAATTTGTTCCAGGGAGTAAAAATTGCAATTTTTATTAATTATGTCAAACATATAGCATCTTTTTTGCTCTTTACCTTTTGTTTAATAAATAGACTTTACAAATAAGTCAAATTTGTTTTGCTTCTGTCTCTTTCTTTGCCTGAACTTCATTATCCTTAATTTATGGACATGAGTGTAGTTGTTGTCAGGTTAGTTTTAACTTTTGCCTTCAGAACATCATTACAGAGGATGCTTTCAGATCTTTCACAGGGTCCATTTTCTAAGCTCAGATCTCCTAACATGAACTTCTCAATTTATCGTCTCACAAATACATTATCTGTAGCATTACTAAAGCTTTCTATTCCACAGCATTTTCATTAGTTGTAGCATTACATCAGCTGTAGCGGTTAGCTTCAACTTTCACTTTCAGGTATCATACGAGGTTCATTTTCTAAGCTCATTTTTCCTGATATGTACTTCTAAAACCATCGTCTCATTGTGAATACATTAGCTGTATTATCATAAGTGCAGCTTTAATGTTTCGTGTAGCTTGGGTAGCAAAATACCTAAGTTTATATTCATACAGAAAAACGGTACATATTTTATAAGATTCGAAGTTTATATTTAAGATTTTTTTTAAAAATTTCAACTACTTATCGAAAAAATATATAATTAGAACGAAAGCAGAATAAGCAATACAATTATACATAACGTTTTATTTACTTAATGCTGGTAGATATATATTCAATAGAACGCCAGATAATAAGAGTTTATGAACAACGTAAAACAACTTAATACATAATTTTAATACATACATCCTAATAATAATATTCAAATGGACCGCTTATCAATTATCAGCTAATTGATAGTTTTCAAATCATCATAGATTACTTAAACGACTTATATTCATTGAAACATTTTAAAATTTGCGATACATAATTCAGATTTTCATATGCTTTGGCATTTATAAGTTTAAATGAAAACCTATTTGAATTGCTTTTAAGATAAAAAAAAAAAACATTATAGATACTATAATATAATGAATGTGGAATCGTTATTTAATAAATATTTATGTTTATCTTGCAATTTATATGGTAACAAAAAAATTTTACTTTTCTACAAGTAATTTCTTTAATTGGAGAAAAACATATATGGTTGAAAATAATTTTCCAAAACAGTACAAAATCAGTACGTAAATAACAGTAAAGTATAAACTTACTAGAAGAACACCAACAAGCTTCATTAGTATATGTTATTGAAAAACAAGAAAAAACGAAAAGATGTTCAAAATCAAAATTTGTTTACCCAAAAAAAAGTTCAGAACTGATCTTGAAAAGTTCTAGGAAGAGGTGAACGTACGATTGTTGAACTATCCCAGGTCAGACTTTGGCCAGTCGCCAATTTCCGGAAAAGATTCTTTGTTTACCTAAACTCGATGGAATTTACAGTTTACCTTAAAAAAAGTTTATTCTAGGATATGGATTTGAAACGTGACGTGAGAAAACTTGCAGCCTTAGCACAATAGACAAACAAGTTTTGTGAAATCTTTTCAGTAATTAGAGCAAAAACAATAAGGAAACAACCATGTACATGGATTTTAATGAACTAAGGCCCTCATTAAATTGTTTACATTTCAAAAACTGAAATTTTTCAAAAGGTGTTCCTAATGATTTTGTTCTTTGAGAAATACAACAGCTAAATGAACTGAAAATTCTTTTGTTTTTTCAGAATGCATCTACGAAAATTTTATCACTAGCAACATCAACATCATCTAAACAAAACATCACGTTGTTCCATTTTTTTATTCAAATAGCATGCCTATACTAGACTTATAACGGCTTCAAGAAGAGGGCCACTTTCAGGTTCATTTTTGGAGCCCAATTAATTTTTATTTACAATCATTATATACATATATACAGAATTTTATTTACATAAAAAATAAAGTTAAAGACAATTTGATTCACAAGTACAGTTCACTCCAAGGACGGAGATTTTCAGAGTTTTCTAGTCTACGACGAATCTAATACACTGGTCTGATGCAGACCTTAATATTACACGGTGTAATACACAAAATCACAAGGGGCTCATTTTGTAAACAGGCGGAAAATCTGGCCTATTCAGTCACTTCAGAGAAAGTAAGAAAAACAACACTTCTAATAGACTCATCGCAGAACTCTATCTCTTATTCACCAAAAAATCTCCTTTTAAGGAAGGGAGGGGGTCAGCTTCTCTCACTTCTCATTGGAGTAGCCATTCCTCAGCTCGTGGTCCATCACCAATCGTGATGGAACAACTCATGGTGTAGTTCATATTCAGTCTGTAGTTGTTTCGACCTGTGAAAGTCACACAGACTTTCGCTAATTTCCTGAGTCTCATTATATATGATACCGAATGTTTGCTATCAAATTTGAGTGATAAGTCGTTTTCATTAGTACAAAACTCTAATTACATGCAATATAATTAACCACAATAATGCTCGTCTGCTGTCAAATTTGAGTGATGGGTTTATTATATATTTTTCAAAAAACATGCATTCCTCTCTCTTGGGAATGAAATGCCAAAATCCTTCTCGTGAGAAAAAAACCCTTCAGTAACAAGTTCAACCTTACCCAGTAGCATTACCACAAAGGTCTGCCGCATTACATACATATTTTGTCACAGTAATTTGAAACAAATCGAGGAGGGTTTGTTCCAATCAGGGCACTACGGATTACATCTAGGGGGAGGAGGTGGTTGCCCCCTTGCCAACATCTCAAGCCCAACGGAATGACTTTTCTCTCAGCATATTTACAGAGCCATCATTGGAAAACTATCTCTGACTATTACAGACTGTCTAAACTATTACAGACTATCTCTAAAAACGTGACAATCCCGTCCAAATCGGGATGTATGGCCACGTTATGCATGCTAGCTATAAAATAATGTTAGGTATGCTATGTTTGGAAATATATTCATATGACTTCCTAAAACAATATTAATGCCATGCCATGATAAGCATAGAAATTGATGAACGATAATCAATGGCGAAGTTCTCTTCGCAAAAACATGCGAAAATGAGCCCGTTAAGTTGTAAATGTGCTTGTGTGTACCGAAGCAGTGGTTGGGAACAAGCGACAGACTATCTCTAAAACGCGACAATCCCGTTCAAAACGGGATGTAGGACCAAGTTATGTATGCTAGCTATAAAATAAACTGTGTTAGGTATGCTGTGTTTAGAAATATATTCATATGATTTCCTAAAACAATATTAATGCCATGCCATGATAAGCATAGAAATTGATGAACGATAATCAATGGCGAAGTTCTCTCAGCAAAAACATGCGAAAATGAGCCCGTTAAGTTGTAAATGTGCTTGTGTGTACCGAAGCAGTGGTTGGGAACAAGCGACAGACTATCTCTAAAAACGAGACAATCCCGTTCAAAACGGGATGTAGGACCAAGTTATGTATGCTAGCTATAAAATAAACTGTGTTAGGTATGCTGTGTTTAGAAATATATTCATATGATTTCCTAAAACAATATTAATGCCATGCCATGATAAGCATAGAAATTGATGAACGATAATCAATGGCGAAGTTCTCTTCGCAAAAACATGCGAAAATGAGCCCGTTAAGTTGTAAATGTGCTTGTGTGTACCGAAGCAGTGGTTGGGAACAAGCGACAGACTATCTCTAAAAACGAGACAATCCCGTTCAAAACGGGATGTAGGACCAAGTTATGTATGCTAGCTATAAAATAAACTGTGTTAGGTATGCTGTGTTTAGAAATATATTCATATGATTTCCTAAAACAATATTAATGCCATGCCATGATAAGCATAGAAATTGATGAACGATAATCAATGGCGAAGTTCTCTCAGCAAAAACATGCGAAAATGAGCCCGTTAAGTTGTAAATGTGCTTGTGTGTACCGAAGCAGTGGTTGGGAACAAGCGACAGACTATCTCTAAGAACGAGACGATCCCGTTAAAAATGGGATGTAGGACCAAGTTACTTATGCTAGCTATAAAATAAACTGTGTTAGGAAGCATGCTGTGTTTAGAAATATATTCATATGATTTCCTAAAACAATATTAATGCCATGCCACGATACACGAAGAAATTGATCAACGATAACCAATGGCGAAGTTCTCTCCGCAAAAACATGCTGTAATAAGCCAGTTAAATTGCAAATGTAATTGTGTGTACCGAAGCAGTGGTTGGGAACAAGGGACAAACTATCTCTTAAAAACGAGACAATCCCGTTCAAAACGGGATGTAGGACCAAGTTATGTATGCTAGCTATAAAATAAACTGTGTTAGGTATGCTGTGTTTAGAAATATATTCATATGATTTCCTAAAACAATATTAATGCCATGCCATGATAAGCATAGAAATTGATGAACGATAATCAATGGCGAAGTTCTCTCAGCAAAAACATGCGGAATACTTCAATGATTTCAATGCCATTCAAACATAAGAGGATATTTTCTCCATATTTTTCAATGTGAACTGTGAAGCAGTGAGGCACAATTTACAGCTTGAATTAATTGAGTTACAATCTAATAATCTTCTCAACAATCAACATTGTTTCAACAATCTTCTTTTGGCTTTCTTTCTAAATATGGGAATTTTTATGTCCCGAAGATGTGATTGGGAACAAATGGGACAAACTATCTCTAAGTACGAGACGATCCACTTAAAAATGGATTGTATGGCCATGTCGTGTATTCTAACTGTAAAATAAAATATGATAGGTATGATATGTTTTGAAATATATTCATATGACTTTCAAAAACAATATTAATGTCATGGTATGCGTTGAAATTGATCAACGATAACCAATGGCGAAGTTCTCTCAGCAAACACATGCGGAAGATTTCAGTGATTTCAATGCTATTCAAACAAGAGAATATTTTCACCATGCTTTTCAATGTAAACTGTGAAGTAGTGAGGCCCGATTTACAGCTTGAATTAATTGAGTTACAATCTAAGAATCTTCTCAACAATCAACAATTGTCAATCAACATTGTTTCAACAATCTTCTCTTGGCTTTCTTTCTAAATGCGGGAGATTTTGCTGTCCTGTAGCTGTGATTGAGAACAAATGGGACAAACTATATTTAAAAAGGAACAATCCCTTTCAAAACGGGATGCCATGTATGCTAGTTGTAAAACAAAATGCTGATTTCTAGTGGAATGTGAGAGTATTGTGTCTGGAAATATATTCATATGACTTCCGAAAACAATATTAATGCCACGTCATGATAAGTGTAGAAAGTGATCAACGATAACCAATGCCGAAGTTCTCTCAACAAAAACATGCGGAAATGAACCAGTTAAGTTGCAAATGTACTTGTGTGGACATCATACACAGAGCACTTGTGAAGCTCACTGTTTACTCGTCGACAGCTGTACTCGCATGATAAGAAACAAGCTACCGGTGTTTGGGTGCAATCCGTTTGAATACCAGAGAAGTAAACTGGGAACAGAAGCTCGGAATCACGCTACCTGACTGACCACGAATTTTAAATGAGAAAAACAGTATTTGGTCGCATAGGGATTATTTAAAAAAAATTCATAATGGGGTGACACGGTTTGCGTATTGACAGAAATATTAAAAAAATATTAAATCTATGTAAAATATTGATAAATAAAATTGGGAATAAAAATAATTCATTCAAGTTCTACAACTTGCAACATGTTTTTGGTGAGATCAACATAATGGTAATAAAGTTTTGTATAGCTATTTTTCAATTCCTTCTATTAGCTCACACTCTCCCCATATATATCTTGTTCAAATTTTCAATCGTTCATAAAATACTTTTTATTCATTGAAATACATTTTTTTTAACTTGTAGTGGATGACACTTGATGTTAATATAGTTTTTTCAAATATTAATTCATTCAGACGGCCTTAGCCCATCATGGGGGTTGTTGCGCCACTGATGATGATGATGATATTTTTTAAAGTAGAATTTCATTTATCATAATGTAATAAAATATGAGTTAAATGTTACCTCATGATTATAAGTCACTTTCTCAACAAAAATTAATTGAAATAAAAATATCGGAATACTTTAAACGTATGAAAGACACTTTTAAAATCTCTGTGATGTTAATATAAAAAATTGTTCCTCATTGGCACAACAGCCCCATGGTGGGATAAAGCCGTCTGACTACTAGCAAATTTTGAGACAGGAGATGCTTTATTTTTACGGGTTAGGGTTGTCAGCCTTACTCCCCACAGTCATATTAGACCGTATACACTAGTCACTAGTCACTAATCACTAGCATTAGTCACTAGTTACTCTGTGGCACTAGTCACTCAGCCATCAGGCCCCAAAATATAAAAAAATACCTTTATAAATTCTTAAGGAAGCATTTATACATCTATTTTGTAATAAAAGTTATTTTGAATACAAAAGAAATACAACCGAATGTTTTTATCATTCAAGAAAACTGATATAAAATATTATTTCCGCATTTATTGGGTTTCATTATATAAAATTCCTTACCTGTACATTATTTATTTTATATAACAATAATAATCAAATTTCTAATGCTTTGTGAATTTCGCACGCTAGTACTTGAAGTGATTACGGCTTGATGTTTGAAAATAATAACAATAAATCGTCCCTATTGATTGATTGATACACAAATTTACTCCAATAATCACTGTTTATCAGTTCTTCAGTGCAATATTCAACCTTGATCTACGATCAAATCAAACTTCATCTACTCGTATCACATTATCAGTTGAAACACCAAACTTTGAATGGAAATTAAACAATAAACAAATCGAGGCTTGTGATATTCCAGAAGAAAAACGATCGAATTTATTTGTAATACTAAATATGGAGTTCTAAAATTATTATGGCTTCATTTAAAATCTTAAGAATAAGTCCCAGTAACTTAACTCATATACTTAAATTGCTGTTAAAACTTCTTTAGGTAAAATATTTCATACATATTGCGGGTAAAAGTAAATTTTTTTTCTAAAATAAAAATAAATAAATAAATAAATAAAAAATAAAAAATAAAGTTATAAATAAGTTATTTTGCATGTCCTTAAAGATTTTTTTTTGAAACAAAAAGTTATTTTGATTTAAAATTATTAGTGCAACCACTCTTGAATTTTGGCAACAGCTATTTCAGCGCATCAGCTGCGCGTCCTTTGTAAAGTGAACGAACTTCTTCAGTGGTGGCCAAGAACTATTCTGGAGAGATTAAATGTAATCCCCTTATTATTATTATTATTATTATTAACTTTTTTATGTTTGTCACCGCTCCTTTCATATAAATGGCAACAGGTACTTCAGGGCATCAGTAGCGCCCTCTGTACAGAGAACGAACTTCATTATTGGGCAAGTACTATTCTTAATAGGTTAAATGTAACGTCCTTTCCTTTATTATTATTAATTTTTTGATTTTTGTCCACATGAAACTAAAGATTCAATAAATAATTGTTATATAACTTGGGTCCATCATATTTAACCTTATATCACTCTTTCACATTAAGTAAATATTAATTAGCTGTTGCTTTCAAACGCAGGGCACTTTGTCCAAAAATCATTCGCCGTTATAAAGGCAGATATGGACATACTGTATGCACATTTTGCCACAAACGCTTTGTAAACATCAGCAGTGCTCACTGTAAAGAGAACAACGAACATCTTCAGTAGTAGACATAGACACTTGATTAGCTATAATAGTCAGGTTATGATTTGAATCTTAATAATACCTGCTACAAGAGGGAATTCCCGGAACAGATTGTGCAATAGATATTATATTTGATTTAATTCATTTTGAAAGGAATTAAATTGCAATACCTACTTACTAATGAGCCTATTTATCTGCTTATGCATTGTAACATTTATAATAAGAAAATTTAAAAAGTAGAAAAAAATTACAATACCTACTTACTAATGAGCCTATTTATCTGCTTATGCATTGTAACATTTATAATACGAAAATTTAAAAAATAGAAAAAAATTACTTTTTTTCCCTTTAAAACAGTAAGAATAAAAATTAGACAAGAAAAAAAAAATGTCTCGAAATTTTTATTTCTAGCTCAAGCAAGAGGTAAAAATTCAAAAGTACAAGCTCAAATGTTCGCATTAAATTCAGTCACCAAATTAAGATAGTAGTCACTAGTAGTTAAGTAATAAGTTACCAGTCGTAAATATAGACACTGATTAGCTTTAATAATCAGGCTACGATTTGAATCCTTAGAATGGCGGCTATTGGAGGGAACTCCCGGAACAAACTGTACAATAGACATTATATTTGATTTAATTCCTTTTGAAAGGAATTAAATCGCAATGTCTACTTACTCGCCGGATGTATCCTATATGTATCCTTATGTATTGTTACATTTATAATAAGAAAATTTTAAAAATAGAAAAAATTACTTTTTTTCCCCTTTAAAAGAGTAAAAGAGTAAGAATAAAAATTAGACAAGGGAAAAAAAGAAGAAACCTGTCTCGTAATTTTTATTTCTACCTGAAGCAAGAGGTAAAAATTCCAAGTACAAGCTCAAATGTCCGTGTTAAATTCAGTCACCAAATTAAATCTTAAACAAATCAAACTTTTTTAACGAAACTCAAATTTTTTTCTTTTCTTACCCCTTTGGTTTATTTTGTTTAGACATGCATTCCGTGTGAAACCAATGCATTTTAAATCTTTTACTCTCAAGGGATTCTTTTCTGAGACGTGGAATATCACGGAGACGGAACAGAAAATTAAAAAAAATAAAATAAAATAAAAATAAAATAAATAAAAAAAATGGCGAGAACCTGGCCGCTTAGTAAATGCGTAACTTTTTCGCCTTTTTAAAACCTTGGCAACCGTGTAATTACACCTTGCTCCCTTATTTACGTAAATGGAACAAAACATACAACAAACAGCAAACCAAAAATTTTTACCTTTGTTTTCTTTTTGCCAAAAGACGCCAAACTTGGCATTTTTTTTCTTTCTTTTTGGCGATTTTCTTTTTCTTCTGTGAATTTTTTAAATCTATATATCCTACAATAAAGGCGAATTGTGTTGGTGCATGGGGGGTTGAGTGAGGGAGGGGGGTTGCGTAACGGGCGAATCCAATTGCCGGTGTCACTGTGTGATAGAATGGTCCCCAGGGGGTGGTAGGGGGGAGGGTCGCCGGCAATGACATAAGTGGCCGTGTAGAAAGATAATTGTGTCTAGGAGGAGAGAAAAACGGATTGAGAGAACAAATTTCGGGAATAGTGTCTGTCAGATTGAGGTCGCCATGATAGAGAGTTGGCTACTTGGCAAGATTTGGTGGGCTCAGAGGAAGAACAACAATTACAGAATTGTTTCGGCGGTGGTTATGGCGTGGCGTCTCTCAAAAAGATTTTTTTTTCTGATGCCTTGCGCGCTAATTTAAATCAACTAAATTAACATGTAGAAATACAGTTAATTAAACAATATATTATATAGAAAATGGAAAGTCTTAGTCATTAAATTTAAATTCAAATTTCGATGTAGCTGGATGCATCTGCTTTGATTTTTCCAGTACTTTTATGGTTTGGTATTGTTGTTGAACATCAATGGGCTCGTGTGCCATTTATGCATTGCCTTCCTGGAGGACTTTTAGAAGTAATTGCCTTTCGTTTGCCTTTGTCACTAAATTTAAACATAAATTTCAATATGGATGGATGCATCTACTTATCTTTTATATTTTACTACCATTTAATAGTTTGGTACTGTTGTTGTTGTTGTATATCGGTGGGCTCGTGTGCCATTTATGCATTGCCTTCCTGGAGGACTTTTAGAGGTAACTGCCTTTTTTTTACATTTGGCCTAGTCATTAAATTTAAATATAAATTTCAATGTGGATAGATACATCTACTTTGTCTTTTATCGTTTGGGAATGTTGTTGTTGAACATCAGTGGGCTTGTGTTCATTTATGCATTATCTTCCTAGATGACTTTTAGAGGTACCTGCCTTTCTTTTTCCTTTGCCTTAGTCATTAAATGCAAATACAAATTTCAATGCGGATGGATGCCTCTGATTTGTCTTTACCAGTACTTTTATGGTTTGGTATTGTTGTTGAACGTCGGTGGGCTTGTGTGCCATTTATGCATTGCCTTTCTGGAGGACTTTTAGGGGTATGCTTTTGTTTCTTCTATGTTTGCCTTTGTTTTGGAAAGTTTTTTGTCATCGTATATTTAATTTAAAGTTTTATGTTCTTTCTTGATCTGCAAATGAAATTTTTGCAGTTCATTAAATCAATTCATTGAATTTCAATTTCAATTTGGATGAATACATCTGCTTGTATTTTCCTATACTTCTATTGTTTAGTATTGTTGTTGTTGATGACGATGAACATTGGTGGGCTCGTTATTAATCAATTATGTTTAACACTATTCCAATAACACAATTGAAATCAATTATGCTTAATACTATTACAATCACACTATTAAAATCAATTATGCTTAACACTTTTCCTATCAATTGTGCTTAATACCATTCCAATCAATTATGTTTAACACTATTCCAATCACAAACAATTTCATTAACATTCATTAACTTGTAATAAAGTTGAAACATATCAAAAACAAATATTTTAGCATATTAAATTTAAAACTATGTACGATAAAAAGTAAGTATATATATATACTTACTTTTTTTAAAAAAATTTATAAAATTATTATAATTTAAATTTTAATAAAAAGAAGCCTAAAATAAATAATTTAAATAAAAAGATATTTAGAATCAACTTTATATACATGTTGTATAAAATATTTTTAAAATTTTATACATGGCAGTCTAAAAATAAAAAAAAATCGCCCATTTATTCAAAAGCTTTTAAAGCAACTTTTACAAAAATTATAAATGGATATAAAGTAGTTATTGCTATGTAAAACGATTAAAATTTCACTTCAAATCAACTCTTAAAAAAATTCATTATCAACGTTATGATTGATTTGAAACATTTCAAACATGCCTTTCTTATTAAAGGAATTAATTGCAAAGTTCGCCAACCTTGATAAGTACAAGGTCATCTAACTTACATATTAAATATGTAAATCCATTCTCTATGACGAAATAGCGAATAGCAAGCGACTCTTCAATTTTATATGCGCTTTTCTTATTCAACCATTCTATTTTACATTTTTACAAAAGTTCTTCCAGATATTTGTTTGTTGCATGCATGCATTTTTACAGAAACTTGAATAATTCATATATTCGTGCATCAAGTGAAATTTCTTTATAATTTATTTCCCATTTCTTGTCCATTTCCGATTATTTGTAACCAGAAACCAAGCTACATATTTTCACTATAAGAATGGAAGCATTACATAATAGAAAAACCTGTTGCTTTTTTTTTTGTATCTGTCACCATATATATAAAGAGCAAGCATTTTGAACAAAAGGGCCCATTGGTTATAATGATAAACAAAAGAATAAAATTAAAATTTCATTCATGGTTTCATATACATGTATACTTCTGAACATTTACTTGTAAGCACTTTTGATATACAAACTTTCTTAAGATACTCTTCATAGAATTACGCCATCTTTAAATTCACCCTATCTAGCATTTATGATTTTAATATTTTATGATCAGCAAATCGTTTAGAAGCAGCCTATGCTTTAAGATGAAGAAATAAGCATAAATCACTTGGAGCAAGATAGGGGGTGCAAGGATTCCAAAAAGAAAACTTAATATGTCCGGACAGTGGGCGTATTAGTTGTAGCAATGTGCACTTTAGACCTTGAATGAATTTTTTCTACTTTCGGTTAACTCTATCCTAATACGATTGAATTGAGGGCACAAGAAAAAACTGTACAGTGTGCACAATATACATACGCTGTACTATACATATATATACATACGCTGTACTATACATATATATACATACGCTGTACTATACATATATATACATACAAAAACATATACCAAAAATTCTACACAATCAGATGAATTTTAATTCTTAGTCGGTATAGGACACGCTTAATTGCCATATTATTATGAGCAGTTACGAGGTTATAGCACGTGAGCATATTTTTGCATTGTAAAACAGATTTGAACTTCCAATTCGTTTTCGCTGGGTCAATATGAACGGTTATTCTGTCTAGTCCTTGTTATCGGAATACTTCGATGGAGATGACTTTACTTAAATCCAGTCAAGCAGCGAGCAAAAATAGCATGGTGTATAATATTCTGAGGGTATATATATTCTATACAAAATTTATTTTGCGTGTGTGTATATGTTGTGATATATTACTTTATTCCATGTCGAAACTTTTGTGTTTCGTTTTGACTTATAAAATTTCATAAAAAAAAAAGTATAATTTAAAAAATATATATATTGAAAAATGTTTAAATATGTGTTCGTGTTTGTCAAAATGTCTGTTTTTGTATGATTAAATTAAAATTGCAATTTCTTGTACTTACTTCACAACTAGAACTTTTTCTTAGCTTTCTAAGTTGTC
Source organism: Caerostris darwini (assembly GCA_021605075.1). NCBI lineage: Eukaryota > Metazoa > Arthropoda > Arachnida > Araneae > Araneidae > Caerostris > Caerostris darwini. The sequence goes on along the minus strand of BPLQ01007705.1, from coordinate 78,427 downwards.
CAGTAATGAAACAATGCTTTATTAGAATTTGAATAAATGAAACGTTCTCTATTATCAACGAGTGGGTTTCCACCAGATATTCAAATGTCATGTCGTGGAAAGAAAGCCAATCAGAACCCTGAGTGGGAAGGATATCAAGGTTTCGATTGGTTGGCTGTACATTGCAGTTAGTACTGGTGGGAACCCACCTTCAGGTTTTTGGGGTCACTGAATCATCGAAAAGAATACTCATTTCCCAAAAGAATCGTCATTTGCTCATTTGTTCTTAAAAGAGAGTTTAGATATCTCCAAATTAACACCAAATGGGAAAAGAGCACGGAAATGAAGATTGTCAACGTCAGGATACAATTCTGTATCTTGACATAGACAATCTTATAGTATAACTCTATTTTCGTGTTCTTTTTCCAGTGTTAGTTTGGAAATATCTGTACTCTATCTGATCTGATACAATTAGTATCTTGACAAGATACAATTTTGTATCTTGATACAATTAGTATCTCGTCAAAATACAATTTTGTATCTTGATAAAATTAGTATCTGAGATAGAAATTTGTATCTTAATACAATTAGTATCTTGTCAAGATACAATTAGCATCTCAGATAGAATTTTGTATCTTGATACGATTAGTATTTTGTCAAGATATAATTAGTATCTAAAATAGAATTTTGTATCTTTATACAATTAGTATCTTGTCAAGATACAATTTTATGTCTAATTTTTAATTAATACGTACTTAATTAAAAAGTTAACGTTAAATTAACGCCACGTGTGTGTCAAAATAAAAAAATGAATGAAATGCAAGATATTAGAAGAGATAAAACGCTCTATCACATTATGCAAACTATACATGTTACAAACTTATAAATGTTAATTTAATCTGTAAAAATGCTTCATCATTGTGATAAATAATAACAAGGAAACTATTTATTCGTTGCTTTCCTTAAAACCAAAATTCCAATTTTTTTTTAACGCAAAAATCATCCTCATTTTTTTTATAGAACTCTCTTCTACATTGGCAGTAAGTACACTTACTAAAAAAATTTCCCGGAAAGGTAGTCCGTTTTGCATGGAAATGTGCGATTAAATTACGCACGCAAATCGAATAAGAGTTTCGATTTTTATCGAAGCAACAAAGAAACCGAGAATTTTTAAAATATCAATTACAGTTAAAAGGAAAATTTTAAAAAATAATAATAAATAAATAATAGCATTCGATTTCCAAATCGTACGACAATAACAAGAATGTAAAAAAAAAAAAAAAAAAAAAAAAAAAAAACTAACATAAATATTTTGATACAATGGAATAATTTTATCGATTGCGGAAGATCGCAGTAGAAGGAAAATAAAGTTAATCGTTCTCTATAATTAAGACAAAGTAATTTTTTCAAAATAATTTTTAAAAAAATAAATAATTTTTATGTAATAAAAAATATTTCGTGAATAATATTGACACAAATATCATAATGTATTGGATTATTATGCAATTTTTCCCCTAAACATTTAAAGTACGAAAGCTGTGCTTAAATTTATTCAAATACCAAACTACGGTCGTTTTGATTACGCTGGTGGTGTTTATTGCAATCACTACTTTCAGATTGAGAAGTCTTGATGATGACAGTGACAACGTGAGTAAAACGTCTCGCATCAGTCAGGCTGTTTAGTGATGAGGCGTTTCTTCCATGCTACTCGAATGTGGTGCATTTATTCCTAAAAGTATTATCGGAAAGAGTTGTCTTCTCCTTAGCACTCTTCGTTCATAAGGAAACGACAACATCATATAAGCAAAACAAAAAAAGGAAATAACAAAAGTATCGAGTTTCGAACCAATCACCACTAATTCTGAAAGTCCGCTCCAGCCGTCTAACTTAGTATATATATATTTATATATGTGTGTGCGTGTAGAATGGATGCGCGGACATATATAGAAAAATTGTGTTATTTTCCTAATTTTTTTTCGTTTAATAGCTGAATTATTCTTGATAAAAAATGACAGAGTGTAAGCCAGAAATTAAATAATTTGTTTTTTCTTTCAAAAATTTTTTTCTAACAACTTTAACCCTGAAAGTCTAGCGCTATCATGAAAAAATTTCAAAAATGCCTCACCCGCACGATCGTACGTTCTCGGACTTAAAAGGATACAAGGCGATTAACACAATCGTCATCATGTCGCCTCGTTTCTGAAATCAATGACAATAACGAATACTGCAGTCCGGTTTGAACCTGAGCCCTTATGCATGAATAGTACATTTCAAAACTGATTTCGGGTTTGAAACCCGATTAACGAAGGCAAATTAGGAGAGGGGGGGGCAAAAGCAATGTAGCAGGCCTCGTAGCATCCTGGCAAATGCTGAAACTGCTATATGTCAAGTGTCTATACCGATATAACACGATTAACACAATCATCATCAAGTTTCCTCGTTTCTGAAAGCAATGGCAGTAACGAATACGCAGATTTGAACGTGAGGCCTTATGCATGGATTGTACACTTTTAGAACTGGCTTAGGGTTAAAAGAGGGTAGGCGGCGGGGAATTGTAGAAGCAATGTAGCTGGCCTGGTGGTATCCTGGCAAATGCTGAAACTGCTATATATCTAGTGACTTCAATGAAGAAAAACTTCAAGTCAAAATTCTTGTCTCGTAATCAAAAAAAAAAAAAAAAAAAAAAAAAAAAAAAAAAAAAAAAAAAAAAACCAGTTAATGTTTTTTTAATAATATATGCAACTTACAAATAAGCCACTGACTCAAAAGTGTTAAAAAACTTTAACATTAAAAAAATATTCACTGATTTCATGATTAATATATTATTTAATATATTATTTAATTTTTGTAGTACAGATTATTTATTTTATTTATTTATAATATTAATCCATAAAAATATAATTAACAATATTTGGTTACATGCATCGGACTGGAACGGCAAGATTCAGTGGTGGTCTTTATTATTATTATTATTATTATATTTATTTTTATCTTTTTTACCAAGTCTTTTATTTTGTGTTACGCAAAATTTGTTTAGCCTTCGCAATTTGCAAAATGCCTCCAAGTAAAATCAACAAAATTAAAGTGAGGGGTTTGAAACCCGATTAGCAAAGACAAATTGGGGGAGGCAAAATGTAGACACAATTTTGCAGGTATCATGACATCCTGGCAAATGCTGAAATTGTTATATGTCAAGTGTCTATACCGATATAAAACGATTAACACAATCCCCATCAAGTTTCCTCGTTTTTGAAAGCAATGAAAGTAACAAATACCGCACGCAGATTTGAACCTCAGCTCTTATGAATTGATTGAACAGTTTAGTTTGGGTTTAGGATTCGTAAACCCAATTGGCGAAGATAAAATGAGGGGGCGATTGGCTAAACGTAGACGCAATGTAGTAGACCTCGTGGCATCCTGGCAAATGCTGAAACTGCTATATATCTAGTGACTTCAACGACGAAAAACTTCAAGCCAAAATTCTTACCTGGTAATCAAAAATAATAAAAATACTGATGTTTTCTAATAATATATGTAACTTACAAATAAGCCACTGACTCAAAAGGGTTAAAAAACTTTAACATTAAAAAAAGTTTTCACTGAATTCATGTCTATAATATTAATCCATGAAAACATAAGTAACAATATTTGGTTACATGCATCGGACTGGAACGACAAGATTCAGTGGTGGTCTTTATTATTATTATTATTATATTTATTATTATTTTTTTTTACCAAGTCGTTTTATTTTGTGTTATGCAAAATTTGTTTAGCCTTCGCAATTTGCAAAATGCCTCCAAGTAAAATCAACAAAATTAAAGAGTCATGAAAAAACAGAACGCATGGCTGGTTTATTTCTCAGCTGGCGTTGTTTTCATTTTGGTTTGTTTTTCTGCACACACAATGGGTTTTTTAGAACCTTGTTATTGTTAGTTGGAGTTCAAAAGGTGGAGATTATATAATATCCCGTAGAGTTTATTCTAATATGACGAACAGAAGACCGATCAGTTTTATTTGTTTAAGAGATCTGTCATTTTTTGCATACAGAGAGAAAAATAAATGATTTTGTTTTAAGTTTAACGATCGCAAGATTACTGTAATAAAGAATCGTTGGAAATCGGTGTTTTATAAACAAATTATGAAAATAGTAGATAAACGAAAAATATGCCTTCAATTTTTTTTTTTTTTGTTTTAGTATAAATATTTATTGAAATTTCTTAATAATATTCTTTAAAATAAAAAAAAAATGCAGTTTTCAACTATATTCTGTTTAACCAATACAGAAAATTTTATTTTATTTTTTAATGCAAAACGATAGGATTTTTAAAAATAATTGTAGTCAATTGTGATTTTAAAAAGTTTATAACAAATGATTATATTGATCATATTTTATAGTAACATATGATAATAATAATAATTATATTTTTATATGGAAGTAGAAAAAAAAAAATGTTTCTCTTTTTGGAATTAAATGATATAGTAGTCATTATTACATAAAAATGGTTTCTTTCTCTAATAATATTAATTGATTATTTTTTTTACCTAATTGTTGTAGTACAGATTATTTATTAATAATTAAATGATAGTCATTATTACACATAAATGGTTTCTTTCTTTAAGAATATTAATTGATTAATATTTTACCTTAATTTTCGTAATACTAATTCGTAATAAATAAATAATAGATTATTTATTTTAATATTGATTATGATTTACAGATTATATTGATCATATTTTTATAACAACATACAATAATAACTATAATTATATTTTATATAGAATCTAGAAAAAAAACCTGTTTTATTTTTGGAATTAAATGATATAGTAATTCTTATTACACAAAAATGGTTTCTTTCTTTAATGACATTAATTAATTAATATTTTATTTTAATTTTCGTAATATACATTATTTATTTTAATGTTTATTATGACTTATCACGATGAAAATTTGTAAGCGATTTGTTTTACAAAAAAAAAAAATCACAAATTAATATTTATTGTAAAAACAAATAAATATCAAACAATTTTAAGAACGAGTTTTAATTATGTTAGAATATAAAGATAAAAAAAAATAGTAGAACAATTTAGCTTCAAGAATATAAAATTGAAAATCAATGTTAGTTTTATAATCCTAAATTTTTACTAACATTAAAAAAAGAAATGTATAAAAACACACAAATTCTAACTATAACATTTAACTGACAGATTAAATGAACGCAAAATTATTTTTAGACGTTTCTGGATAAATGAAGTCATGTTTAAGTAAAACAAAAAAAGTGAAATATATCTAAAGGGAAAAAATAGTTTTAAATAAATTTTTCCCGTAAGTACAAAAACATTTCTATGACTTTTAAAAATCATCCGATTCGTTTCCCTGATGTTAATTTATTTCCTTCTTAGGAACCCATACGTAATTAAGTTTCAAGCTTTCTTTTCTTCCATATAAGGTCCACCGATGTTAAAAAAATGCTTTTTCATTATCTAGTACATAATTACGCTTCAAGCTTCATTTTCTTTAAGTATATACTTTGTGCCAGATTCAGAGCAACATGCGCAGGCGTCCGTTGCAGTCACTGCTTTCAGAAACCTGGAGATTCGTTGGCGACGATAACAATGTATCGATAAATAGGCTACCAAGGGAAAATTTTCCTATTTACTCTTATCTGAATGTTAATTACCCTCAAAATTCTCCTATCGATGGACTATTGGTAAGGAGAACACATAAGGCCCACTGTTGTTTAAAAAAAATGCTTAAATCTGATATATGAAATTTTTTTCATTATCCGATCTCATATGTTGATAACATTATTGAGAGAATACTATTAAAGTATGTCAATGTTATATTAGGATGGGCTACTTTATGGGGAACATGTCCGGTATTGCTTTTCGAAAATAATTTTAAAGCTATTTGACCCATATTTGAAAGTTATATCAGAGAAATATGGGGCCTAATAGCCGAGTGAATAGCACTCTGGCGCTCGGTACCCTATGTTTCGGGTTCGACACCCAGAGGTGCCATGGAAGTTTGTAGTGGTTCGGAATCTACTTTAAACTGCAGATCCCGGTCTAACATGACTAAAGACCGTTGGGCTGACAACCCTTCCCCATAAAAAGAAAAACATCTATTTCGGAATCTGCCAACAAACGGACGGCTATGGACATGGACTGTAGTGTCAGAGAGTTAAAGTTAGAGTTAGTTAGTTATTAGAGAAATCTCAAAAATTTCACTTTAAGAAATTCACACCGATAAAAGACATTGTATCACAAAAAGGACTGAGTTTACTTATTTATAGAAATAGTGTTTGCAACGCACGCCACCAAAGGGAAAAGATATCGAGTGCTAGTGCTATATGTTAGATGTGCTAGTGCGCAAAAATTTACATTTGATTTCTGGTATGACTTAACAACATGCTTGATATTTTAATAACGCGTTCATAACAATGACTTTGATTGCTTTTAAATTTAGATTGATTATTTATTTATGCATTTTTGCAATTATCGATATGAGATTATTTAATAGAGATAGCATGTCAATGTAAAATTATTTTACATTGACATGCTATCTCAAACAAATTTTAAAATAAGGAAAATTTGCGAATTCATGTCTATTATCACGCGGTCATAGTTGATGCTTAGGATAAAGAGTGATCATTATTTGAATAAATAAACAAGAAACAACAGTTTATTTAAAATCATTAATCATACTTTTCTCTCATGCCACTACAGCTGCAGATTAGTAGCATGCTAACCCTTTTAGCACAACTTTGCAGGCGTAAATGCCAAATTTACAGGGCAATTTGCTATATTTACAGTAATTAATGTCAAGTTCGCATTGCTTAATGCCAACTTTACAGGGGCAAATACTAACTTTAAAGGGCAAACTATAAACTTAGTGTACTTCGTACGTAAGTTTGCTATTATTTAGTGTTTTAAAGAAACAATTAAATAAAGAATAAATTTTTTCACAAACTAGGTGCAAGTAGATATAATCCAGGAGTAATAAATGGTTTTCTTTTGTCGTCGGTTTGGTTTGGTTTGTTGCTCTATGGTCATATTTCTAGGCTATTTAGACCGGGACCTACAGTTTAATGTGGATCCCGAACCACTCACAAACATCCATGCCACAGCCAGGATTAGAAACTGAAGCCTGTGGTACCAAAGGCCAGAGTGCTAGCCAATTGGCCACCTCGTCGGAGTAGGAGAGCTATGCCTATGGCGGAGCCACAACTATTACAAAATGCATTCACATTTTGCCATTTCAATTTGAAACAAACAAAAACATGATTCTGTGCCCTCGAAACCATTTCCCCTGTGTCAAAATGAAGGACTTTCCAGCCTACGGATTTATCGTATATTTCCTAACATAACCTTAAGTTAAGTATACCTTTTTAGGCATGCTTAAACCGTGCTCCCTTGCCGAAGCGAGGGAACACGGTTTACCAAGTCACTTTGGCCATTGTCATTAAAAAATAAATAAATAAATATTTCTCAATTCAATAAAAAAAAAAATTTCTGATGGAATAAAAATTTATAATTAAAAAATATTAATTAATTAAAAATTTAAATATTAATTAATCAATCAATTAAAAATAATTATTTATTTATTAGAAAAAAATTGTCAAAATGCATTTATTTTGACAAACTTAATAAAATATAAATCTTTCTGTAACTTAAAATTACATTCATAAGATCACTGTCGACAGTTCATACAAATCCCATAACGTTTAACCAATGAAAGATTATTGGATATTTATGCCTCATATTTAACCAATCAGAGTTAACGAAGTAAAAGAAGCATACAATAAAAATAAATAATTTTAATTTAACGAAGTAGCATGACCTTTGACATGGTTTTATTTCATTTCTCACGTGTTTTCTTATGAAATGAGATAAGAGTTAAATATGATTTGAATTTTCCAGGTTATTTAAGCACCTACCATCATTAGTCAGGATCTCTACGATGGAAGTTTTCCCAAGTTTTCTATAATACGACACATAAATATGACGCCCTAAAAGTCTTTCTAAAAGGCATCACTTTAATTTATACCTATTGGCGGACTATTCATGGCGTACATAACAGAATAAAATGCCTACAAAATACTAAAGTGATAAAAAAAAATTTTATTTTAAACATAATTAAATTTTTTTTTTATCAAAGTGCAAATAAAAATGATTTTATCTTTAAAATTAATTTATATTTTTAAAACAATTAATTAACAGTATATTTCTATTCATATATAAAAGGTATAACACGATTGGTATGAAGATATTTTTAATGTTATTAAAGAGAAAGAAAATATTCTAAAGTAAATGTGAAAGCATAAAAACTATTGTTGTAAGATAAGAATGAAATTGAAACTTTGTTATTTACTTTTTAACGATTCAGTCACTTTTATATAATGCATGCAATAAAAATAAATATACAAAAACAGTTTTTAATAATCAGATAAGGCCGAAAGTAAAGGCTAATACATAAAAAAAAATATCAAAGGAAAAAATATGTTGCTAATCATAATAAAGAATAATGATAAGAGATGATGTTAAAATCAATAAGTAGAAAAAATAAAAAAAATATCAATAATTTTATAAACTATTGTTATTACGCTAAGCTATTTTTTGCACGTAGACTTAAAAATTTAATATGATTTCCCATAATAATAAAAAAAATATGGTCTTATCAATTCCAAAACACAAACTAATACAAGTGAAATAAAAACCTCTTCATAGACTAATTTTGTACTTGACGATATATTGCAGATATTTCTATGTTGCCACATAGAAAAAAAAATATTCGGCATAAAATTATCTAAAAAAAAGGGAGGAAAAAAAAATACAGCACCTGTTATTGTAAATTTTAGACTAGTGTAAATTGATGGTAAACAACTATTACTAATTTTTAAAATTATAAATAATTTACGGAAATAATAAATAAATGTTTTTATAATAATTTTATTAAAACTAAATACATTTTAATTCAAAAATAAATGAATAGAAAAATTTTGATCCATTGAATTAAATAGATTAACGAATGCGTTCAAAAATTTACTATAAAAATTAATTCATAAAATTATTTAATTACAAATGCGTTTAAAATAATAAATAAATGCGTTTATAATAATTTTACTAAATCTAAATATATTTTAATCCAAAAACAATTGAATAGACTTATTTTGATTCATTGAATTAAATAGATTAAAATTTTTTTAAACTTTTATTTTGTAGAATTACCATGGAAAATTTGAAAACATCTAAAAATCATATTTAAGATATCTTACGATTCTAACTGCTTTTAATTGTGAAAAAGGATTTATGTATGTGTTGTATAAAAAAAACATCGAAATAAATAATAAGTAAAATGAATTTACATACACATTTAAAAAAAAAAAAAAATTTTAAAATAAGGAAAATTTGCGAATACATTTCTATTTTCACGTGCTGATTGCTGAGAATAAAGAGTCATCAATATTTGAATTAACAAACAGGAAACAGCAGTTTATTTACAATAAATAGCTTAAACTTGCCATTCAAAAATACCTTTCGAAATTCAAGGACATCAAGACAACAAGCCGCATTAAACTTCGAATATCAAGTATCAAAAATTTGTATTCTTTACATCACGAACTATTAACAATTTTTAATCAACTACCTTACTACAAAAGGAAAATGGCAAATTTAAAAGAATGGATCGTAAACTCCATCTCTCGTTATGCAAACTACAAGAAAAAAAATGGCGAGAAATGGACTTTGTATCCTCTAGTATGCAAATAAAAATTCGAAAATGGAACTGTTGTAGAAATCGTTATTATTATTATTATTATTATTATTTCATATTCTGGATGTTAAAAAATCATTTTGATGAGAAGTTTAATAAATGCATCCAGAATTATTTGCAGAATAATTGCTTTAACATAAATTAAACTACAATAATTGCATCCTAAATATACATCCAAATTTTTTTTTCAAAGTTACATGAAATTTATGGATTTTCTTCTACTAATAATGTTTTTAGATTATCAGAAATTTTTATAATTTTGACTGCAATCTATTTCTCATTTAAATATTTATCTTCATATTTACTTTATTTAAAACAATTTTCTTATCATTTTTCAAATCCTTTAAATATTTTGAAATTTCGATTGTATCTGAATCTCATGATCTGAAAAGTTATGTATTTAATAATTGATATTCTATGATTCTAAATTCTTAATTTCTAATCTTTTTTTTTAACTTTATTAAATTTCATTATCCATACTTTTTAAAAAAAAAAAAATAAATAATTTATATTATAGAATTTTAATAATTATATGGTAAATATCATAGAACGTCAATTATTAAATAAAAAAAAATGTTACAGTTATTAAATATAAAAAAAATTTAACAGTTTTTCACTATTCAGATTCGTTCATTTCATCGGTCCAGTTCAATAGGATTTTCAAGTTCAGTTTATCAGATTACAAAAAATAGAACAAATTTAATTGTTTAACTTTATTAAATTTCATTATCCATACTTTTTAAAAAAATAATTTATATTATAGAATTTTAATAAATATACGGTAAATATCATAGAATATCAATTATTAAATGCATTCGTTCATATTCAGATTCGTTCATTTCATCGATTCAGTTCAATACGGATTTTCAAGTTCAGTTTATCGAATTAGACAAACTACTTAGAACATTGCCACCAATTGAAAAATACTTCAAGGCTGACTTGTTGCGCAGAAAAAGAAACTGTTTCTAATAATTCTTCATGCATTTAATACCAATATACATCTTTTTAAAAAAAAACTTTACATACATTATTAAAAAAATGGAAACATTAAAACCACAGTCACTGCAAATAACTCGGTAATCTGCATGAATGACAATCATCAAGTAATATTTTCTTCCATCTTTATTAAAATTTAACTCACTTTCTTTCATTTTTCTTATAATTTTTTCAAACCTTTGAAGTATTAGAAATTAAGAATTTCTAATCTTTTTCTTAACTTTATTAAATTTCATTCTCCAATACTTAAAAAGTATGGAGAATGATTATTTTTTTATTATAATTAATTTAATTAGTAAATTATTTTTATAAAAAAATAATTTATATTATAGAATTTTTAATAAATATCATAGAATATCAATTGTTAAATACATTCGTTCATATTCAGATTCGTTCATTTCATCGATTCATTTCAATTCGATTTTTCAAGTTCTGTTTATCAGATTACACAAAATAGTTAGAACAATGCCACCAATTGAAAAAATACTTCAAAGCTGACTTCCTCCATTGAAAAAGAAACTGTTACTAATAATTCTTCATACATTTAATACCAATATCCATTTTTTTTTTTAACTTCATATACATTATTAAAAGAAATGGAAATAATAAAACCACAGTCACTGCAAATAACTCGGTAATCTGTATGAATGACAATCATCAAGTAATATTTTCCTCCATCTTTATTAAAACTTAAATAATTTTATTTTATTTTTCTTATCATTTTTTCAAACCTTTGAAATATTAGAAATTCTTAATTTCTAATCTTTTCATTAACTTTATTAAATTTATTATTATAGAATCTTAATAAATATCGTAGTAAATATCATAGAATATCAATTATTAAATACATTCGTTCATATTCGGATTCGTTCATTTGATCGATTCAGTTCAATTCGATTTTTCAAGTTCAATTTATCAGATAACACAAAATAAACAATGCCACTTATTGAAAAACTACTTCAAGGCTGACTTGCTCCATAGAAAAAGAAACTGTTTCTAATAAGTCTTTATACATTTAATACCAATATCCATCTTTTTTTAAATAAAACTTCACATACATTATTAAAAGAAATGGAAACAATAAAACCACAGTCATTGCAAATAACTCGTAATCTGCATGAATGACAATCATCAAGTGATATTTTCTTCCATCTTTATTAAAATTTAAATAATTTTCTTATAATTTTTTTCAAATCTTTAAAATATTAGAAATTGTTAATTTCTAATCTTTTCTTTAACTTATTAAATTTCGTTCTATATACTTTTTTTCAAAAATAATTTCTATTATAGAATTTTAATAAATATAGGGTAAATATTCAATAATTATTATATACATAAAAATGTATCAGATTTTAGATCGTAATATTCAGATTCGTTCATTTCATCGATTCAGTTCAATTCGAATTTTCAAGTTCAATTTATCAGATAACACAAAATAAACAATGCCACTTATTGAAAAACTACTTCAAGGCTGACTTGCTCCATAGAAAAAGAAACTGTTTCTAATAATTCTTCGTACATTTAATACCAATATCAATCTTTTTTAAAAAAAAAAATTCACATACATTATATTAAAAGGAATAGAAACAATAAAACCACAGTCATTGCAAATAACTTCTCTAATCTGCATGAATGACAATCATCAAGTACTATTTTCCTCCAATCGCTAACTGATTGACATCACAATAAATCAGCTTTCAACCCAGCAACAGATGGTACCGTTAGAAAATACGAACAATGTTTCTCGTTACATCTTTCTTTTTCTTTTTAATGTAGTTTTTCCCTTTTAAAAAGCGTCTACTTCGTTTTTCTTTTTTTTTTCTGCGTTCTGTTGTTTTTCTTTACTTCTGCTGGCTGCAGACGATTATGAAGAGCGGAGCGATAAACAAGAAGGAAAAAGACAACTCAGAGAAACATTATTTACGACGGAGAATCGACTCAGGAGGCGTGAAGGTCAAGGCTAGATAGAAAAGGAACATGATTTGTTTATTCCTTTTTTTTTTTATTCTTTTATTTTCTGTTCTTTATTCAAGACAGTTGATGAATACGATCTGGTGTCGAGATTATGAGCACTAATGCTAATTACGTTCGACTGAGTAGAACTTTGTTTACTGTCAAGGAAAAAGTTGTAGAAAGAATATTCGAATATTCTATTTTAGATGCGTGGAATTAAATAAATTAAGAGTTTTTTTTTTTTCATTACACAGTTGGCATTGAAAGGAATTTAATTAAAATTTCAACCCTCAAAAAAAAACAGAATGATGTTGTTTATTATTAAGAAAGCCAATCAAAATCATTTACTGTAAATGTGTAATTTTATCAATATGTTCCAATCTCGCTAATTAAAAACGTGAGTTATTCGAGCGAGGAGAATTTCTTACATAAGCAGTGTTGTTGTGTTTGTTTCTGAAATTACTAATAGAAATGAAATTGTAAGAGAAACTTCAAAAATGAATACAATAGTGGGGTAAAAAAGCAATAAAATTCATCAAATTAATGAAAAATATTATTTTATTTTAATCGTAAAACTTTTGAAATAATGTCAAATATGGTTTTTTTTATTCAATAGGAGTAAATATTTTCCATAATTAATTATTTTGGATTCAGTTTTCATTTCAAGCACATTTTTATATATTTTCAGAAATAGACATTATTAAAAACGAATTTTTTTTAGTTTTTATTTGAAAGAAAATTAATATTTTTTTTCTAATAGTTTGTGAGAACAACAAGAAAAAAATATATATCTAAGGAAGAATACTAGGTAATACAATGAATATTAATAATATAAAATTTAATAAGCAATATTAAATCAGTTGATATTTTAACCAATATCACATTAATTCGTCAATATTTTTGACGAATCGATTCGATAACTTAAAAGGATAATTTAAAGTGAACCAAACTCAGAAGGTTTTTTTTAATATTATACAAAACAATCACTCGTTAATATTCATTTAAAAATGTTTATATTATTACATGCTTTATTATAATAAAGCTTGTTTGATGCTTAAGTGGATATTTATAATCTTTTACATGTTATCATTTTGTTTAAATTTATTCAAATAATTTTTCGATAAACACTGTAAATGAAACAATCAATATTTTGTATCGTATAAAGGTTTAATAGATAAAACTTCCTTTTTGATTAAGAAGATTCATAATTTAATATAAAATTTTTAATTCGTATACCCATTTATGCAAAACTGCAGATATGATTGTCATTGAATGTAAGCTTTAATCATTACAGTCAAACATACAGTTAAAATTCACATACATAATTCATTTTTAAGTGAATGCCACAAAATTAATATTTTCCTTAATGTTAATAATCTTAATTCATATTTTAATTAATTAGTGAGGGATTATGATTACTTAATGATTAGTATCTTTAAGTAGGGGAATTTAAAAATTCATTTCGCGTTTGCCAATTAAAGATCTAACAATCTTTGAACAATAGGTAAATTAAATTTGAAGGAATTGCGCCAACATGTTTAGCTAATCATCTAGATCGAGAGAAATTGATACGAATTCGACTATAGTTTGCTACTATCCCAGTTTTGCAAAACAATAATCTCGTTGGCAACAGTGAAATAGAATTTTGTATCAACAGATGAACTGCCTAGTTAAAGTTTTCACGGAGTTAACCCTAATTGATATTTAGAATGATGACGACAATCAAAGTTGGTTAATGTGGGACAATTAAAATATATTTCCACCGAATACTAAAATCTTCTGCCATAGAATGTCACCCAATCAGAAACCTAATCTCCACCTCAATCAGGCATCTGGTTAATTGGCGATCTATATTGCAAGATTTCAGTATCTGGTGGAAACCCACCTATAATTTTAATTATATTATTGTAAGGGACGATATTGGCACACGCTGAGTAGATGACCACTATAAATTTTGAAAGACAGATTTAACGAGTACATGGACCGTATTCATAAGCAGAATTGTTTTACGCATTAAAAATTGTCAACATAATTTTTTCGGTGGATTTTGTATTTCTTTTATGTAGTCACGCATACTCCCACCTACAGATTAGTTTGGTAAGACCGGGACCTACAGTTTAACGTGCATTCGAAACCACTACCAAAAATCTCTGCCACCGTCAGGATTCGAACCTGAAGCCTGTGGCACCAATGGCTAGAGGTCTAGACAATTAGCCATCAGCCCACCTACAGAAGACATTGCCTTACTTGAGGACTTTAAGAGGAAACTGCCTTGCATTTATATATAATACAGGAAAAATCTCGCACCAGCTAGGCTAACTGTCCATGAGAGAGAGACACGCTATCATGAAACATCAAGTCTACTCGTTTCTAAGAGCGGTGATAGCAACACACACCACCAGTTGATTTGAAACAACCCGCCTGCATATAAGCTGTGAATATCAACATTGAGCCAAAATTCGAGATTTGCAAGGTTAACCGAAGATCACGTAAGGCCACCAAAGAACAAGGTAGTTGAAGTATTTATTTATTTTAATGTTGCATATCGATGAACTTCACCTCTTGTTTGACGAAAAGGCCGCTTATCAAAGAGTACTGAAGGGATGATATAGCCTTTCGGAAGATCTTTTGGTTGCAGTTGCCCTGCATTTGCGTGTAGTTTAAGAGAAAAGCAAGTAAATTCCCACCAGATCCTCATTGTTGATGCAAGATTACCCCTCCCCCGGAGACGCTCACTGCGGTGGGTATTTCATTGCGCTCTGTACTGTACTTGTTGTCTCTGGAGGGGTACATTAAGACCTCCATGGAACTCGTCACCACGAGTTGATCCGGGAGGCCTCTTCACACGAAGTGATGACAAAGACATTGTTGAGCAATGGGTTCGGAGTCTCTGCTCTCTCCTCTCCGCACGTTTCCAAATTTTGGGCGGGGATGGATAGTTTTATACCTCTGTATTGGCTATTGTGTGGAATGCATTACGCGTATGGAGCACAGGCCTTTCTGGAGAATCGGTGTTGGTGTAGAGGTAAAGATGCACACATACCATCTCAATCGTCATCGAGTCTAATCGTTTTTAAAAGCAGTGACTGCCATGGACGCCGCCAGTGAAATTGGATCCTAGTCCTCCTGAATACTAGCTGTGTGGCAACTATTGCCACGGATACTTGATAAACCCTATGAGAGGGAAACCATAACGAGTATCTTCCCTATCCGATGGGGAAATTCGTCAGATTAGAATTGAAATCAGCTGAAGCAAGACCTCATTTGGAATAGGTATAAACCGAATTGGATATTATGATATAAATAGATTTTTATAGATTTATGTATGTTGTTGTGTTACTTGCGCTAAAATAAAGTAATAGAAACGGGGTCATATTTGAAAGTGAGATACTGGGAGGAGTCATATTTGAAAAGACAGTGCATGATCATCCACCTCAACAGTGATAGTTCAACACAAGTTACCATTAGGCCGCCATGTTACCGTTCTAGATTCTAAGCTCTTAATACTTGGGCCACTAAATAATTAAGAGTTTTGAATCTAGAGGCTTTCAGATTCAATGTCCAACAGTAAATTTGGAAGTTAAAAAAAAACATTTTTAAGTAAGAAAATATGCACATTTAATTAGAAATTAACTTACCTAGATGACTGAAGTCTTCACAGATATGCAGCATTGAAGTAGTTTCTTGCACCAAAATCTTGAGTCTTCCAGAAACTAGAAATTTCAAATGCACACCTCATTCGTCAGGGATTGCTTGTCTTTGGACAGACTAGGAAGACTTCTAAAAATAAATATAAAAACAATTATAATTTGAATGAAACATTTAAAACAATCAAACAATTTTCCCTGTTAGTGAAAGGCAATGTCCTTTTAGTAATGTTTTATGGGTAATTGTGTCGAACTCATAGGTGCTATAAGAGAAAAATAAGAAAATTCCCACCATGAAAGCCTGACTAACAATGCGAGACGATTTATTATAACTGTGAAGGAGTCTTCTTAATTCTGTAAACAGTGACTGCATATGACGCCTACAACGGATTAAACCTTGAGCTCTCTGCGAGCTAGTTAAAATATTTGAACCATGAAATGGACATCATTTTTGATAGTTGACGATCTTATGAGTGGGACATCTTTTATCTTTTTATTTTTTTATGAAATGGACATCTTTTATCTTTTTTTTTTTTTATGAAATGGACATCTTTTATCTTTTTATTTTTTTAAGAGTGGGACATCTTTTATCTTTTTATTTATTTTTTTAAAAGTTAGACATCTTTTATCTTTTTATTTATTTTTTTAAAAGTTGGACATCTTTTATCTTTTTATTTTTTTATGAAATGGACAACTTTTATCTTTTTTTTTTTTAAAAGTTGGACATCTTTTATCTTTTTATTTTTTTTTGAAATGGACATCTTTTATCTTTTTATTTTTTTTAAAAGTTGGACATCTTTTATCTTTTTATTTTTTATGAAATGGACATCTTTTATCTTTTTATTTTTTAAGAGTGGGACATCTTTTATCTTTTTTTTATTTATTTTTAAAAGTTGGACATCTTTTATCTTTTTTATTTTTTTTTAAAGTTGGACATCTTTTATCTTTTTATTTTTATGAAATGGACATCTTTTATCTTTTTATTTTTTAAAAGTTGGACATCTTTTATCTTTTTATTTTTTTATGAAATGGACATCTTTTATCTTTTTATTTTTTTAAGAGTGGGACATCTTTTATCTTTTTATTTATTTTTTTAAAAGTTGGACATCTTTTATCTTTTTATTTATTTTTTAAAAGTTGGACATCTTTTATCTTTTTTATTTTTTATGAAATGGACATCTTTTATATTTTTATTTTTTAAAAGTTGGATTTTTATCTTTTATTTTTTATGAAATGGACATCTTTTATCTTTTTTTTTTTAAAAGTTGGACATCTTTTATCTTTTTATTTTTTTATTAAATGGACATCTTTTATCTTTTTATTTTTTTTTTAAAAGTTGGAAATCTTTTATCTTTTTATTTTTTATGTGGGACATCTTTTATCTTTTTATTTTTTATGAAATGGACATCTTTTATCTTTTTATTTTTTAAAAGTGGGACATCTTTTATCTTTTTTATTTTTAAGAGTGGGACATCTTTATCTTTTTATTTTTATGAAATGGACATCTTTTATCTTTTTATTTTTTTATGAAATGGACATCTTTTATCTTTTTATTTTTTTAAGAGTGGGACATCTTTTATCTGTTTATTTTTTGTTATGAGCTGGACATCTTTTATCTTTTTATTTATTTTTTAAATGAGTCAGACATCTTTTATCTTTTTATTTAATGCTACCTAAAAATTTAAAAGTTTCATGTTGATATTGTAAAACACAACTTATCTGTGGATTATGTAATATACATGGTCAAAAAACAAAACTTAACATGTAGTTCCAGTTAGTTCTATTTATCTATTTTTTATCCTAATTCATCTCAGTCAAATTCAAGGTTGCTTAAATTAAAAATATTTCTTCCTGTTCTAACGTTTTTTTAATTAAAAATTTAAATGCAAATCATCAAAACATAAAAAAAATATAGTTTATACTACCACCACAAAAATAGTCGTCATTCCAGCATCAAGCATAAGATATAGAACTGTATTTCATAAATTTAAATTTGAAACATATTTTGATACAATAAAATGACTGCCTCACGTTATGAAAAATTATTTATTGTTCTTTCTTTTTATGATAACGTCTGCGATTGTATAAACATTGTAACGTGTCTAGTATAAATAATCAAGCAGCATTATTTTATCCTGCATTGTTCGCTTACATCTACAGCAGAATATATAATGCTTCCTTTCTTTATTATTTTTTTTTTCTGATTTAGTTATCATTTTAAATTCTAATTCGACATGGAAATAAAAAGTAAAATTTTTTCAGTAATACTATAAGGTTGTAAAAAATATTTTTAAAAAACAAAGATTAAAATCTCTGGTACCGCATAAACTAAACATGCAATGAGCGATAGAGTGAATAATGAACTGATCTTTCGAAAGAAGCTATAGAAGTAAATACACTTTTTCTAAACCGATTAGTAGTACAGAAATAATGTTAGCTTATGATGTAGTTAACTTAAGCTTTCGAGTATGTCGGTTACGGTTAAAAAAATCTTAACTAAAATGCTCGGATTCGTATAGGAAAACAAAATGGTTCTTAAAAAAATTTTATTTATCTTTCTGAAATAAGTTAAAGATAAATATTTTTTTTTCAATCTCTCTCTCTCATATATATAAATAAATCTTTCTGGCAACATTTTTTAATCTTCATTTTCTTCCCCTCCTCTACTGCGCAAGCGCGCGAAACGATTTAAAAGTTAAACAATTGCTTCTTAAAAGTAAATTGTTATGGCCTCTATTGCAGCTGTTTATATTAATTCAGGTGGATCAGAGCATACAAAAAAATAGTTTGGAAAATTTAAAATACTACATTTCTAATCACAAATAATTGACATTAAAAAAATAATTGTTTTTGATACTATCCTATTTCAATTCGTAACTCAATGATAAGGATCAAAAACTAGATTAAAAATTGGAGCCTAGTTCGGATCAAAAACTAGTAGCAGGACTAATGTTCGAATCTGCTGGCGTCCATCGTTGCAGTCAATGCTTTCAAAATTGAGGGACTCGATAAAAAAAAATCAATTAATATAATCCATAAAAAAAAATTAGTTAAATGAATAGTACATCATTCTGTCGTTACTAGATGGCAACTCGATAATTCACCATTAGTATATATTGATAGAATAAATAGAATTAATCGAATTAATAGAATAATTAAATAGAATTAATAGAATAATTTATTAATATAATTAACAGAATAATTTATTAATAGAATTAATAGAATAATTTATTAATATGATTAATAGAATAATTTATTAATATAATTAATACAATAATTTATTAATATAATTAATAGAATGATTTATTAATATAATTAATAGAATGATTTATTAATATAATCAATACAATAATTTATTAATAGCACCAATCATCATAACATTTTATTAAACCAAAATTAAGTGAGTGGTAAGCAAAGAAAGCATATTATTTTTTAATAATTTTAAGAAAAATATAATCTTTTACTTTATTTTATAAAAAAAATTACTCGATATTCAAGGACTCCTCTAAATAGTAAATAAAATGAGCTCGTTTTAAAGTTCAATTTTTTTGTTTCTAATCAATTGAATTTAAATCCAATACACATTGTCCAAGCACATCTGCTTGGCTCTCGCGAATTGTATTTGATGGGGGGAGGGGCGGCATATCACAAAAAACAAAAACATAAAAAATTATTGTTACACCTTATTCACAATTTTTTTTATTTCTCAATATAATTTAAAATTTTAATTTCCCTTCGAGAAATTTTTATTTTAAAAATTACTATAAGCATAAATATTTTGTTTATGAATCCAGCATCAATATTTTTTGAAACGCAAGTAAGACAATTTTTCTTCACACTCAAAACTGCATGCTTACAACTTTTTCAGAAACTTTTCTGCTTTATGATGATCCGAGTTTTTTTTTACTATTGCAAATTACCCCACTAAAATTATTTTTCGTCAAACCAAAATACCACCAAACAAAAAAACCAAATTACTACAACTAGTTTATTGCTGAATTTCAAAATATGTGCAATAAGATTTAATTTACTTTTTATTTTTATTTTATTTATTTATTTATTTTTGTATTGTGGATTGTTTTCCTGTATGTTTCGAGGATAATAACATCATTAAAGCGAGCAATTCTCCAAATTATTCAAAATCGTTTTATCAAAAATTCATCTCATCTATGTTTTCTTTACGGATTAATGGATTGGTCAATATTTCTGCAAGATATAACAATGCTGATGTTTGTCAACAAAACATAACAATTAATGCAATATTTCCTTTAATTTCATAATATAACTTAAAATTTGTTTGATGAATTCCTATTTTAAAAATTATTGTAACCACAGCGCCTGTAGCAACTCTGCAATATATAGCTGCAAACTATCTTTCTTCCCACTCCAATGTAAACTTACAAATTTTACATAAACCTTTTCAGAAACTTTCTGTTTTACAATTTAAAAAAAAAACCACTAAAATTAAGCAACAAGATTCTTCTTCAAACAGAAATATTTCCATACACAAATACAACCAACTAGATTCCAATACATCGGCATTACACGGTTTTCTGACTTTTGCAAGTTGGAATTGTGCATCTTTGCATATAATCCTTCATCCCACTGCAATGCAAACTTACAAATTTTACAGAAACTTTCTGTTTCACAATGATTGGTTTATTTTTAAAAAAACAATAAAATTAAGCAACAACATTCTTTTACAAACAGAAATATTTCCATACACAAATACAACCACCTCGATTACTTTTCGGTTCCAAAGACATCTTAGATGGTTTTCTGACTTATGCAAGTTGTACATCTCTGCATGTCCTGAGGGCAGATATATGTACCATAATACCACAAGGAGTGTATTTCTACAGAATATTCAAACACCAAATCATCTTATCTACATTTTACTGGTCAATGTTTGGTAAAGGTAAAAGTTTTTTTTAATGAATGCAACATTTCCTTCAATTTCATAATATAATTTATAATTTATTCGAAGAATTTCTGTTTTTAAAATTATTGTAACATTGTAACATTACAACTAGTTGCTGTTGAATTTCAAAGTATTTGCAATACGATGTGCTTTACTTTTTATTTTATTTTATTTATTTATTTTCGAATTGTGGATTGTTTTCCTGCATGTCCAGAGGATCATAATACCATTAATGGATCATATTACCATTTTAATCCTCCAAATTATACAAAATCAAACTCGTTTATCAGACATTCATCTCATCCATGTTTTCTTTATCGGTTACTGGATTGGTCAATGTTTCTGCAAGACATAACAATGTGTCAACAACAATGTTCTTGAATTTCATAATATAATTTAAAATTTATAATTTATTTGAAAAATTCCTGCCTCAAAAATTATTGTAACTGCAATGCCTGTACTTAGCAACTCTGAAGATATATATACTTGCATATGCTCTTTCCTTCTACTCCAATGCAAACTTACAAATTTTACATAAACCTTTAAGAAACTTTCTGTTTTACAATTTATTTAAAAAAAACCACTAAAATTAAGCAACAAGATTCTTTTTCAAACAGAAATATTTCCATACACAAATACAACCAACTAGATTCCAAGAACATCGGCATTACACGGTTTTCTGACTTTTGCAAGTTGGAACTGTACATCCCAGCATGTCCTGAGGACAGATATATGTACCATAATACCTCAAGGAGTGTATTTCTACAGAATATTCAAACACCAAATCATCTTATCTACATTTTCTGGAGACCGCTTGCTGAAATGGTCAATGTTTGTTCAGGCTCCACTGGACCAAAACTCCACAGAGATGCGGGGCACCATGTCAAAACAGAATGTCAACATCCACCGCAGAAAATTTTCCGTTTAAACAAATATGCGTAGAATGTGTACCTTTTATTTCGAGGTAAATTTTATATCATTATCTAATGTTTTATTCTATTATATTCGCAGAAGAAGTACGATACGAAAATAAAATAGGGTTCTTCAATACAAACTTTGAAGAACCTTTTTGCAGTTGAAAGAAAGAATCGTATAAATACAGTAGAACGACATTCAAACAGCATCATCCAATAATAGTGCAGTATTTAAATGGTAAAAAGAAGTCGTTTTCTCTATGTGTAAGAGACTGCCAAAAGAAAATAAATAGCGGTCAAAGAATTTTGGAGCAGCTGTTTTTATGTTGTGGTTTCGAGAAAAAAAGAATAGCAAGTTTATATCGACGATTTATTAAATAGTATGAAGGTATTATTTATAAAGTATATCAAAGTTACTAAGATACAGAGTGTATAAAAAAAGTATACAATAACCTGTAGTTATAGTATTGTTTTTTGTTGTTGCTGTTGTTGTTGTTTTTGATGAATGTTGCGGTTTTGCGGTTTGCCCCGAGTAGAAAATGCCAGACAAACAGTTAGCAACAAATAAAAAATTTTTTTTCACACGGATGCTATTTTTTTAAAACTATTTTTTATTTATTTTATTTTTATTTTCTTTCTTTCTTTTATTTTTTATTTTTTTATTCATCATTTTTTTTTTTACCTGTGAAAACGTGAACGGCGCCAAATATTACACGGCAACGATAAATATAAAATTCTGTATTTAAATTATTTTAATTTTAATAATAAGTGAACAAAAATAAAATTAAATTAAATTAATTTTCAAATTAAAAAATTATTCAACGTACATAATAAAAAATACAAGAAATAAAAAAAGTACAGTAAATTATTTAATATAAAGTGTCAATTTAACTATATAACAGAATATTCCGATTTTTACATTTTCATATACAATATATACAAAACTCGAACTATTTATAACAGTTTTTCAATCACTGGATTTATTTCAATGTTTCAATGTTCAACAATACTACACAAATGTAGTTTAAGAAAAAAATTTAATTTTTAAATAAATAATGTACGCAAAATAATAATAAAAAAAAAAAAGCTCATATCTCATCTCTGATAAAGGTAAGAAAAAGACGTGAAATTTATTTATAAAAAATAATATTATTTTATAAGCACATATATTATTTGAAGAACATCCTCTAAAAATATATTTTAGTGAAATTTAAAAATCACAAATTTTAAGATTAGACTATAAAATGGCACAAAAATATTGCTTTTTTAAACATATCAAAACGTTAGTTTCCAGTTCAAAATAAATAAATAAATAAATTCCAATTATAAAATGAGGCTATTATTCTTTTGAATACCAAGTATAACTATCTTAAGCAACGTACGGCAATTCAAGATAAATATAACATATTTTAAACAGATTTGTAACACAGGAATCATTTTTGTCAGTTAATCTTAAGAGAATCTTCGTTAAATAAAATGAATAAATGCGAAATTTAATCTAATCCATTTGCGATCGATATTTGTCTATGACAGAAATAATGTTGCATTATGACTTAGGATAGCACAAATAAATTTTTAATGGGACGATAGTATATTTAATTGATGAAAATTAAATATACACAGATTTTAATTTTATTTTATTTTAAAGTTAAGGGGAGCTTGATTTTGAACACGGGGTGTTCGGTTAGAAACCCAAAAAGAGATTATTACATAACTCCAATGTTTATATTGAAAATGGGCTCAATAATTTATTTTCAATGATAACAAAAATTCCATACTCCGCTGTCCGTAAGGTTTGGTTTGGTTTGGTTTGTCGCTCTACGGTTGTGCACACTTTAGGCTAATTAGACCGAGATCTACAGTTTAACGTGGATTCCGAACCACACACAAACATTCATGTCACCGTCAGATTTCGAGTTTGGAGCCTGGTACTAAAGGCCACAACGCTAGCCATTTGCCTATAAGGCCGCACCATCCGTAAGGAGTTGACCATCTGGATGTAAAACGGTGTGAAGTTATTCGCCGATCAGAAATTTGTGTCAGAAAAGCAGATGTCATAAATTTGTACGTAGTGCGCCAACAATTATTCGTAAGTTTTTAAATGCGTCTCCCCTCCCCCCAGTTTGAGAACCACTGGACTTGCGATCCCCAATAGAGACGCGCGGTATTGGTGAAAAATAACACATTTTTTATTTCCCAAAAAAATTTATCGTGAAAAAAATCACTGATTTGAACCTGATAATTTACATTATTAAAAAAGACGAATTTATATTAGTAAAAAATGTACTATTATTATAAAAGGAGAAAGAAATGATGAAAAATTAATTAAAATTATTAAATTATCGAATTAATTCGAGATTATTATAATCGAATTATAATAATTAGTTTTAATAATTATTAATAATTCAAATTATTCAGATTATTAATTCGAATTTATTAAATTATTAATTCGAATTTATTCGAAAATTATCGAATTACAAATGGAATTTTCTTGAAAATCGTTTTTTAAAAAATAATACTGATATACCGGAAACTAATATGCATCTACACACGATGAATTGATGAAAAAAAATTATACAATCGGAAAATTGCTCAGCAAATTTCCTTCTCCCTTTTCGCACAGATTTCCGATTGCGACTTTGTTCAACTGCGTTTAACTCCTGCTCCGAGAGAAGCACAGCACAACAGGTGAGTAAATACGTGATATGTTAATGAAGAAGCATTTCGCACGGGAAAATTCTCAGCACGTTCTGAATTAAATAATGTGGGTAAGTGACAGGAAACTTTCCTTAAACTAACACGGCACACAAGATAATAGCACATCACCAGCCATTTACATTCGATCTTTTAGTTGTACGACAAACATTCAGAATGTAACACAGATAAAAATGCTTAACTAGATAGGTGGTGTTAACCAGATGGTGACACAGGTGTTTTTACTAACGCGTGGAAAATAATTGCAGTAACCTAAACAAAATAAAGTGTAAAAGAAACATTAACATTTTTGAATCAATTAAATAATATTTTCTTAACTCTTTCATAGATCATCGATCGTCTCTTTCATCAATTTTTTTTCAAAAAGAAAATTATTTATCTCATTTATTATTAATTTAATCCATTTAAATTATTACTTTATTTCCTTTATTTATTTTAAATCAATAGCAATTCAACGAAGTCAAAATGCGTGTATAAAAAGTTACTATTTCTTAATCCTTTCACTGACGATTTTTTTTAAAACAAAGTTTTATTTTATTTTATTTATTTATTTATTTCAAATCAATAACAATTCAAAGACGTCAAAATGAATGTATAAAAAGTTACTCTTTCTTAATCCTTTCACAGACGTTTTTTTTTTTAAAACAAAGTTTTATTTTATTTTATTTATTTATTTTAAATCAACAACAATTTAACGAGGTTCAAAATGCGTGAATAAAAGGTTACTCTTTCGAAATACTTTCACAAACGATTTTTTTTTTTAAAAAGGTTCATTTTATTTCATTTTAAATAAATAGCAATTCAACGATATCAAAATGCGTGCATAAAAAGTTACTCTTTCTTAATCCTTTCAACAGACGATTTTTTAAAATAGAAATTTTATTTTATTTTATTTATTTATTTTAAATCGATAGCAATTCAACGAAGTCAAAATGCGTGTATAAAAAGTTACTCTTTCTTAATCCTTTCACAGACGTTTTTTTAAAAAAACTTTTTATTATTTTAATTATTTATTTTAAAGCAATAGCAATTCAACGAAGTCAAAATGCGTGTTTAAAAATTTACTCTTTTTTAATCCATTCACAGACGATTTTTTTAAAGTTTTATTTTATTTTATTTATTTATTTTAAATCAATAGCAATTCAACGAAGTCTAAATGGGTGTATAAAAAATTACTCTTTCTTAATCCTTTCACAGACGATATTTTTTTAAAAAGGTTTATTTTATTTCATTTATTTATTTTAAATCAAAAGCAATTCAATTTAGTCAAAATGCATGTATGAAAAGTTACTGTTTCTTAATCCTTTTCCAGACGATTTTCTTAAAAAAAGTTTTCTTTTATTTCATTTATTTATTTTAAATCCATAGCAATTCAACGAAGTCTAAATGGGTGTATAAAAAATTACGCTTTCTTAATCCTTTCACAGACGATTTTTTTAAAGTTTTAATTTATTTAATTAATTTATTTTAAATCAGTAGCAATTCAACGAAGTCAAAATACGTGTATAAAAACTCTTTCTTAACCCTTTCACAGACGATTTTTTTAAAAAAAAGTTATATTTTATTTTATTTATTTATTTATTTTAAATCAATAGCAATTAAACGGTCAAAATACGCGTATAAAAAGTTACTCTTTCTTAATCCTTTCACAGACGATTTTTTTAAAAAACTTTTTATTTTATTTTAATTATTTATTTTAAAGCAATAGCAATTCAACGAAGTCAAAATGCATATTTAAAAATTTACTCTTTTTTAATCCATTCACGGACGATTTTTTTAAAAAGTTTTATTTTATTTTATTTATTTATTTTAAATCAATAGCAATTCAACGAAGTCTAAATGCGTGTATAAAAGTTACTCTTTCTTAATCCTTTTCACAGACGATTATTTTTTTAAAAAAGTTTTCTTTTATTTCATTTATTTATTTTAAATCCATAGCAATTCAACGAAATCTAAATGGGAGCATAAAAAATTACTCTTTCTTAATCTTTTCACAGACGATTATTTTTTTAAAAAGGTTTATTTTATTTCATTTATTTATTTTAAATCAAAAGCAATTCAATTTAGTCAAAATGCGTGTATAAAAAGTTACTCTTTCTTAATCCTTTCCCAGACGATTTTTTTAAAAAAAGTTTTATTTTATTTCATTTATTTATTTTAAATCAAAAGCAATACAACGAAGTCAAAATGCCTGTATAAAAAGTTACCCTTTCCGAATCCTTTCACAGGCAATTAAAAAAAAAATTTATTTTATTTTATTTATTTATTTTAAATCAACAGCAATTCCACGAAGACAAAATACGTGTATAGAATGTTAGTCGCTTTAGAAATTAAAAATATCAGTTATTTATTTCCTTTGTGCATTAATAAATATAGAAATATTTTAATAACACATCATAGTCATTTACATTAGAAATGAAAAACTCGAAAATTTATTACATTAGTCAGTGATTATATTTTTCGTTAACATGCAATTAGACTTAATTATAATGCATCATTATTTATACCTAAATTGTTTTAACATCAAATTATTTGAAACCAAATAATAATCAACCAAATTTCAATCAAATTAGTTTTTACTTTAAAATTACGATTTTAATAAGTTTGACGTTCTATATTTAAATTTTTTTCAGGAAAACATTCATATTAATTTTTTAACTAAAATAATATATCACATTTTAATGTACTGCATATAAAATAAATAATCATGGTGATAATAAATAATGATGATCATCATTTAAAATCATGGTGATTTAGGATGGAAAGGATATATATTTGTACAAATCGTTCTGTTAAAAATGTATTATTTAAAATAAAATAAAGAACAATAAATGTTAATACTTGCAAAATCAATTATTTATTGTTTATATAAAATTGAGTTTAAAGAATGCCATTGTAATTATTATTTTTAAAATAAATTATTCATTATTTACACAAAATTTTAAAAAGAGATCAAAATCTTGAACAAATAATAAATACCTCTAGTTATTTTTATTATTTTCTATGGATTTTCCCAGATATCATATTTGTGTTATCATATACACTTTAGCTGTTGCAGACTGTTTTTGTTATAACACCCAATGTTGGTTTTAAAGTTCTTTATTTATTAATTTGATTCAAAGAAAATATTTTATCTAGTGATATCAGACAAATAAATGTTTTTTTTCACTTGTCATTGTTGAAAGTTATTTTGTCATAGTTGTTCCATTATTTTTATCTTAAAATTTTATGATTTTTTTTCTAAATAAGATTGTTTCAATTCTTTTAAGTAATGGAGTAAAATTTTAATTATCTTTATTTAAGTTACAGTACAGCCAAAAATGTTTTTATATGGGAGATAGGGATAAAAGAAATCGCATAAAAACAATATCTTGAATCTTCACAAGTAGCTATAAAATATATTAGTTGCAACACATTTGAAATAAAAAAAAGTATGCGGTAAATAGGGACCGCATAAAAAAAGTCCAGCGTAGAAAATATATAAATCGAAACCTCACGTAGATTCCCTCAAAACCTCACGTCAATTTCATAATTAAATCATGGTAAAAATAGTACCACAAACAATCCTTATTTATTATAAATTTAAATAAAATTGATGGCATACTTTATGGCAACAATTTCACTTTAGTTATAGATTTGTCACGCGAACAATTTGATGAAATACTTTTGGCAAATTTGCATTCAACAATAAATTCACACACCCTCTATTCGAACAATCGAACCCTTACTTTCTAAAGAATGGCTTTATTTCAATCTATATAAAAATTTGGTTTGCCTCTCTACGCTCATCTTGTGCACACAAGGGCTAAACAGACCGGGACCTACAATTTAAAGTGGATTCCGAACCACTCACAAACGTCCATGCCACCGCCAGGATTCGAATCTGTAGCCAGAGCGCTAGCCAATTGGCCATCAGACTGAATCTGTATAAAGGAGCATGTACGCATATATTATATAATTATAATAATTAATTTAGTTATAGATTTAATAATTTATATAAAATAATTAATTTTTTAGTTAAGAAATAGATTAATTTTTATTTATTTATTTTTTTTTTTTTTGCCTTCTTATCATTATACTAATGTTATGCAAACAATACTGAACATAATCAAGTTCAGTTTAATAAGCAAATAATACCATAAACAATACTAATTCATTATAAATTTATATAAAGTTGGTGGCAACAATTTCATTTTAGTTATAGATTCGTCACACAAACAATTTGATAAAATACTTTTATCAAATTTGCATTCAACAATAAATGCACCCACTCTCTATTCCAACCCTTACTTTCTAAAGAATGCTTTATTCCCAATCTATATAAAGGAGCAGGTACACTAATAAATAATCCGGTGCTATTTAAACCATTATATAAATAATAACTCCTCGTATCGCAGCCATTCCATTGGTACATTGCCATTTCCTCCACCGCGGCGGTCTATTTTACTCGTATTTATAGTAAATTTTAAAAAAATGTAAATTTACATGGATATACACTAAGAAATAATTTAAAGAAATAATAAATAAATTAATTAATTTTAAACAATTATAAGGATTAATAATTAATCACATTAGTTATACATTTAATAATTAATTTTTTAATTAAGAAATAAAATTTTTATTTATTTATTTATTATTATTATTCCTTCTTATCATTGTGCTAACGTTATACAAACAATAATGAGCACAAGCAATTTTAATTTAATAATTTAATCATGATACAAATAGTACCACAAAAAATCCTTATTTATTAAAAATTATATAAAATTGATGGTATATTTTATGGCATTAATTTCACTTTATAGGTTCGTCACACAAAAAAATTGATGAAATATTTTTGTCAAATTTGCATTCAACAATAAATGCATCCACCCCTCTATCCGAACAATCGAACCCTTACTTTCCAAAGAACGCTTTATATAAAGAAAGTAGGTACTACACTAATAAATAATCCGATGCCATTTAAACCGCTATATAAATAATAAGTCGTCGCATCGCAAGCCATTCCATTGGTTGGTTGCCATTTCCTCCACCATAAATGAATTTATACGTGGATCTTATTTATAATAAATTTAAGTAAAATGCAAATTTACCCGGTTGTAAATTTGTAGAAGAAATCAATTAAAAAATTGTAAGAAATAAATTAAAGAAATAATAATAAATTAATTAATTAAGAAATAAATTAATTTTTATTTATTTATTATTATTATTATTTGTTTCTTATCATTATACTAACGTTATACAAACTATTGTTTCAATTTATTCACACTATCAATTTCAATAATTAAATCATAATACACATGGTACCACAAACAATTCTTATTTATTATAAATTTATATAAAGTTCGCAGCATACTTTATGGCAACAATTTCACTTTAGTTATAGATTTGTCACACATACTTTTGGCAAATTTGCATTCAACAATAAATGCACCCACCCCTCTATTCGAACAATCGAACCCTTACTTTCTAAAGAATGCTTTATATAAAGAAAGCAGGTACTACACTAATAAATAATCCGGTGCCATTTAAACCGCTATATAAATAATAAGTCGTCGCATCGCAGCCATTCCATTGGTTGGTTGCCATTTCCTCCACCATAAATGCATTTATACTATCTGTATGTATACATGCGCCCAGTTGAAGGGGATAGAGGCGTAGGTTATTGGTGGTACGAGAAAAGGAAGAGGCAGTTGAGTCAACACACAAAAAAACGGCTAGTCCTTAGATCAACAACTGTTTGTTGGACGTGGCCGCAACTTATGTAAACATCCTGCTCTGCAGCAAAAATGTTCCTACCAGCAAAAGTTGACCTTAGCTGCAAAATGTGTTTTCTCATGTTTTTATTTTTACTCGCTTTTGCTTGTGTTTCTTTGCTTTTTTTACACTCACCGACGCCTACGTTCCTATGCCAGCGTACATGCTTCAGGTTTTACCAATGAATTTGGAACGCCGGCCGCCAGGGATTTTCCCGCTCTAAGTGAATCATAAGAATGCTTATCCAGAAAAGATGGATTCGTTTATTGTTCTTGGAGAATTCGTGCGGTGCTACCACCGATTAAAACGAATTCTGAGGTGTTTTTAGTTTCGAAATGACTGCACATTTTTGACTTTACTTATAGGATTTAAGAGAAAGTTTGAAAAAATAATAATCATAAGAATGTAATCCTTATTTGCATAATAATAAGAATGTAATCATTATTTGCATAATAATCATAAGAATGTAATCATTATTTGCATAATAATCATCATTTGAAATAATCATGAGAAAGATATACCAGCATTCGTTTATTGTTCTTAAAGAATTAATGCGGTACTACCATTGATTAAAACGAATTCTGAGGTTTTCATTTTAAAATAATGCAAATTTCTGACTTTACTTGTTGATTTAAGAGAAATCTCTGTAAGAAAAGTCTGAAATTTGCATAATAATCATAATATAATGATTATTTGAAATAATCATAAGGATACCAAATATACCGATTATTTAAATAGCAAGATTTTATTATTCTTAGAGGACTAAAATTCAAATAGCTGGATTCATTTATTATTCTTAGAGGACTAAAATTCAAATAGCTGGATTCATTTATTATTCTTAGATTTAAAGATAATCATAAGAATGCTAT
The DNA here is from genome assembly GCA_021605075.1 of Caerostris darwini. Classification (NCBI taxonomy): domain Eukaryota; kingdom Metazoa; phylum Arthropoda; class Arachnida; order Araneae; family Araneidae; genus Caerostris; species Caerostris darwini. Next base: position 46,904 of record BPLQ01007705.1, on the reverse strand, counting down.
ACCAGGATTCAAATAGTCGAATTAGTTTATTATTCTTAGAGCATTATTGTGATACTACCACCGACTAAAACAAATTCTGAGGTATTTTTATTTTAAAATATTGCGAATTGCTGACGTTTCTTGCTGGCTTAAAGATAACAGAGAGTTTTTGCATACCGTATTTTTTTTTCTCCCTAGCTCGCATGCTCATAGGAAATTGCGCATGCGTATCTGTAATAATGTTTTCTATGAGCATGCGCGCTAGGGAGAAAAAAATATTGGACGATAAAAATACGGTAAGCAAAAACTTTCTATTCATAAGAACGCTATACCAGGATTAAAATAGTCGGATTCGTTTATTGTTCTTAGAGAATTAATATGGTGATACCATTGATTAAAACGAATTCTGAGGTGTTTTTATTTTAAAATAATGCACATTTCTGACTTTTTTGCAGACTTAAAGAAAATCATAAGAATGCTTATCTAGAAAGATGGGTTCATTGTTCTTAAGCACTACCATGATTAAAAAGGAATTCTTTATAAAATAAGGAAATTTCTGATTTTTGCAACTTAAAAGAAAATTAGTATGGGAAGATTCAAATGTCTGATCTGTTTATTATGCTTAGAGAATGCGGTAGTGAATAATTAATATAGATTCTGAGATATTTTTATTTTAAAATAAAACGAAATTCATTCTTTTCTTGCTGATTTATCTTTCTCAATAAACATAATACATCTCTTCAGTTTTTTTTCTTACATATTTATATAAAGAAAATTTCTTTTATGAGCGCAAGTATTTAAAATGGTAAATACTTACCCTGAATCATTGAAATATGTTTATAAATCTTTAAAAAATTATAAATATTTATTATAATCTTTTTTTATCTTATATTCTAGTAAAGAATACATTATTTATGAATACGAGTTCAACATGTTAATATAACGATATGTAATAAAATAGTCGTCCACTAGAAGTAAAAAAATAACACATAGTGAAACTGGAAATTAAGCGCAAACAGAAATAATAAAATTGACCAAAATCACATTTAAACAAATATTAAAATGCGAATATATCATGTATCAATCAAAAATATCCAAATGTTAAAAAAATCCAATTCAAATGTTAAAAAAATCCAATCCAAATGTTAAAAAAATCCCTTCATAATGATGTTTTACTTTTATTTATACGAAATTATAACTAAAATCAATATCCCTCACCTTCGTAAATCAACCTAAAATAATCTAAACAAATGTTTTTAATCAAATTAAATAACAGAACAATACTCAATTCCTGCATTTAAAAAGAAACGCCTAAATATAAAAAAAGGAAAAAAAATTACAGCTTCAGATGTTGATATATTTAATAAGTATTTCCAAATAGTCTCGTAATAAACACAATCCAACAATCTTTGACGGAAACGCTTTATTCCGCCACGGCACTTGATTTCCTAACACCACCGCTTTCGTCTCAAGATAAATTAGAGGGACACCTTTTCCTTGCAGGGTTGATCAAAGCTTTCTACATGCCAGCGAGCTGATCAACATTCTTCAATATTTGTTGACGCAGGATGTAAGCCAAGACAAACAGGGTGCAGGCATTCAGCCTTTTAAAGCTCTCCAAAAGACCTGTGAGGGGAACTTGATGGCAGTGTACATAAGAGTTTATTTCGGCAGAGAATATATATTGGAAAGGGTAGTTTCTTACTCGGAATCGTTGAGCTATAATGTTTAAATCTATAATTTAAATAGACTGAAAGACTTCAAACGTAATAAACTAGAAGGCTCTTCATACAGATATACTTATTAAATTTTCAAATAATTATTCAAACTTTTCAGTATAAAATTATTAAAAGTCTGCTTTAATGTATTTAAAGTTCATTTTAAATATGGAAATAATATTATTCTGTTATATTTTTAAATAAAGTCATATTCATAATGACTGTCATTGCTTCAAACGTATTAAAGTTTTGGACAGGGTAAATTTTCTGAATGGGCTTGATGACCAACTAATATCTCTCTGTCTAGTACCATAGGCTTCAGGTTCGAATCCTGGCGGTAGCATGAATGTTTGTGAGTGGTTCGGAATCAACGTTAAACTGTAGGTACCGGTCTAATTAGCTCAGAGGGTGCAAAAAATGATCGTAGAGCAACAAAACAAAACAAACCTGAATGGGCAGGAAATCATACTTTCGATTGGATGGTACTCTACGGCGTGATATTTTGGCATCTGGTGGAAACCCACTTAGTAATTTTGAATGTGCAATCCCAGGAATAATAAATGAGATTATCACCGTTCTCAGCAACGAATATATTTTAAGCTTAAGGATTTATCATGTCAATTCCCGATAAAGATATTTCCCAAGTAGGGTTTGGAACCGAGTACGCCAGTTCAGAGACCCACAGACTATCTATAGATCACTCTAGGTTTAAATCATATTACATCTACATAAGCTTGTAAGAGGACTCTGGTTTGAAACCATTGGTATTGTAATTACAGTCACTACTTACAAGAGAATTCAAAGGCGCAACCACCCAAGTAATTATATTACAACTATATAAGCTTGTAAAAGGACACTGGTTTGAAACCATTGGTATTGTAATTACAGTCACTACTTACAAGAGAATTCAAAGGCGCAACCATCAAAGTAATTATATTACAACTATATAAGCTTGTAGGAGGACTCGGGTTTCAAATCATTGGTAACGTAATTACAGTCACTGCTTACAAGAAGATTCACTGGCATATGCAAGCATCTAGCATTTACAGTCAGGCTGGTCGGTGGGAATTTTCCAGACTTTCTTTCATGTGATGTGCATGAGCGGGGCAGCAACCAATGGGCCACAGCAACATCAATGAAACTTCTAAAACTGAATAAAATGTTCTTTTTTTCCGCCATTTTATTTAATTTTACATTACATAATAATTAATATACATCTCGAAAAAGAATACTGCACAAGTATTAAAATACGTAAGATCTAATAATTAAACTGGTTGGAATGTTTATTTTTAATTTTTAACAATGTTTTAATGTACAGTAACGGATTTTATTTAAATTCGTGAGATATTAAAGATAATAATTAAATTATGATAAAATACATCTAAGATGTACACAACTAGAAAAGAATGAAATAAATATAACTCATTAATTATAATAATTAAGTTTAAAGAAGAATCTAAATTGAATTATTAAATTACTCTGAAAGGAGGAAACTATTTATTAACATAATTATTTGGGTTTTTTTTTTTTAATTCATAACAATAACCGGCATTAGAATAAATAAATAAATAATGCAGAAGATGAAATTTTCTAACATAACATATTTCAAAATAAAACTAGAAATAAACTTAGAAAAGAAATTTTGAATTCAGAGTAATATTCTTTTTCAAAAACTGTTTAAGACAATATAATTTTTTCATCAACAATTTCAATTACATTTTCTAAATTTGCATTAAATAATAAACATATGAATGTAAGAAAATGATACAATTAAATAACATTTTTCGACAAAATTCTTTATTTCTTAAAATTTTTTAAATTTTCAAGGTAAACAGATATACTTTAAAATATTTTTTAATTAAATTTAAGACCAAAACTGTTTTACCATATTTTTACCATTATCAGTAAATATATATTATTTATAAGATTGCTAACATGTAAAGAACTATTTCAATCAAAGATGCAAATAAATAATTAACAATTATTCATGGGGTACTACCATGATTAAAAGGAATTCTTTACTTTAAAATAAGGCAAATTTCTGATTTTTGCAGACTTAAAGAAAATTATAAGCACGCTATGGGAAGATTCAAATAGTCTGATCTGTTTATTATGCTTAGAGAATGCGGTAGTGAATAATTAATATAGATTCTGAGATATTTTTATTTTAAAAAAAACGAAATTCATTCTTTTCTTGCTGATTTATCTTTCTCAATAAGCATAATACATCTCTTCAGTTTTTTTTCTTACATATTTATATAAAGAAAATTTCTTTTATGAGCGCAAGTATTTAAAATGGTAAATACTTACCCTGAATCATTGAAATATGTTTATAAATCTTTAAAAAATTATAAATATTTATTATAATCTTTTTTTATCTTATATTCTAGTAAATAATACATTATTTATGAATACGAGTTCAACATGTTAATATAACGATATGTAATAAAATAGTCGTCCACTAGAAGTAAAAAAATAACACATAGTGAAACTGGAAATTAAACGCAAACAGAAATAATAAAATTGACCAAAATCACATTTAAACAAATATTAAAATGCGAATATATCATGTATCAATCAAAAAATATCCAATCCAAATGTTAAAAAAATCCAATCCAAATGTTAAAAAAATCCCTTCATAATGATGTTTTACTTTTATTTATACGAAATTATAACTAAAATCAATATCCCTCACCTTCGTAAATCAACCTAAAATAATCTAAACAAATGTTTTTAATCAAATTAAATAACAGAACAATACTCAATTCCTACATTTAAAAAGAAACGCCTAAATATAAAAAAAGGAAAAAAAATTACAGCTTCAGATGTTGATATATTTAATAAGTATTTCCAAATAGTCTCGTAATAAACACAATCCAACAATCTTTGACGGGAAACGCTTTATTCCGCCACGGCACTTGATTTCCTAACACCACCGCTTTCGTCTCAAGATAAATTAGAGGGACACCTTTTCCTTGCAGGGTTGATCAAAGCTTTCTACATGCCAGCGAGCTGATCAACATTCTTCAATATTTGTTGACGCAGGATGTAAGCCAAGACAAACAGGGTGCAGGCATTCAGCCTTTTAAAGCTCTCCAAAAGACCTGTGAGAGGGACTTGATGGCAGTGTACATAAGAGTTTATTTCGGCAGAGAATATATATTGAAAAGGGTAGTTTCTTACTCGGAATCGTTGAGCTATAATGTTTAAATCTATAATTTAAATAGACTGAAAGACTTCAAACGTAATAAACTAGAAGGCTCTTCATACAGATATACTTATTAAATTTTCAAATAATTATTCAAACTTTTCAGTATAAAATTATTAAAAGTCTGCTTTAATATATTTAAAGTTCATTTCAAATATGGAAATAATGTTATTCTGTTATATTTTTAAATAAAGTCATATTCATAATAGCTGTCATTGCTCCAAACGTATTAAAGTTTTGGACAGGGTAAATTTTCTGAATGGGCTTGATGACCAACTAATATCTCTCTGACTAGTACCATAGGCTTCAGGCTCGAATCCTGGCGGTGGCATGAATGTTTGTGAGTGGTTCGGAATCAACGTTAAACTGTAGTTACTGGTCTAATTAACTAATTCTAAGTCTAATTCAGAGGGTGCAAAAAATGATCGTAGAGCAACAAACCAAACCAAACCTGAATGGGCAGGAAATCATACTTTCGATTGGATGGTACTCTACGGCGTGATATTTTAGCATCTGGTGGAAACCCACTTAGTAATTTTGAATGTGCAATCCCAGGAATAATAAGTGAGATTATCATCGTTCTCAGCAACGAATATATTTTAAGTTTACGGATTTATCATGTCAATTCCCGATAAAGATATTTCCCAAGTAGGGTTTGGAACCGAGTATGCTAGTTCAGAGACCCACAGACTATCTATAGATCACTCTAGGCTTAAATCATATTACATCTATATAAGCTTGTAAGAGGACTCTGGTTTGAAACCATTGGTATTGTAATTACAGTTACTACTTACAAGAGAATTCAAAGGCGCAACCATCAAAGTAATTATATTACAACTATATAAGCTTGTAGGAGGACTCGGGTTTCAAAACATTGGTAACGTAATTACAGTCACTGCTTACAAGAAGATTCAATGATTCAATGGCCTGTGCAAGCATCTAGCATTTACAGCCAGGCTGCTCGGTGGGAACAACTATATAAGCTTGTAGGAGGACTCGGGTTTCAAATCATTGGTAACGTAATTACAGTCACTGCTTACAAGAAGATTCAATGGCATATGCAAGCATCTAGCATTTACAGCCAGGCTGCTCGGTGGGAACAACTATATAAGCTTGTAGGAGGACTCGGGTTTCAAATCATTGGTAACGTAATTACAGTCACTGCTTACAAGAAGATTCAATGTCATATGCAAACATCTAGCATTTACAGCCAGGCTGCTCGGTGGGAACAACTATATAAGCTTGTAGGAGGACTCGGGTTTCAAATCATTGGTAACGTAATTACAGTCACTGCTTACAAGAAGATTCAATGTCATATGCAAGCATCTAGCATTTACAGCCAGGCTTCTCGGTGGGAACAACTATATAAGCTTGTAGGAGGACTCGGGTTTCAAATCATTGGTAACGTAATTACAGTCACTGCTTACAAGAAGATTCAATGGCATATGCAAGCATCTAGCATTTACAGCCAGGCTGCTCGGTGGGAACAACTATATAAGCTTGTAGGAGGACTCGGGTTTCAAATCATTGGTAACGTAATTACAGTCACTGCTTACAAGAAGATTCAATGGCCTGTGCAAGCATCTAGCATTTACAGCCAGGCTGCTCGGTGGGAACAACTATATAAGCTTGTAGGAGGACTCGGGTTTCAAATCATTGGTAACGTAATTACAGTCACTGCTCAAGAAGATTCAATGGCCTGTGCAAGCATTTAGCATTTACAGCCAGGCTGCTCGGTGGGAACAACTATATAAGCTTGTAGGAGGACTCGGGTTTCAAATCATTGGTAACGTAATTACAGTCACTGCTTACAAGAAGATTCAATGGCCTGTGCAAGCATCTAGCATTTACAGCCAGGCTGCTCGGTGGGAATTTTCCAGACTTTCTTTCATGTGATGTGCATAAGCGGGGCAGCAACCAATGAGCATCAGCAACATCAATGAAACTTATAAAACTGAATAAAATGTTCTTTTTTTCCGCCATTTTATTTAATTTCACATTACATAATAATTAATATACATCTCGAAAAAGAATCATACACAAGTATTAAAATACGTAAGATTCAATAATTAAACTGGTCGGAATAGTTATTTTTAATTTTTAACAATGTTTTAATGTACAGTAACGGATTTTATTTAAATTCGTGAGATATTAAAGATAATAATTAAATTATGATAAAATACATCTAAGATGTACACAACTAGAAAAGAATGAAATAAATATAACTCATTAATTATAATAATTAAGTTTAAAGAAGAATCTAAATTGAATTATTAAATTACTCTGAAAGGAGGAAACTATTTATTAACATAATTATTTGGGTTTTTCTTTAATTCATAACAATAACAGGCATTAGAATAAATAAATAAATAATGCAGAAGATGAAATTTTCTAACATAACATATTTCAAAATAAAACTAGAAATAAACTTAGAAAAGAAATTTTGAATTCAGAGTAATATTCTTTTTCAAAAACTGTTTAAGACAATATAATTTTTTCATCAACAATTTCAATTACATTTTCTAAATTTGCATTAAATAATAAACATATGAATGTAAGAAAATGATACAATTAAATAACATTTTTCGACAAAATTCTTTATTTCTTAAAATTTTTTAAATTTTCAAGGTAAACAGATATACTTTAAAATATTTTTTAATTAAATTTAAGACCAAAACTGTTTTACCATATTTTTACCATTATCAGTAAATATATATTATTTATAAGATTGCTAACATGTAAAGAACTATTTCAATCAAAGATGCAAATAAATAATTAACAAAATAATAATAATTATAGATCGATCAATTTCCCATTTCAATTTTTTTCCCATTTTTTAAATTTTTGATTTAGAAGAAGGGGTGGGGTGTTCGTTCAAAATGGAGTAGAACAATACGGGTGTAGTGTAGCAGCTTTTTCGTGTTTTACACTAGTTAACGTTGTGTTGTTGTTTCTTATCCCCACTTGGTTGACAGCAACAATTAGACCAAGCCCAAGAAAACATGTGGGCCATGGAAAGAGGAAAAGGGGCAGCTTCTGTTGCGATGGTGCACCCGTAGGTAGAAGTCTGACTTGGCCCCTTGACGCTGACTTTTTTACAGGCCAGGGTTATCAGCCCTAAGCCCAACGCTCTACAATCATATTAGACAGGGACCTACGGCTTAAAAAGGATTCCAAACTACTACAAACATCCAAGGAACACGAGGACTCGAATCCAACAACGGTGACACCCAGAGTCAGGTAAACAGATATTAAAATGCGAATATATCATATATAAATCAGAAATTATCATATATAAATCTAAATGTCAAAAAAACCCATCATAACTTTGCTTTACCTTTATCTATATTAAATTATAAATAAAATTTCTCTCATTTTTATAAATTTGTGGCACCGAGCGCCGGAGTGCTAATTACTCAGCCACAGAGGCCCCACTAGTTAACGCTGATTTTGCTAATCTACCATTCTATTACTGAATGACACCAGGTCAAAAACACCTGGCATTCCAAAACGACATAGACTGGCATATATATTTTTGAGATTAAGAAAAAAAAAGTAAATTCGTACGTGATCATAAATTAAAATACATCATTGAATACAAATACCTTACTTATTCTAAATCTGTTATCAATTTGTACAACCAAACATTAAAAAAAAAGAGCTCTACTTCAATCATAATCTCAACTCACGAAAATACATAACATCACTCATACCGACAAAGGCATACATCACAAACGAAATTCCAGAATGTCACTAATAACCCCAACACACACTAACAAAAAAGAAAAAAAAACACAACAAAAATTTATAAGATGAGATAGGTACCATTACAATAATCACGTCGCCAAACATGGAGCCAAGCATGCCTACATATTCATACACTCACACACATACACACCTCGCATACCGGTACATCAGAAAGGAAAGGGAAAAAAAAAATGATAAAAAATTATCGCATTTTGTGGAAGCAAATTAATAAATAACCTGCGCTATAGTCACAGTAAATGAAAGTAGATATGGGAGAAAGAAAAGAGTTCGCCAAGTTTTAGTTAGAAAAGGTAGTTTTATTCACAGTATACTGAACCGCGTTGTCATGGTAACGCCGGTACTAACAATGGAGGTGTGACGTCGTGTGGTCAAGAATTAAGTGATGCATATGGGCCAATACTGAGGCTCATCGGGGATTTGGAAGACAATCGAACACTCCCCACTCCCTATACTTCTTTTTTGTTAACTGTAGCAAGTATTTATAGGGATTTTTGAAATGGTAAAGGAATGACTAAAAAGCAATACTACTGTGCCCAAAAAGTTAGACCAATTATTTTTTTTTTCAAAAACTCTTTATTCGTTCTTCCAAATTTATTTCATAGCCTTCAAAGTAATTCACAAAGCACTTATGCTAACTTTTTTCCCAATCCTCAACGCATGCTAAAAAGTTATCGGCAGGGATGGTCTTCAAAGTGTGCGCCGATTCACGTTGAATCTTTTCAATCGACTCAAAAGTGTCCCCGGAGTGGTCTTTTGAGTTTAGGGAATAGCCAGAAGTCGCACGGTGTGAATACGGTGATTGTGGAACGATAAGGGCTTCATTTTTGGCGAACAATTCATAAAGAATAACTGCAGTGTGAGCTGGCGCATTCAGTGCTTTCGGTACTAATCGAGATTTTACGCGTTTGAGGCCCAAAATGGAACTGACTGATCCTTTTGAAATTCCAACATCATCAGTAAGGTCTCTAATTGTAAATCAACGCTTTGCAAGCACCCAATCTTTAATTTTTTGGACATGAGCTTCGTCAGTTAAGGGTCGATCAAAGGGTTTTTCGTCTTCAACGCGTTCTCTGCCTTCTTTAAACTATTTATATCACTTATAAACATTTCTTTCTGATATAGGAATGCTCACCGAATGCCTTCTGCAACATTCTATACGTTTCTGCAAACAAAATGTAATGCAGATTCTTTGCTCAATTAATCCAGACATTTCAAAAATCGCCGGAATTAATTTTAGCCGTTTCACAAAGACAAACGTAACTCAAACACTAATGAATATTTTGACGTCAAATCTCACACAAATGTCAAGGACAGTGCCAGCAACCTAAAAAAGAAAATGGTAAATGAATGACCAAAATGGTAAATCAAATTTTACATAAATAAACAACTAAAATCAAATTTTACATAAATAAAAACAACAAAATCGAAATTTGAAAAAAAAGATGTATAAATAAAAGCATCATCATCATTTGATCAAGCCAAAAATTCTTAATATTGATAAGGATACATTCATTGGTTTATAAAATAAACATTTACAAAATAATAAACATTAGAAAATGTCATTACTGTTTTTCTAAACATTAAATTTAAAAGAATACAATTTAAAAAACAAGCGTAAAGTTTAAATATTTTATGTTTCGGTCTCTTAATTTTAGTTAACAATAATAAAATGTAATTAAATAATTATTTTTTATACCAATAGGTAATTCCATTCCAAAAACAGATTTAATTACTGAAGAAGTAAAAAAAAAATACTGTTAAATTTATTTACTGCTGCCAACGATTACGAAGTTTTACGAAAATCGTTTGCATTTTAAATCGTTTTTCATTTAAAGTATAATATGTTTTCAATAACTTACCTTAAAAACAACAAAACGTTGTGTTATCTCTCTTAGTCATTATTATTATATAAATATTTTATAATTGAAAAATAGCCAAGTTAATAAAACTACATTTTTTGTCGTTTATTTAAGTTGTTTAACAGTAAAAATTATAAAAGTTCTATATATTTTTTTTTAATTTTCTGAATTTTTTTAAAATAACTGATTTTTACTTTTTTGAAATTGGCAGATACATTAATTTACAAAAATAATATTGCCAACATTTAAAAATGCTAATAAAAGAATATACTAGAAATATTCTTGATTTTCTAAGACTCGAGCCAAATACTCATAGACAATGTCGCACTAGAGGTTCTGCCAACTAGGCGGCTTTTTATTTGATGTATGATTTGAAAAAATAATTTAATTGCAGCCTATATTATTATTATTGCATAAATATTTTATAATTGAAAAATAGCCAAGTAATTGAAACTGTATTTATTTATTTATTTTTTTTGCCATTTATTTACGTTGTTTGAAAAATCACCCCAAAACAATAAAAATTATAAAACTTATACAGATTTTATTAATTTTCTGAATTTTTTTAAAATACCTTACTTTTACTTTAAGTGAAATTGGCAGATGCATTAATTACAAGAATAATATTATCAGAATTTAAAATGCTAATAAAAGAACTTACTAGAAATATCCATGATTTTCTAAGACTCGAACCAAGACGCTGTCGCACTAGAGGATATACCAACTAGGCGGCCTTTTATTTGATGTATGATTTGAAAAAAATAATTGGCAACTTAAGAGTGGTAAACACTGTTGTTAAATTATTCTATTAACTGATATTAAAAGATTTTTACTCTGTGTTTCCGCTGAATTTCAAGATATTTACAAGTTATATAATTAGTTGAATCTTCAATAACATTGTGAACAGTTAATTTATTTGTTTTGTATTCTAGTGCTATTAGTGTTCTGCGTATAAAACACATATTTATTATATTGCAAATAAAAACAATGTACTTTCACTGCACATCAACTAAGTTCAAATATAAACCTATTGAAAGAATGGTATTTTCAACAATATAAAGGCAACAAGTTGGTAAGTACACCAATTATTTTCTGTAATATTTTAATGAATTGCATTCACGTGATTATTTTGTTAATTGTTTTAAATAGATACAAGTATATCATACAATCATATCAACAATATATATCCTATAATATTTTTTAATTTGTTTTTTTTAATTGTTAATTTAATTAATTTTATTTTTTAATATTTCTTAATTAATTTTATTTTTTAATTAAAATCAATATTTTTTAATTGTGCTTGCTAAGTACAAGTTAAAGAAAGAGCAATAACTCAAGTTTATAATAATATTTAAAGTGAATAAAAAAAGACAAGTATCAAGTATTTTATACGACAATATAATTTTTCAAAATGTTTATCCTGGGATTAGATTTCTTCCGTAAAAAATTTAATCTCCATCTTTAAAAAAAGAAATACTTTTTCATTAAAATATTAAATTTTTTTATTGTTTTACTCGCTAAACAATATTAAAATTTAGTAGTTTAATATATTGTTTCATTGTGTGTAATGTGAATATTTCTAGCAGCAATTATTTTTCACAAAATGCGCAAATATGTGTTTTTCTACATTCACTATACTGAAGTATTATGTTTATCTTTTAGTAAATATCAATTATTTACGTAACTTTTCTTTGATTTCGTATATTATGTTTCTTTCCTTAGTATTTTATAAAGTGCATCATTTTATCTTTTGGTTAATTTTTTCCCCTAAATATGAATAAATTTTACATTAGTAGTTTTGGGAATTTTGACTACATAACAATTCTACATTATTACTTTATTTAAAAATTCAAGTACTTTTTATTGAATGCTTTGCCTTTAAAAATAAAAATGAAGATTTTATCCACTATTTTAACAATTACGACAATACAGTGCGTTAAAAATGATGCTTATATTTCATGCAGTTTTTTTAACATTTAGTACATAAGAATTGGATAAAGGTACAAAAATTTTATTCGTATTAAACATAATTTCATAATCTTAAACAATTATATTGGGAAATAGGAAGAAAATTATTTATACACTTTGGAGATCAAAATTTTAAATTGGTGAAACTTAAATTAAAAGTTTGGTAAAATTTTAACTATAATTTAATTTTAAATTTTCAAATATTAAAAAAATCCACTTAATTTATTTTTTCACATATTAGAGTTAATTAAACAGGGACCTATAGTTTAACGTGGATTAGAAAATGCTAACAAACATCCCTGCCATAGCCAGGGCGGCCTGATGGGTAGTGGCTAGCGCTTTGGCCTTTGGTATCACAGACTTTAGGTCCGAATTCTGGCGGTCGCATGGAAATTTGTGAGTGGTTCGGAATCCACTTTAAAATATAGGTACCGGTCTATTTAGCCCTCGTGCGCTTAAGATGACCGTAGAACGACAAACCAAATCTGGCACCGCTAGGATTCGAATCTGAAGCCTGTGGTGCCAAAGCGCTAGCGGGATTGTGGCCTGATGGCTAATTGGCTAGCGTTCTGGCTTTTAGTACCACAGGCTTCAGGTTCGAATCCTGACAGTCGCATAGATGTTTGCTAGTGGTTCGGAATCCACGTTAAACTATAGGTCCCGGTCTAATTAGCCTAAAGTGTGCACAAAATGATTGTAGAGCGACAAATAAAGCCAAACTGTTTTGATTAATACACTTGAAAGTATACCAATGTTCTATAACTTCCTAAAATTATGAAGCAACTGATCAGAATACTACAAGATTAAAATTACAAATTTAATGACTAAAATTCGATAACTCTAGAATTTCTTAAAACAATTGTTGAAATACTACAAGAGGCATTACCAAATTCAAACACAGAAGTCTATTAAGTGACTGTGACATAAACTTTTATAAACATAAAATAATCTCTTTAAACACTATTTTGAAGATATTGAATCAATAATCTGTTTATATTTTAAAAGCCACACAATTTAAAATGAACAACAGAGCACGTGACTTGATATGGGTCAATCGTTATATTGAGCAACACATATTTCATGTCAGTTTTAAAATACACACAAATAAAATCAAGTGAAAATCAGCATTTATTATAAACAAAAGTTTCTCGTATGGGGAAAGAAGATTAATTTGTTTTAAATAATTTATACAACTTATTTTTTAGCTACAATATTATACAATGTCATCAATAATGTGATCAACAATGTCTTACAATATTACGCAACATATTTTGTAATATAAGATGCGTGATGTCAGTAAATTTCAATGCATTGTGTCAATTCAAAAAGTTTCAGTTCTCTGCTGCGCCTTGTCCTAAGTGGGAAAAATATTTCGCCATTAAATTCGCGCTCTGAACATATCTATACGACGAATGAAAACTATTTGAACCAATTTAAATATTTGCGCCCAAACGTAAATGTGCCGCTGCGTTATCGCTACAATGTTATACAATGTCATCACTAATGTTATTAACAATGTCTGACAATTATATACAATGTCATCAATAATGTGATCAACAATGTCTTACAATGTTATATAATGCAACCTATTTTGTAATATAAAATGTGTGATGTCAGTAAATTTAGTCAGTCATCACTAATGTGATTAACAATGTCTTACAATTATATACAATGTCATCACTAATGTGATTAACAATGTCTTACAATTATATCAATGCCATCACTAATGTGATTACAATGTCTTACAATTATATACAGTGTCATCACTAATGTGATTAACAATGTCTTACAATTATATACAATGTCATCACTAATGTTATTAACAATGTCTGACAATTATATACAATGTCATCAATAATGTGATCAACAATGTCTTACAATGTTATATAATGCAACCTATTTTGTAATATAAAATGTGTGATGTCAGTAAATTTAGTCAGTCATCACTAATGTGATTAACAATGTCTTACAATTATATACAATGTCATCACTAATGTGATTAACAATGTCTTACAATTATATACAATGCCATCACTAATGTGATTACAATGTCTTACAATTATATACAGTGTCATCACTAATGTGATTAACAATGTCTTACAATTATATACATTGTCATCCCTAATGTGATTAACAATGTATTACAATTATATACAGTGTCATCACTAATGTGATTAACAATGTCTTACAGTGTTATATAATGCAACCTATTTTGTAATAAAATGTGTGATGTCAGTAAATTTAGTCAGTCATCAATAATGTGATTAACAATGTTTTACAAAGTTATACAATGTCATCAATAATGTGATTAACAATGTCTTACAAAGCTATACAATGTCGTCAATAATGTGATTAACAGTGTCTTACAGTGTTATACAATGTCATCAATAATATTAACAATGTCTTATAATATTATGTAACGCACCATATTTTATAATATAAAACGTGTCATGTTAAATTTCAATGCATTGTGACAGTTCAAAAAGTTTCAGTTCTCTGCCGGGCCTTGTCCTAAGTGGGAAAAATATTTGGCAATTAAATTCGCGCTCTGAACATATCTATACGACGAATGAAAACTATTTGCACCAATTTAAATATTTGTGCCCAAACGTAAGCGTGCCGCGGCGTTATCGCGTTAATTAACTGCCGAATCACTAGGAAGCAATATCCCTCTGACAGCCATGGTGGACAATGGCTTTTCTATTTATTTCTATTCATGCCAAACCCCCATTCCGACGCCGTTTCCATGGCAACCGGCGTGGCCGTTACCCTTTCTTACTTACCGCGGCCACTTATTTAATTTGGGGCTTCCGTTCGTGCTTTTTGGGGTGGCAGGGTGTTTTGGGGGGAAGGGGTACGGTACCAAAGGGTTGTTTTGGAAGAAAATAATGCAATTTTGTTTATTCATCGCGCTATCAGATTTCAGTGCATTCCTATTTGGAATTTGGTTTTTCGTTCGATAAGTTTTGGTTCCAAGGTCGCTGATTTTTTGAAGATAAGATTAGAAATACGGAAGGGTGATGATAATATGTATTATTTTTGTCATAAAATCTGAGAAACTAATTTGAAGAATAAAATACTTTGTCTTATTGCCAATGAATGCTAAAATACTAGTAATTAATGTCTATTAACAATATAATGCAATGTCTTAACAATAATGTCTATCCGAGAAACTAAATCAAAGAATAAATTAATTTGTCTTCTTGTCAATGAATGTTTAAATACTAGTAATTAATGTCTATTAACAATATAATATAATATGATGTCTTAACAATAATGTCTATGTAACAATATAAAATAATATTTGAGCCGTACTATGTTCATATAAAGTGTATTGTAAAAAATATTCGTTGCCATTTATATTAAATAATTGAAAATGTTATTAATTATAAAGTCAAAACTGATCAATTTCTTTGAAACAGGACAAAATCCGATATGGCATAAATATAAAAAAAAGTATTATTAAAAGAGTATTAAAATTAAAAAAACAAGAATCCACCCAATTCGTCAAATATTAAATCATAAATTAGAGAAACCACAAAAATATTTTATGTCAACGATTACTAACAAAACAGATTCCATCAAAAAAATCTTCGTTACAATACAAATCTCTTATTTGGATATTTTTCACGATCTTTTTTTTTAGAAAAAAAAAGTCACATAAATAAGAGTTAATGAATTTTTTATTATTGACATAATTAGAAAATTAATGTACAGTAGATAAGAATAATTCTTTGTTCATTAAATATTGATTATTCTGCTTTCAAATTCATTTTTATGTGTCTGAGTAATTATTGTTAAAAAAGGGGCTAAAATTGTTGATTATATTGTTTTTCGTCTCTTAACAAGAGTTATTTAACGATTTAATACAGTATTTATTTCAGTGACCGAGAAAAAAAATATAACTTCATTACTCGTTTCAAATTTAAAAAAAGAATATTTCATTTTTTCAAAACGCATAATCAACAAAATTTCTACGATTCATAAAAGGAATAAACATTTCAAACTGGCAACGTCATACAATCCTTTACATTATTCTATTCACCCTTTGACTTACATAGTCCAATCCCCCTTTCTGTTAAAATAGTGAGAGTTGGAAAATGATAAAAAAAAGTTTAGTTAAAAAATACAAAGTTATAGGATTACAATGAATCTTGCTACTGGAAAAAACATTGTATGATATCCTGTAATTAACATAAGTATGGATGAAACGGAAAATATACTACACAGAAAGAATAAAGAATGGTAATAAATATAAAATGGCACGGTTTACAAAATACTGCGACATCTTTCAGTCTATGAAGTACCTCACAGCAAAGTTATGAATGCTCTATAGAACCACGCTATTTTATATTTATAACCATTTTTTATTCTTTCTTTATTGGTATTGTATACTTTTATACGACAATAATATATTTTCCTACTGTTTTAAGACAAATCATCCTAATTGATCCACCAGCATTAAACAACATACTACTAAATTGAGAGTACCTACCACTTGAATCTATCACTTTCTTATTGAACCTTGTTATTTTATATTTAATACCATTCTTTATTCTTTCTGTATTCGTATTGTAATTTTTTATACAACAATAATATATTTTCCTACTGTCCTAAGACAAATCATCCTACTTTGACCCATCCGAATAAAACAACCTAGATCCAAATTGAGAACAGAATTACAAATTTTCTACTGAGCCTTGCCATTTTATATTTATTACCATTCTTTATTCTTTCTGTATTGGTATTATATATTTTTCATACAACGGTAATATATATCCCTACTGTCCTAAGACAAATCATCCTAATTGACCCATCCGAACAAAACAACCTACCTCCAAATTGAGAACATAATTACGAATTTCCTATTGAACATTTTTTACAGTAAGAAAGCAAATATCTTTATATATGTCATCCTAACAAAGACAAATCCTTCCTCGATTGACCCAGTCGGAACAAAACAAAAGCAGAAGAACGATCAAAACAGCCAATCGATGATTTGCACGCAAATCAATAATTACGATGCCCAACCGATAGATAACCCAACAAAGTTATCGATCCGCAACCCTCACCACCCTCTACATAATAACTGGCGACTGTTTACTTTGCACTCTCCAACTCTTCCCCAAGCCAGCAGCAAGCTGTCGGACAGCACACGCTCATGAGTCACCTCCCGCAACTCAAACAACATAAAAACGAACAACAAAAGGGGTCCAGCCCTCCCCCTCAACCCTCTATCTGGAATCTTGATCCTCTCGGATGTTTAATCCGGGGAAGGGGGAGATGAACTAGTTCAGTGCCGCGATGAACAGTTGTGAAAGGCGTCATGTGCACTGGTGTTGGGGATAATGGGTATCGACCATCTCTGGGCTGCAAGAGTTGTCCCTAAAGGACTTTTGTTTCATTACACAAGTGTTCTTATTAAAAATCTTGTTGTCTTGACAATGCAGATGGAATAAATCATCAATTCCTAAGATTTTCATAAATAGTTTAAAGTTAAGTGTATTAAAAAAAATTGAGCGTTCGATTCTATACAATAATTGCAGTAAAGGATATATTTACTATAATTTTGATATAATGAACTTTTTAATTGGCCACAAAAACTTCAAATTTTACCTGAAGTGATTTTGACTGACCATCGATTTTGAGTGGAAAATTTCTTGGATACTAATGATTTTATTCGAAAATTCTGTTATATATATATAGATATATAATATAATTCTGTTACATTCTGTATATATTTTCTGTCGTTTCATTATCAAGTGTTATTAAAAATCTCGTTGATCGTCTTGACAATGTAGATCAAATACATAGTCAATTTCAAAAGTTCCATAAATAGTTTAAAGTTAATTGTAACAAAAAAAAATCGAGAGTTAGATCCGATATTATAAAATACCATCAATAAAGTATAAATCTCCTTCTGTAATTTTGAAGTTACAAACTTTTTAATTGGTCCCTAAATCTTCAAATTTTACATGAAGACATTTTGACTTGAATTTTCTTTGATACAAAGAATCATTTTATTCAAAAATTCTATTATATTTTTCAGATATATATACTCTGTTACATTCTATATATATTTTCTGTCTTTTCAATATAAAGTGTTCTTATTAAAAATCTTATTGGCTGTCTTGACAATGCAGATGGAATAAATCGTCAATTCCCAAGATTACATAAATATTTATTTAATATTTACTTATATTATATTTATTAATTATTTAATAATATTGTTATATTTCATAAATATTTATTTATAAATATTTATAAAATTTTATATTATATTAATATTTATTAAGTTAATTGTATTAAAATAACGAGCGTTCTATCCTACATTACAAAGTAATTTCAATAAAGGATATATGCCCTTCTGTAACTTTGAAATTACGAACTTTTTAATTGGACCATAAATTTTCAAATTTTACCTGAAAAGATTTTGACTAACCATTGATTACGAGTGGAAACATTTTGATACAAAGAATAATTTTACTCGAAAATTCTATTATATTTTTCAGATATATAGAGTTCTGTTACATTCTATATATATTTTCTGTCATTTCATTATCAAGTGTTCTTAGTAAAAATCTTGTTGGTTCTCTTGACAATGCAGATGGAATAAATCATCAATTCCAAAGATTCCATAAATAGTTTAAAGTTAATGGTATCAAAAAAATCGAACGTTCTATCCTATATTACAAAGCAATTTCATTAAATGATAAACGCTCTTTTGTAAGTTTGAAATTACGGACTTTTTAATTGGTCCCTAAATCTTCAAATTTTACCCGAAGGGATTTTGACTGACCATTGATTTTGAGCGGGAAAAATTTCTTGTATACTAAGAATGATTTTATTCGAAAATTCTGTTATATTTTTTAGATATATATAGTTCTGTAATATTCTGTATAAATTTTCTGTTAGTTTATCGACAGGAAAAAACATAAGTGGATGAACATAAGAATTAATCACGGATTTATGCGAGACAACATTTTGATTTTGATAGTTAACAAACTATTGCATTACTGTTTCTTACCATTTGTTTGTAAAAATCGGAAATTTTTGACTTGACTTGTGTAACCTGATATCTACATTATCTCATTCAGATATAAACATTTTTTCTTTTACTAAAATTGTTTTTGAAAATTATATTCGATCAAAATCTATTAAACAATTATATAACAATAAATATCACCTTTAAAATAAGAAAAGAATCTTTATGCCTGTGTTTCTGAAGAGATTTTGACTGACCATTGATTTTGAGAGGAAAAATTTCTTGGATACTAAGAATGATTTTATTCGAAAATTATGTTATATTTTTCAGATAGATACAGTTTCAGATATATATAGTTTTGTTAGATTCTCTATATATTTTTGTGGGTTATCGACCAGAAGAAACATAAGTAGTTTCTGAATTAACCACCAAATTTGGTTAGGAAACATTTTGATTTTGAAAATTAACAAAATATTGCATTACTTTATCTTACCACCAATTTATAAAAATTTGAATTTTGTAACCTGGGCGTAATTGACACTTTTTCTTTTGCTAAAATTGTTTTTGAACATTATAATCGATCAAAATCGATTAAATAATTATGTAATAATAAATATCACCTTTAAAATAAGAAAAGCATCTTTAGGTTTGTATTTAAGGTTGTGAATCTGAAGAGATTTTATTCGAAAATTCTGTTACATTATTCAAATATGTATAGTTTCAGATTTATATAGAATATAAATGAAATTATATATATTTCCTGTTGGTTTATCGACAAGAAAAAAGCATAAGTAGTTTCTGAATTAACCACTGATTTGTATTAGGCAACATTTTGATTTCGATAGTTAACTATTGTATTACTTTTTCTTACTTGACTTTTGTAACCTCTACGTAATTGACATTTTTTCTTTTGCTAAAACTGCTTTTGAAAATTATATTCGATCACAAACTGTAAAATAATTTTATAACAATACGGGTCACCATAATGTGCATATTTTAGTTTTTTTTTGTTTTTTTTGTGACTGCGAAATAAAATTCAAATAAAAAATAAAGCTATCGTTTATTTAGAATATTTTTAAAGGATGTTCATATTTTTTTATAGATTTCGCAAAACTTGGCCCTAAAATGCATGGAATATGAGGATGGAAAAGAATTGAAATAATTTGCATTTGATATATCTTAGGATGATCTACATATTTAAATAAACTTATCGTTTTATACAATGATATTCATTAAATGCAAATTGGTTGTTAAAATTGCTATTGTCAACTCTGAATTATGTCCAATTAAAAACGAATACTTCATAAACTGACACCCACAAAAGCATTCCAAAAAATGCTAGTTTACAGACAAACCTTAATTAGGATCAAATTTATAAAAAAAATAAGATTTTGGTAAGCTTAGACAGTTTTTGAAAGAAATGGACGATTCGTTAAAAGTTATATATTACGATTACGCCTTTTTGTACTGGTTTGAAGTTTTCTTTTACAATATTTAAAAACCAATAAGATTGCAGAAATATCATATAGAATTTGTTATTTATCTCATTCTCTTTTGAATAAAATCCAATACCAGAGGTTTAGAGAAAAAGTGCAGAATGTAATAAATATGAAAACCTCGAGATCTACAATATGTCCCAAAATTTACGCAAAATAATTAAAATTAGGTTGATATTTCAATATTTTTTGTACTGTCAAAGCGCTTTACTTGATCCATCTTTGCTGAATTGAGATTCGGTGGTATACATTTTTTGCAAATTGAATAGTTTTGGAGGGACACAGAATTTATTAAAAATAAAACCATTTCTTGCCTGTATTTTGGGACACCTTTTACAATCAGGAGTCTGACAGTTAATGGCAAACGTTTTCAAATTCTTGTTTCTAGAAGCAGCGACTAAACAATGGTCGTCACCACAGGACTCGAACCCAAGATGCCCTGCTAGCTAGCTCGAAGCATTACTACTAGATCACAACTTAGACTGTGGGAATAAGTTGTAAGACAATTTTTTAAATTATTTATTCGTGCTAAAAGAAAGTTATATTAAACTGTGTTATAGAGAATCGTCTGTTTATCTACAAAAAGCAAGATAATCTATTGATTACCTTAAAATGATAAGACAACATCTTAAAGTAACAGCGTAATTATAACACAGCATGATTATTCAAAGATTTAGGCAGCATCAATGAACAATGAAAGTAAAACCACTTCCTGATATAATGCAGAGCTTTAACGTCACGTTTTGGGACCCATTCATCCTCTCCCTATTTAACAGCAGGTGTTTCCTGAATTACAGGAGGTCTTCCTATTGTTATTTTTCAAATTGAGTGAAATGAATCCTATTCAATTGCATTATCTAATCATCAAATAGATACTTTATAAAAGTATCATGCGTAAAACACTAAAATCACAATAAATGTTTAAAAAAAAAATTTTTTTTGTAAATTTCGATGAAATATTCATGTATAATTTTAAATTAAATCATTTATCTCAAACTATATTATTACAAAAATATAAATAATTTCATTATATATTTCATTTTTTGTTTGACAGTTTCATCAATAAAATATTTATAGTATTTAAATTTATTTCATATTCTAAATGGCAAACTTTCATTCATTTCAGATATTTTAATATGCAACTAAAGTGAGTTATTTCGCAGTCCCATAGTTATAGCAAAATCCAAGGAAATAACAAAACCACGAAAAATTATATGTATTAAAAAATGTGATAAAAAATACATCTATTTTTTTTTTAAATTTTGCATTTAATAAGAAAATTAATTTAAAAATCCATTCTAATATTCTGAAAAATATGACTTTGTTTAAATTTCTTTCATGAGCTTTTTTATACATAATCAATCGTTTATTTAGTAAATAAATATTATTAAACAATTTCGTAAAAAAATAATCCAGAAAAAAAAAATAATATAAAATTGTTTTTAAAAAATCGTCTGGTGAAAAAAAAAGAATTTTATCTCAAAATGAAAACGATATTTTTCACGAAAAGAAAATCATTTGAATTCTATAGTTTTTATTTTTTTAAGATTGTTGTTAGATTAAATTCCAAATTTTATGAGTAACCTGCATACAGGCCCAGTCGATTACAATTTTTTTATCTATTTTTTAATCACTGAATTGTTGCTGAAATAAAATTCAAACCAAAAATTAAATAATTTATACATAATATTTATTTACTAAATAAATGAGTAATTATTAAACAAATTTAATAAAAAAAATAATTCAGAAGAAAACTTAACGTAAAATTGTTTTAAAAGATCGTCTGGTAAAAGCAAAAGACAATTTTATTTCAAAGTGAAAATGAGATTTTTCAATAAAAGAAAATCGATTGGAATTATGGATAACCATGATAACTGGTAAATTTTATGGTAATTAAAAAAAACATTCTGATATTTCAAAAAAATGATGATATTTTTAAAAATCGATTTTATGAACTTTTAACTGCAAAAATATTTATTTACTAAAAAACACTTAAGATTTTCAAATAACACTTTGTAACATTTTTTAAATAACACTAACACTTTTTATGCAAAATATTTATTTACTAAATAACACTTTAATAAAAACACTTAAGATAATATAAAATTGTTTTAAAAGATAGTCTGGTGAAGGCAAAATACAATTTTATTTCAAAATGAAAATGGAATTTTTCATGAAAAGAAAATCATATGGAAAATCGTTTTTATTTTTATTTTTTAAGATGGCTGTTACGACTATTCTTACATTAAATTCTAAATTATATGTGTAACCTGTATACAGGTCCAACAATTTTTTTTATTTACACAGCAATTTTTTTTATCCAATTTTTTTGTGACTTAATTGCTTGAATTGTTGCTGATATAAAATGCAAACCAAAAATTAAATAATTTTTTTTATCTTAAATCAGAATCTGATACTAATAAAAAATTTAATGTCAAATATGACTCTAAAACGTAGATGACTCGAATCGATAGGGATTTCTTTCCCTACATTATTTTGCCAAATATGCCAACATTATGCCAATTTTTACAAGAATGTTTCTAATAGGATAAGAAAAAAGTCAGGCATAACATAATCACGAAATATTTTATATATTAAAAAAATGCCTTCATAAATATACATCCAATTTTCTTTAATTTTGCATTTAACAAGAAAAGTGATTTAAAAAAAAAAACATTCTAATATAATATACTGAAAAATCTTGTATGACTTTTTTTTTAAATTTCTTCCATGATCTTTGTTATACATAATATTTATTTACTAAATAAATGTGTAATTATTGAACAATTTAGTAAACAATTAATTCAGAAGAAAAAAAATAATGTAAAATTGTTTTAAAAGATCGTTTGGTGAAAGCAAAAGACGATTTTATGTCAAAGTGAAAACGATTTTTTTTCAAGAAAAGAAAATCGTTTGGAATTCTGTAGTTTTTATTTATTTATTTATTTTTTTTAGATTGCTGTTATGCGTTTTGTTCTTACATTAAATTTTAAATTTTATGGGTAGCCTGTATACAGGCAGAACTAGTCGATTAAATTTTTTTATCTAATTTTTTTCACTTAATCGCTGAATAATTGTTGATATAAAATGCAAATCAAAACTTTAATAATTTTTTTTATCTTAAATCAGAATCTGATACTAATAAAAAATTTAATGTCAAATATGACTCTAAAATGTAGATGACTCGAATCGATAGGGATTTTTTTCCCTACACCTAATCATGTAATAGTGATGAAAGATAGATAATTATTATGCCAAATATGCCAACATTACGCCAATTTTTACAAGAATGTTTCTAATAGGATAAGAAATGAGGCACACAGAATTCATCATGGCGATCTTGGAAGGCGGGGGGTGGGGGTGTAGAGAAGGAAATATGTTCCCTGTCACACAATGTCGTTGCTATACTCAACATGGGCGTTAACGAGGTTAGATAAGGGGTAACTTTTTTTAGATTTATTATTTTTTTTTTAGGTGATCTTTTTCCCTGCCGAAGAACTCACCTGCTTCGATTTGAGGACTAAGTTTCGAAAATTAGCCCTGATTAGCTTTTTTAAGAGACGACATTTTTTTGTTACTTTATTCCTGGTTTTTTTTTTCTTAATGCCCAACCGTAAGCATATTTGCGAGATATATGCATATTTAAACATCCGCCGGCAAATGATTTCGTACGAGGGAGGGTCTGGCATCCACGGGGATGAGGGAGTAGAAAAAAATTATCGTCTGTGTATTTTTTTTTTTTTTTTTTTTTTTTATCGTTCGTTCTTCATGAGTGATTGCATTTTGAGAAGAGAAAATTGTCAGTGACAACGAAAAATTCATGAAAGGGTTACGTGCTCGCTTTTTCGTCCCAATTTCGGGATTCGCGTTAAGTCGCGATAACGAATGCCAAAAGTATCAGGAAAAGGCACGGTAAGTGATTTAGGGGGGAAAAACATCATTTGCGGTATCGCGGAGAGGGTTGATGTTGATATCGGAGGGCTATTGATGTTGGTTTGGCTGCTATTTTGAAAAATAACATTAACGTGATTTGAAATATACTAAACATAGTACTTAGTAAAAAAAAATATTATTTATTTGCTGCCAAATAAATTAATATATCTCTTTATAAATGGATGTACGTGTGTTTGTTACAGTCTAATTTAAAAACTATAATACTTAAGAGTCCCAATTTTATTTCACTAAATTAACTATTTCTTTATCTGGTAGTTGAAAATCTCAAAAAAAGTTTAATCATTTTTTTTATTCGAAACAAAATCTTATTTCTAGCCTATTGGAGTAATCTGTCCTCTCTATTGGAATAATCGCATCATTTACAGTTTGTCTTTAAGGTATTGTCTTGAAATTAAAATGATAAATTTTAAAAATTTATCAGATTTGCTCAATTCATGGCAATGTGTTGTAGTTAGCGTGCAGAGGAGGTACAAAACTGCTGGCGGCATTGTTATAGTCCTTACTTTCAGAAACTATGAAACTTGATCGCTATTGTGGCAATGTGTGTAAAACCATATAGCATCGATAATCAAGTTGCTGGTGGGAAGTTTCAGGGTTTTCTAACATATGACATGCAAATAACGGGGAATTACCACTTAAAGTGCTGTCCTTCGTATCACCAGTCGGTGAAGTTCGTGGAATATATGAGGCCCATTGATGTTTTAATATTAATTGGTAGGGGGCTATATAGCTCTAGATACGGGGGAGAAAAAAATTGAGATTGTTTTTTTTTAATAAATTTTTTGTTTGTTTCAATTATCCTATTATATAAATAACACAATATACAATTGTCCTATTATATCTCGTTTTCTAAATTCTTTTATTTACAAATAATTATTCAGAATAATATTTCCTTAAAAATTTTCCAACAGATAATTTACACAGTTCACTGATATTTAAAAAAATAAAAGCCACCAAAATCAAAAATGTTTATTTTTATGTAGTCAATATATATCTATCAGTTACCAATAATAGAGTTGAATTGAAAATTATGGGCCTAAGGTTTATCATAACTTGTACTACCACTGTGAATGCCATAATAATTTTCAATTGGTGTCCTAGTTTAACTTATAAATACCGTAATTTCCAGCTTATAATCCGTAGATTATATGGTAAAAACACATGAGAATTTCTCCATTAAGATTATGTACCGTATTTTTTTTTTGGAATTGTTGATAACACATAATTCTTGGAGGAAAAAGCATGCGTTTTTTGGAAGAATAGACAATCATCATTTATGAACAAAGTGATTTGAATTAATGACAAAACTTCGACAGTGACAAAAAGAAATGGGGTTTTATTTACAAAAACCTTTTATATTGTTGACTAAAGCATATGCACAGTAAACAGTACAAAGTAAATTTACTTATTCTGTTTAATTAAACAGCTATTATAAAAGCATGTGCTTTGAGGAAAAGGCGAATCTACGAAGTGTGCAATTTGTTAAAACACTCGTCTCACAATCTGTGGGATTGATTCATCAACTTTTCTGAATGAAAGTCTACCTGTATAAATTGTTTAGAAATTATTTTATAAATCTTCTTCACTATTGTAAACTCTATGAACTTTAATTATCGGTAATTATAAAGTTGTGATTTTATCACGGTAATTTGGAAATCGACATCATTGTCACGAAATAAAAATTAGTATTTACGATGCCTACTTCACTGTCATTATTGCTTTCTTATGAATTCAAGTAAAGGAAACATATGCTATTCTAATTAAATTATAAAATAAATTAAATGTTAAATTTATTAAATTTGCACGTGTTTTAGTTATAAGTCATGATTTTTTAAAATTACTTTGTAGCCTGTTTAATTTGCAAATATTTTTAATAGTAAATTTTCTATAAGCTATCTTGAATATTAAATCGCGAGACAGAGATAATAATTGTTAAAGGACTAAAAATTATTACCAATTTGAATAAAAATTATTTCTAATTTAAATAAAATATTCTGAAACATATTTCAAGCTATTTAGAAATTTATTTGTAAAAATATAACACAGTAAATAGATACTAACATAATAAAAAAATATAATTTGTACTTATCCTAATTAAAACATTTATTTTAATTAATTATTATTATTTTTAAATTATATAATATGTTCTTGTTCAAATAAGATTTTAAGTTGCTATCTCGTTAGAATAGAATCAAAAGAATAATAATCTTTTTAATATAATAATATAGACTTTAATAATATACAGTCTAGGAAGGATAATAGCACCAACGATCCTCGGCTAGTTCAAATTTCTTTTTACATTGTGAAAAGATTACAGAATCTCAATTATTTCAATAGGAACACCGGAACACAGTTCAACTAACTAATATTTTTTTACATAATGACTTTTAAGACGATCACAGGAACACAACACAAAATTCTAATATAATTCACAGCTATTGACAACAAACAGCGATACATTTTTAGAGCGACAGAAGCTAAACACCATGCTTGCAAGACGCCAAAGTTCAGACTGAAACTAAAACGATTCTCATTGGTTAGAGAAATCACGTGAGCTATTACGTAGAATATGATGTTTCACTGTTTAGCGGTGAAAAGACATTTGAGATAGGGGTTCGTCTCAGGGAAACCGCGAGTTACAACAGTACAAATTTTTCAGAAAATGTTTTTATCGGATGTTTAATAAAGTCCTTTAATACAGCAATAAAATAACGTACTTGACATAATAAAAGACTAATGGAAACCTTTCTCGCTTAAGTGATATGTTTGTATCTAATCAATTAAGTTCTTAATTGAAAGTAAATAAACTGATCAAATTTTATAAACAATATTTTAAAAAATGCAAATCCAAATCAAGTATCACATTCTGATGAACTTTAGAAAAAAAACTGCTTCTGAAGTAAGATTTTATCAAACAATATATTTATTAATAAATTCACTGTCGTAAAAATTGATAATTTAAAAATTATCAGTTAGATATGTTTTAAAATAAAAAGTTACTCACGAAAAAAAGTTTTGTTGCATGACATAACTTTCAAAAATATTAAATTAAGAATTTTACTGAAATTTAAAAAAAAAAATTAATTTCAAATTTAATATTATTGCTATTATTCTCAGAAAAGAAGCATGATTAATTTAAGATTTCTCTAACACAATATAGTTTAAAAAGCTTATTTTTATGATTTGTTAATTTTAACATTTAAAAAAAATTATAAAAGAACATTATTCAGTCGAAGTAAAATCTCACAAAAGTTACATATATGATTTAACTTCGCAACAAATCTGTTTAACATTAAATTTCGATAATAATTTAGAAATATTTTTTATTCAAAATATGCTGCCTTAAGTAAGATTATTGTTCTAGAATATTAGATTGTTCTTATTTAATTATTATTTATATAATTAGGATAACTCAATAAATTAATATCGCATAAAGAAGTTTCGTTAAAAATTCACAAATTAATAACTATCATAATCCCACTGTACATATTTCTACAGTTTTTTTTATCATAATACACTGTAAAAAACATTGTACAATAAACAGTCAATCAAAATTCGGGACAACCAGATATTCAGCTATCAATTCACGATTAATAAATTCAATCAATCAGATATCACGGTCGAAAAAAAAAGAAATTCTTCATTAGTATGCATAATAAAAAATTTCGAATTTCAAATCCAAGAAAATGTAATGTTCTTACAATGTTATATACGTTCAAAGAAAATTTAAGACACTTTAAGGCTGCGTAATGATTTAAAGAAAATCGAAAGTAATACTACAAAAAGAGTATATATATATATATACTCTTATATATATATAAATATATGTAGAGAGAGTATATATATATATACAGAACCAATAAAGTAAAGTATATATATATATATACTTTACTTTATTGGTTCTGTCAAAAAAAATGACTCTAATCATGTCTTGAATCCTTGAATGTTAAATGATTATTAATTAGAATGATAAATTATTTCAGCTCTATAGAACATGATTCGAAAACAAAACAGCAGCTGAAATCTATAATGCAAGAAAAATACAGCAGAATGGCCTCATATTTACTAAACAAAAATTCGAATTTACCAAACGATTAAAAAGCGTTTTTAAAGATCGTGCCAACAATTGTTCGAAAATAAACTATTAAAAAAAAACTTGATTAAATTTTATTGTTCGTATGCAAAAATCGTTTGCGAATAACATAAATTATTTCATCTTGTATTATTGTTTTTAAAATGAATTTATTCAAAATGTTTTTTAAAAAGAATATTCTTGCTAAACAAACGATATTTATTAGAAGAAATTAATAATGAACCAAAAATAATGCAGAATTAAAAAATTCTATTTGATTTTTTTTAAATAAAAAAATGGAACAAATTTGATACAAGAAGTATGCTTCAAATTAAAACGAAATGTAACACACACAAAAAAACATTGACTAAGAAAAATTTATCGTAATTTTTTTGAAAATAATCGATTAAATTTCATTAAAAAAATCATTATTATTATTTTTTTTTTGTAGCATGAAAAATATTTAAATTTGTTTTTTCTGAAAGAAATTCATTTACCCGAATATTAAATTCAATATTGTTTTCTAAGCGAGTTCTCTCTTTCGCCGTCTATTTATTTCACTAATTTTATGAAAATATGCAATTTTTTTTTTCTTTCTGTTTACTCGGAGCTCTTGCTATCCAATCTCTCTCTCTAAGAAAGCTACGTTCGTGTTTAATAATAAAGGTTTGTCAGACCACTTTTTAAGACCAAATAAGAGTAGGGGGAGAAAAAAAGTTCGAAAATTATTTGTTCTTTATGATGATTATTATGGTCACAGCTTTTTTTTTCTCCGCGCCCTTCTTAGAAGTATTTTCTGGGGAACGTAAACTTTTATATCGTTTTTTCTTCTAATTAAATAAACTCGAGCCAAAAAAAAAAATATTCTTTTTTTTTTAATCGACGCAAGTCCCTGGCCCTCAAAGACGTTGCAAAAAATTGACGACTTTCCATTAAGAATATTTTTTTTTTACAGAATTCTTTTTTTTTTTCGCACCTCATTTTTGTAGTATTTTACTTTGAAGTGGCAACGACGAATTCATCGGGCGACACAAAGTCAGTTCTAGGCGGCAATTAATTCCTGCCAATTTTTTTTAATTCACCCTACTCTCGCCATTTTCTTTTAATCAAGAGAAAGCGCGAAATTGCCTGATTCCCAAACGACCATTTCGAACAAACAATGGCGGGAAAACAATGAATATGACGTCACGCTTTTCTTTTCGCATCTTCTTCGCAAGGAACCTTTGCTAAATGAGTTGAATAAAAAGGTGAAAACAAAACAATACCCCCCAGTTCTTATCACAGCAGTTTCTGCATGTCGTTCTATTTTTTTTTATAACACTCCCTTTTTCCCACTTTTAACTTTATTAAACAAAAACCCATGAACGTTTTAAAACATTTTTATTTCATTGTACAGATGACAAGTGAGGAACAATGTAAAAAAAAAAATCATACATATGAAAGACAAAAAAGAAAAAAAAAATTTCTTCTAACCGATCTTTAAGCAAATAAACACACATCCTTCTAAATCGTCCATTTCTTTTTTTTTTCTCCCTTCTGTTACAAATTTTATTTTTCTCTCACGTTCTGTTTCTCGACTTTTTTTTAATTTTAAAATTTTTTTTTTTTACAGACGATACCCGATTATTGTTATTGTTCGCACAATAGTATAATCCGTTAATTTTTTTATTATTTTACACTTCCCAGCATTAAAAAAAAATTTTTTTTTTTCATTATTATTCTGAGCTTTTATTTGCAAGAAGTTGTCGCGTTTTTGTCTTTTCCAAAAAACCAAACGATGATAGCAATGTCTGTTTTATTATCTGGCAATAGGTTATTTGTAAAAAGGCAAAAGCGCGCCCCTCCGGGGGGAGGGAAGAAAGGGGGTAGGAAGCTAACTCTGGAGAGACTATTATTTCAAAAACAAAAAACGATTTAGGGTGAAAAATTTTTTGAGATTGCTAACCTTTTTCTCTTCCGTTATCTGTGACTTCTACGCCTTTTCACGAGTCTATTGTTTAAAAACAGTCAGTAACTACGATCTATAGGAACTACATTAGTATTTACGCTATTGTTACAATCCCGACTGGGGAATGGCTTGGGGGTTAGGGGGTGGGGGTCACAGTTTAGGAAAAATGTTAAAAACTGTTTCCTGCTTTAATTTTTTGTTGCCATTTTTTTTTTTTTTTTTTTTTTTTTTTTTTTTTTTAGCGCGTGGCAAACGACTTTTTATTCCTCCTCTCCTTCTAATTCTTTTTTATTTTAATTTTATTTTTGTGAATGTAATCTAGCCATTTTTGTAAATGAAGACCGAAACGTAATTATTGGAAATTTCGGCATGCCTTTTGTTTTGTCTATACCTTCGCCTCTATCATCCGGGGGGGTTGTGAAGTTTAGAGAGGGGAGGGGGGAGTGCAACTATAATTCGTAATTTTTTTTTTTTTAGTTTTTTTTTTTTGAGTTTTTTTCTTTTGAATCCAACACTTCCGTCTATCCAACGCGCTCTAATCTACAGTCTGATATGTACACAAAAACTCTTTTTTTTTTTTTTTTTTTTTTGCCACGATCATTAAGGGTATATATATCTCATTGTGGTATCTCTTGGTTTGCAAAATCGAATAATAAAAGATATTAATTCAACAAAATGCACTTTCGGGTTATGTTTTTTTTTTTTTTAACATTTCTCCACCCCACCATTTTTTTTTTTTTTTTTTTTTTTTAATAAAGGAAAATGACACGCATCTATTGTTTGTTCCGGAAATCCAGTGTAACACAGCGAGAACTTGTGATTAGGATTTGATAAACGTCTCATAATGGGTTTTGTATCTGAATACAG
The DNA here is from genome assembly GCA_021605075.1 of Caerostris darwini. Taxonomy (NCBI): domain Eukaryota; kingdom Metazoa; phylum Arthropoda; class Arachnida; order Araneae; family Araneidae; genus Caerostris; species Caerostris darwini. Next base: position 15,082 of record BPLQ01007705.1, on the reverse strand, counting down.
GAAAACCCTAAACACTTGGTAACAGGAATTACTTGACATCCTGTGTGACAAACAAATTAACGAATTCTGGTTGCCGCCACAGAAAAATAAAGTAAAAGGAAAAGTAAGTAACAAAAAAAATATATTTTGAATAATAAATTAAAAATGTTAATGGTGGCGAAAAAAAGTCGCTTTTATGGAAAGGAATTTTTTTTTTTTTTTTTTTTTTTTTTTTTTTTTTTTTTTGTGGCCATTGCTCATTTAGTGTTTTTTAAACTATGGAGTGAGATATAAAAAAAAATTCCAGACATAGTGTGGTGAAAAAAAAGGAGAGATTGTCACTCATTGTTTCAGCTTCCTTATTTTAAACGTTTTCATCAAGTTTTTTATTGTCTGTTTTAGTCGCCTTTTCATCTCAATTTTGTCGCTTTAATCGGGTAGTGTTTTTTTTTTTTTTTTTTTTCTTTCTATCTCTTCTGTTCTCTTTTATTTCTTTTTATACATGCAACTTGTTAATTTTTTTATTTAAGTGTTGCAGGCTTTATTTTTTTTTATGTGTGTCTTAACATTTTGATGATTAATTGATTTAGAAAAGAGTTTCTGGGATTTTAATTTTTTTTTTACCCCTCCGCCATCATTTTTTTTTTTTTTTTTTTTTTTTTTTTTTTTTACTTTCCAATTCGTGTGAAGTCTGAAAAATCTACCTAGTTGTATTTTGGCTTTGTATTAATTGTGCCTGGCATTGTGGTTTTGAACAATAAAAGCCACAATCTGATAATGTATCCAATTCAAAGTTAGAAGCGAGAAATCTGAACGTCCGGTTTTTGCCTTTTCAATTAATATTATTTTAAATTCCAACACTCGAATTAAAATGTGCTTTGATAAGATCAAAAAAAAGTTTTTTTTCTCATGATAAAGTTACAAGTTATATTAATTATTTGGTAAAAAAAACTATTCCTATGCAATCATATTTTACAGAAAGTTAGCGCGGTAAAAACGTTCATTTTTAATCACATTCCATATTTTTTATTGAAGGCTTTTTTTTTTCTTAATGACTTTTGATATATTGTTTTTAAAAAAAAATCCAAATACAATCCAATAATTATAATAAACATTTCAATTAGTATTTAAATAAAATATCAATTGGACGTAATTATCTCTTTATTTGACTTTCAAAAACATTATGCAGTGTACAATTAATTAAATTTTATACATTGTATATAATAATGGGGCTTGATGGGTAAGTGACTGGCGCTCGGTACCACATGTTTCGGGTTCGAGCCTTGGCGGTTCCATTGATATTCGTAGAGGTCCGGAATCCGGACTAATATGATTGACGATCGTTGAGCGTAGTGCTGGCAATCTTATTCCGTAAAAATGAAACATCTCCTATCTCGAAATCTGCCAGTAGGCAGACGGCCTTGGACCACCATGGAGTCTTTGTGCCAACGAAAAAGAAGATAGCTAATTAGTTTCGTTTGGTTTGTCAGTTTATAGTCAGTTTTGGCCCATTTTAATCTAATTAGACCGGGACCTACAGTTTAAAGTGGATTCCGAACCACTCACGAACATCCATGTCGAAAACCGTAGTTCTCGGTCTAATATAATTGTTGGACGTAGGACTGACAACATTACCTCGTAAAAATCTACCTAGTTGTATTTTGGCTTTGTATTAATTGTGCCTGGCATTGTGGGTTTGAACAATAAAGGCCACAATCTGATAATGTATCCAAAGTCAGAAGCGAGAAATCTCAACGTCCGGTTTTTGCTTTTTCAATTAATATTATTTTAAATTCTAACACTCGAATTAAAATGTGCTTTGATAAGATCAAAAAAGTTTTTTTTCATGATAAAGTTACAAGCTATATTAATTATTTGGTAAAAAAAACTATTCCTATCCAATCATATTTTACAGTAAAAACATTCATTTTTAATCACATTCCATATTTTTTATCGAAAACTTTTTCTTTTTAATGACTTTTGATATATTGTTATAAAATAATCCAAATACTTTATAATAAGCATTTAATTAACATTTAAATAAAATAGCAATCGAACGTAATTATCTAATTATACGATTTTCTAAAGCATTATGCAGTGTAAAATTAATTAACTTTTATACATTGTATATAATAATGGGGCCTGATGGCCAATTGGCTCGCGCTCTGGCCATTGATACCATAGACTTCAGGTTCGAATACTAGGCAAGGACGTTTGTTAGTTAATCCACAGTAAACTGTAGGTTCTGGTCTATTTAGCGCTCATGTGCACAAGATGACCGTGGAGCGGCAAATCAAAGCCAATAGGCATACGGCCTTGGCCGTCTTAATCTTCTTTAGCCTTGTTAATTCTTCTTCGGCTTTCTGAACCCATTAAGGTCCAAACCGTCCTTTATTTGAAGGGAATGGATAGAATTTAAACTATGCACTTATAAAAATCTAATTAAGGGATTAAAAATGATATATATATATACATAAATTATTATTAAGCTAGTTACAAAAATGTTCCCAAACCCAGCGTTAGTCCAAAACGATTACTTTTTCGATACATAACAATTTCCAAATTTATTATACAAAGCTATATTAAATTTCCTATATGTAGTAATAGTTTGATGAAATAAAAATATTGCTACATAAAAGTTTTAGATTGGCCATGAAGATATCTCTAAAGTAAAGACATAAAAATCTGCGAAAATGTATAAAACAGAACAATTAATTGATATAAAAAAAAATCATCAAGCGAGACCCATTTCTTTTCTTGTAATCAGGGAAGTTTCCTGTTTACCACGCAGCCAAAGAGGATGGAAAATTTTATCACAAAAAAATATTTGTAAAGTTGCTTTTCCGTTTGTAACTTTTCCACACAGAAGTATCTTGTACGAACAAAAAGACATTGAAAAATTCTTTAACGTCTATTTATATATAAATAAATAGTTGGAGTTCACATGTATTAAAATAAGTGGCAAAGTTACAGTAATACAAAATGTTGTATACATAGGCTTTCAGAAGTTTGTATGTAGTCAATAGGCCATCACAAGTCTGTGCATCTCTTATTATTATTGTATGCAAATTTTTTTATATGGCTAACTTACAGTTAATATCAGTGAACCACAGTTTCCAAGAGTCCGTGCATTCTTTACTATTTAGCGCAAGCATTTTATGTCAAGCAAATTGACAGTGAGTACATGTGATCCGCAGCATTCATAAGTCTGTGCATCCCTTATTATTTTTTGCAAGCTTTTTATGTGCGAATAAGTTGCAGTGAACACATGCGGTACACAGCCATCACAGATCTCTCAACCCTTATTATATAGTGACAAGCATTTTAAGTCAAGATAATTTACAGTGTGATCCTCAGATTTCAAATATCTGTGCATCTCTTATTTTGTGCAAGCTTTTTATGTGAGGCTAAGTTACAATAAGCACATATGGACCACTGCCTTCAAAAGTCTGTCCATACCTTATTATTTTGTGCAAGCTTTTATGTGAGGCTAAGTTACAATAAGCACATATGGACCACAGCCTTCAAAAGTCTGTCCATACCTTATTATTTTGTGCAAGCTTTTTATGTGAGGCTAAGTTACAATAAGCACATATGGACCACAGCCTTCAAAAGTCTGTCCATTCCTTATTATTTTGTGCAAACTTTTTGTGATGTGAGGACCACAGCCTTCAAAAGTCTGTCCCTTCCTTATTATTTTGTTTTATGTGAGGCTAAGTAAGCACATATGGACCACAGCCTTCAAAAGTCTGTCCATTCCTTATTATTTTGTGCAAACTTTTCATGTGGGGCTAAGTTACAATAAGCACATATGGACCACAGCCTTCAAAAGTCTATCCATTCCTATTATTTTGTACAAGCTTTTTATGTGCGGCTAAGTTGCAGTAAGCACATGTAGTCCATAGCCACCATAAGTCTGTGATCCCTTATTATTTTACGCAAGGTTTTTATGTGACGTTAAATTACAGTGGCCACATGTAACTTAGCTGCCACTTTCACAAATCTATGCATTCTTTATTAATTAAGATACGAAAATAAAATCACAATATCAGTTTTTAGAATTAGTTATTTCTCTTATAAAATATTCAATAATATAACAAAATTATTCATTTTGCAAATACATAAATTCTGTAATACTATTTCATGTTTTGAAATATATCTAAGTGGATATAAAATAATGATTTAGCCTTTTTAAATTTAATTCAAATTTCAATCCAAAATCTTTATGATTATATGTATTATTAAAAACAATTAAATGGACACAAGATCGAATTTGGTAATGAGTATATGTCTTAAGTGTGTGATTAAAATTTATATTTGAAAAATTTCGACAATAAGAAATCTTAAAACTCATCAATTATTTCTTAAAACTCTTCAAAAATTTGTACTTTAGGTAATAATTTTTTAAATTATTATCTGAAGTACAAATGTTATTTATTAAACTACGAATAATTTGAATAAACACTTATACATTCACGAAAACAATTAAATGCAAATTCAAGTGAAGAAGAAGATACTTAGTCATTAAAAATAACTATCATCTTCATCAGCAAAAATTTTTTAAATTTTTTTTGTTACAATGTATAGTTTTCTTAACCTTGGATAACATCTCATTACGAAAAAAAGGAAGAAGTATTGTTGTTATTGTACAACTTAAAAATAAGGAAACTATTTACTTAACATTAAAATGTGAAAAAAAAAAAAGATTATTCCGCTACAGACAGGAAAAAGAACGTAGTTAAATTTTACAATGATCTTCGGCAAGGTAAGGTCATATTCGGTATCCCGTTTAAACCCAGAAGGCATATGTAAAAAATACTGAAAAAATAATAATAAAAGTAATAATACACAAAATGTGCATGAGATGGTTGTTAAAAATAGGAAATGAAAATTTAAAAACTATATTTAAAAATAATGTAATTTTTGAATCGTGTAATTAATGTGGGTTGAAAAAATTACTAAGTAATTGATTTAAACTGGAAAAAAATAAATAACTGAAAAATTACCATTATTATTTCGCTATTTGAATTTACCTACTTGTAATTTGTGGTTTGGGATAAAAGTCATTATAAAATATGTTATAAGATAATGATTATCTGAAGTTTAGAAGAAATAAAAATATTCATTATAAATGTTATCAATAATATGAAGTTTCAATATAAACAACATAAATAATAAACATTATAAATTATACATAAAAATCTCCATTATATTTTGCACTAGAATGTCTTTTATTTTAAATAATTGGTAAGCTTTTGAGTTTATATGTACTATTATCACTTATGTGTACCAGTAATAATTGACGAGGAGGTGATAAAAATTTTTCATTGTTTGTTAATTTTTTATTAACACCAATTAGGTAACTGCTTTAAGATTTGTCGTATGAGAGAAAACGTGGTAAACTTCCACTAGACCATCTAAATTTCGATTACATTTGCTGTTTACTGTTTTTTGCCGCTTGCAATCACCATCGAATCTACTTTTTTTTCAGAAAGCAATGGCTGCAACGATCGCCATATATAGAATAAGTAAGCGGGAAAATAATTTTAATTGATTAAGAGCTTTAGGTAAGAAAATTGTAATTCAAAATTTTTGAAAATTTCTATATAAATTCAATCTCTTTTTTATTATGTAGATTATCAGATCATATATGTAAATTATTTAATAGATTATTAGATTATATATGTAAATTATGTAATAGATTATTAGATTATATATGTAGAACGTCTCTCATCGATACTCGATATGTTTGATTGGAATTGAATAGTTTCCACCAATCAACACACAGATGTGACGGAAATGGTCTAATTAGCCATGAAAGATAAACATCTAATTAATAATGAAAGTTTATCCGGATTAGTAATATTTTCCCATTACCATTGCCTTATTTAAGAAAGTTACCCAAAGTGGTGCATGAGACGCTAATTGATAATGCAAGCGCACAAATAAATATTAGCGGAATCATAAGGCGCTAATTGATGATGCAAGCGCATTGAAAAAATATTAGCGGAATCATGAGAAGCAAATTAATAATGCAACCGCATTGATAAAAAGATTAACGGAATCATGAGACGCTAATTGATAATGCAAGATCATTGAAAAAAATATTAGCGGAATCATAAGACGCTAATTGATAATCTAAACTCATTGGAAAAAATATTAGCGAAATCATGAGAAACTAATTGATAACACAAGCGAATTGAAAAAATATTAGCGGAATCATGAGATGCTAATTGATAATGCAAGCGTATTGGGAAAAAAATAATTAAATTGTATTAAAAAATTGTATTAAATTAACAAAATTGTATTGTTTCTAAATTATAAATAAAATAAATATTTTATTTCTTTAAATTTTGATTTAATAAACGTCAGTAAGCAAAATATTTTTTTATGTCTTTACTTCCATTTAAAAGTAGGAACTAAAAATCGTGATTGCCCATACAGCAATCAGAAAAAGTCACTGAGTTCGGAACTTCTTTCTGGGAAGTTCAGAATCTTTTTCCCCCCCTCGAGTTCGGAAACCTGTCGTTGCTAAGTTGCGGCAATTTGTAATGATAAACCATGAAGAACTTCAACAATATCCGAGCAATTTAAAACGAGAAATTCAACATTCAAACGGAACGTGTCAATCACAATTCCCGTTTCATTAATTTTTAAAGAATATATAAAGTACGGCTGTTTAAATGCAGGTTTAACAGCCATACTTTATTTGCACGAGTTATTCTTACTGTTATCATGGCTCAATGCACTTCTAAATGCGTAAATTTCTTAAAACAATCGATCAGAATTTTGATATGCTTAATTTTCAGTATATTTTTATACTATTAAATTATACTATTTTCGACCACCAATTGTAAACTAGCTGTTTAAAGGCGAATTGATTATTTTTTAGGGGTGCTTGTTGGACATAAAGGAGCAAAGTAATTTTGAAAGAAAAAATTCATTACTTATTACTGAATTTTTTTACTCATAAAATATGGATATTGTTTTGAGGATCTGGGGATTTCGTGTCTCGAACGACTTTAAAACTTTCTTATTGGCTAATTTTTTTTTTTAAATTTCTTTCACGATCTATTGGTTTATTTTAAATTTCGTTCACGATCTATTGATTTCTTTTAAAATTCGTTCGCGAGTTATTGGTTTAATTTTAAATTTCGTTCATGAATTATTGGTTTAATTTTAAATTTCTTTCATGAATTATTGGTTTAATTTTGAAATTCGCTCACGAGCTATTGGTTTATTTTAAATTTCGTTCGCAAGTTATTCTTATTTGTTTATTTAAATTTCTTTCATTAGCTGTTTCATGCGTATTTTTTTTTTAATTTCATTAACGAGCTGTTTTATACGTAAAATTTTAAATTTATTTCAAGAACTATTCTCAATCACTATTAGTTTATTTAAATTTCTTTCACGAGTTTTTTTTTATGCATGACACTTTAATTGCTATCACGAGTTAATAATTATGTAATTAAATAATGCAAAATTCGTTTAGTAAAACATCGATTAGCGAATGCTAAGACAATTTTGTTTCAAAGTGAAAATGTGATTTTTCAAGAAAAGAAAATTTTTAGATTTCGAAACAGGAGATGTTTTCTTTTTACGAGGTAGGATTGTCAGCTCTACGCTAACGCTCTACAAGCATATTAAGACGTATAAACCTACGGTTTAAAGTGGGGGACCTACGGTTAAAAGTGGATTCCGAACCACTACAAATATCGAACACAAAACATATGGCAACGAGCTCCAGAGCGCTAGTCAGTGGGCCATCAGGCCCCAATTAACTATCTATCAATATAAAATACTATATGAATTAAATAACATTAGTAATGCATTATTAAATTTTCTACAAAAAGAGTATGCATTTTGTTTATTAAAATATTGAATATAATCATGCCATTAGACACTAAAACGTAATGAAATATTTTTATAATAATCGTATTTTTATAATTACAATGAAATACAATCTTATCTATATGGGTTCTTAATACAAATCATTTTTTCTCTAACCTTTCAATTTTGTTTCTATCTACTTTAATTTTCTATTTATCTTTTTCCTTTTGAATTCTTGGTACCATACTAAAAAAAAAAAAAGGGGGGGAAGGGGAAACTATCCTTTTATAGGCAAACACCTATAAAAAATCACCTTAAACGACCACCATTATAACAAAATTCACGTTAGCAATTACCACTTTAAATTTGAACAACCAACATTAGAACAAAATTCCGATTAGCAATTGTAGATGAAATTTATAATGTTATCAAATGTAGGGTACGGTTTCAGTTAGGCGATCGACATGAGCCATTTAATTTTATACAAATAAGCAACAAGTAATCTAACCCTGAAAACTCCTCGCTATCTGACTCATGATTAAGGGCTTTTGAGGACGTTCGCAGAAGATAATATTCTGTTTCGCAACAAACACATCGATAACGATATTGTAATCGAAGGGAAATGAAAGTCAAGGTTACGATAATTGAGAGAAACAAATCAACAACGACGATAAATTTTTTTTTGTTTACATTAGATGTTTACAGAAAGCTCCAATCCTTTCTGCCCTTAAACGGGAAAAAAACAAATAGTTTCAATTGTGTAAAAGTTCGTTTTGGAAACTTATTTTGGCACGTATCGAATTGCTTATCTGAATGCATTATTGAACCTTAGAAGTCTGTAATGTAGTCTCTAAATTTATCAGTTTTGAGTTTTAAAAAATTACACGAACAACATTTAACACATACTAAGTAGTTATATTTATGTTTGGTAATAAAGATTTATATTTAAAATATTTTAATTACAAATATAATGAAAGAAAAAAAAAGTGTCATTTTTAACTTAATTTTACTTACCAAACTATGTATAATTAGGGCGTTGCCAATTGTTGGTTGGTATTTGTTTCAGAAAAACAGGTTGTAAGTTCAATCCTTATATTTGCTTAGCAAGAATTACTTTTCTCTAACAGGGACAGCGGCCTTTGGTACCACAGGCTTCAGGTTCAAATTCTGTAGGTCCCGTTCTAATTAGCCTAAAGTGTACACAAAATGACCGTTGAGTTAAAACCCAAACTTTCAAGGATTACGTAGCATACTACTATACACAAACCCTTTTTTACAACTCGGATAGAGAAAAGAAGTTGCCTTTTAGACATGACTTTCAGAAGTAACTGTCAAACATTTCTTTTGGATATGGGAGAAAACTCAGTAAATTTCCAAGACTGTCGATGAATTACTTTTTTGAACTTATGAATGATAACTGAGTTTTTTTTTTTTGCAGAAATGATTTTTTTTCCTTTACAAGGGACCTCGTATTCTACGTGGTTTATTATGAACCAACCACCTTTCTCTACTTGAGTAGTGAGAGCTTCCATGGGTAACTGCCAGGCATTTATGTGTTGAATGAGAGAGAAAACTCCCATTAAGCAGTTTGGCTGTCAATGAAAGAGGTTTAAATAAGCTATTACTGTCTTCATACAAGTTTATCCATTTGTGAAATCAGTGATAGCAAGAATGCCACCGATAAATTCAAACCCTCAACCACTTGCAGACTATCTTGTGTGCTTTACTACCAGGCAAAGAGTCGGAAAACTATAATTATTTAAAATGATGAACAAAAATTAGCGTTAAAAATTTGTATTACAAAATCATATTTTTAAAGATTATGCCAATAATTTCGATGAGTTATGTGGAAATAATAATACGTGCATAATAATAATAATAATAATAATAGTTATATAAAAATATTAATACGTTCTTTTTCTTGCTATTGATGGATTTTATAAAAATTGAATTATTTTAATTTTCATGAGACTCTGAATTTTTGCGGGAAGACGGGGTTAACATTACATTGTTAACAGTCAATTGGTGCATTTTAATGAATTTGTCAAAAATACAAAGAATTTCATGGGAGAAATTCGAACTGCAATTGCATTACGATTTTTTTGTAAAAAAAATATTTATAAATTTTTGTTGTAGAAAAAATATTAAAATATTTATGAATTTTTGTTGTAGAGGAAATATTAAAATATTTATAAATTTTTGTTGTAGTGAAAAAGAATGCATTAAAAATGTTTCGTAAAATGATATAATTAGTAAAAATAATAAAATAATAATAAATAATAAAATAAATAATAAAAAATAATTAAATTTTAAAGCAATAAAAAGTTATTATTTAATTTTTAAAAACAAATTAAAAACCGATCAACATACTATACATATATTGATTTCTTTTGAAAAAATTATAACACGAAATAAAAATGACAATTTTCATCAAATTTATTTCAGACACCAAAAGAAAAAAAAAGAAAAGCATTTTTAAAAGCACCTGAAATTATTTTTATCTACTTTCATCCCAACAACATAAACAAAATGTTACTATTTCGACAATCTAGTTTCCATCAATAAATGTATCCTTTAAAACTGAAAAACAATTACTAACGCTGAAAAACACAGAGCATCATCTAAATTTCAGCTCTATTTTCTTAGCATACATATCGTTGAACAGAACATTCTATGCGATTGCTATCGATACGATTAAGTCTAGATTTTAGAGATACCAGCGCCAATAATAGGCAACTATCCACTTTGTGAATAGATCTAAAATTGCCGTTCTACAGTTACAGATTCTCCCCAATTGCAAAGGCAGAAGAGATCATTCAAAGAAATGGACACCCCCCTCTCCCCATAGAACAATCGAACAATTTTTTTTTACCTCAATTTCCTTCGTTCTTTTTAATAGCAATGACTTATCAAACACGCAGGTATATTAGTTAAAAAGAAAGCACTACAAGCAACTGCCCCGGAGGTACGTAGGCCACTAATTTTTACTAATAATAGTCATCCGTTGTCTACGTGACAAAAAAAAAGTGGAAGATAAAAATATATCCTTTTGAAAATCGTCCACAAAAAAAGGGTGGGGCACACCGTAAAAAAAAAAAAAAAAAAAATGTTCCATCCCCACCCCCGCGCTCTCTGCATTTTGGTAATCTCGGCGACCCTCAGATTAAGGCGACACGTAGAATGTTCAACAATAATTTGCTCGATAATCTAAGACGGAAGAAAAAAAAAAAAACTTTTTATGATTTTATTTTCTCAGGCCTCGACCGAGATTAAGTTTTTTTTCGTCCTTAGCAAAAGAAGCATTTTTTATTAAGATTTAAGGGTGGGGAATGGATATATAAATGATAGAGGAACGTTTAATAATGAAATTATGGAATACATAATAATATAATATGCTCTTTTATGATAATCGATGTGTCACTAGGTATTAATGGACTTAATAAGAACTGAATTATTCCGTCACTTATTTAGTGGTATATTAGGGGACAACCGGCGGTATCTGAATGGTTTATTACATGGTCCTGTGGCATGATCAAATTTCGGTACATTCGCCAACGTGTCTTGACAAATAGTAATATATGAGGAAACGCCTACATACTCAATTTAAAAAGTTTTCATTATGCAATGCTGTTATTAATACTTTTTTTTTGTTTTAAAATATTGGGCAATGGTAGGGCCTTATACTACACACGCCAAGATGTGTGGTATGTGGTGACAGGGTTTTAATAAAATTTTATTAAGTGACATAAAGTAAGCTTTAATAATGTTTAAGCCCTTTTTTAAAACGTTAACATTATTTTATTAATTATTAAACTTTTTTTTGTTTTAAAATATTGGGCAAAATGGTATCATCTTGCTACCCAACGACAAGAAAGTGTGATATATGTGGTCGCAGGATTTAAATAAAACTTGATTAAGTGACAAAAAATAAGGTTTTAGCCATTTTTTAAAACTAAGTTAGCATTATTTTATTAATTCTAGGAATATAATACAAAACATTTTTTGAAATTGCTAATTTTTAATTTATTTTTATTAATATTTGTAATAAAAGTTTTAAGAAATTTTTTTTTTTACATTTAAAGGGTGCCATATTTTGTTCTGACAAACGTTTTTTACATTTACAGGTGCCACACGCGTTACTACTGGGTGTCACATTTTGTGCTCAGAAATATTTTTACATTTACAGGTGCCACACTGGTTGGTGACACATTTTGCGCTTAATGTTTTTTACATTTACAGGTTCCCCACAGGTTACTACAAGGTTCCATATTTTGTGCTCACAAATGTTTTTTACATTTACAGGTGCCACACAGGTTACTACAGGGTGCCACATTTTGTGGTCACAAATGCTTTTTACATTTACAGGTGCTACACAGGTTATTAAAAGGTGTCAAATCTTTTGCTCACACGTGTTTTTAACATTTACAGATGACACGCAGGCTACTACAGGGTGCCACATTTTGTGCTCACAAACGTTTTTTACATTTACAGGTGTCACGTAAGTTACTACAGGCTGCCACATTTTGTGTTCACACGTGTTTTTTACATTTACAGGTGCTAAACAGGTTACTACAGGGTGCCACAGTTTGTGCTCAACAATGGTTTTTACATTTACAGGTACCACACACGTTACTACATTGTGTCACATTTTGAGCTCACAAATGTTTTTGACATTTACAGGTGCCACACAGGTTACTACAGGGTGCCACATCTATACATTTTTTATGAATTCATTTACAATATACGCTTCATTTCATACTGCAAACAAAGAAGAAAATATATTGAAGATGCATACAATAACTTAATACGCGCAACACTGATCACGAGCAAAACATCGAGCCCTCTTCAAAACTGTTTATGTCTTGGACATACTTGAACCTCTTTTCTTTTTCTTTTGGAATACATTACCTCCTTCCTTCCAAATTGCAAACTTTTAAGCTATTCCCCAATTAAAAGATTGGAAAGTCGAACTATGCAAAGTCTAAACTGAATTTTTTTAATGTTTCAACAGAACCAGATTTAAATTCGCTTAAGACTCGAATGTGTTGACTACGATTAACAAACAAAATGCATGAAGTCCAATTTAAATCAGATTTTTAGTTTATCGGTGTCGTGAACTGGTAAAACAAAGTTTCAAGTAGTTCCATTTTCAAAACATTCGATATGTAAGAAAGTTCCATTTGAGATTTTCAAATGGAACTAATGTATGACTAATGTTATACGTATGACTAATGTTGCGATTGTTAAAATGTTATAAACATCATCAAAAACATCCATTATAAACTATTGAATAAAAAAAACGCGAGAATGTAGTATCTTCTCTTTCTTTCTTTTTTTAATCAATAAAAATCAGGATACTTTAAGGCAAATAAACATAACGAATGATTCATTGAAATAGTATTTAAAAACACGATTAAAACCTCATTATATGCTATTCATTTAAATCCATTTAATGAGAAATCAACAAAGAAAAAGCATTTATACTACTACATCTATTATTCATTTTATATATCTATTGCTAGTTTCTATCCATTGAAGAGAAAAAGGAAAATGCATCCATCAGTTACAAAACCTGTATTCATTTTGGAATATAATATTATTATACTCAAAACAATTAATATTTAAAAACATGCTTAATTCTAGTTCAAAAGTTATGATATTACTTAATAAAGTCGACAGAAATCTGCAAAAAAACCCCGCATTTATACATCTATTGCTAGTTTCTATCCGTTGAAAAGAAAAAGGAAATGCATCAGGCAGTTTCAAAATTAACGAAAGACCTGTATTTATTTTGGAATTTTGGAACATAATATTATTAAACTCAAACAATTAATATTTTTAAAAATGCTTAATTCTAGTCAAAAATTATAATATTATTTAATAAAACTTTCAGAAATCAGAAAAACACCTCATTTATGCATCTATTATCCATTTTATACATCAATTTCTTGTTTCTATCTATTGAAAAGAAAAAGGAAAATGCATCAGAATCAACGAATGAATCAAAATCAACGAATGACCTGAATTCATTTTGGAACATAATATTATTATACTCAAAATATTAAGAACATACTTAGTTTTAGTTCAAAAATTATAATTATATTTAATAAAACTTTCAGCAATCAGCAAAAAAACAAAAAAAAACCATTTATACATCTATTGCTAGTTTCTATCCATTGAAAAGAAAAAGGTAATTGCATCGGGAAGTTTCAAAATCAACGTATGACCTATACTGCTTTTGGAATATAATATTATGGTACTTAAAACAATTAATTCTTTAAAAAATCCTTACTTCTAGTTAAAAAATGATAATAATATTTAATAAAGCTTTAAATAATTTTATACTAATTTAAAAATCATTAATAATGCAAAATTAAATTTTCAAGAAGAAAAACACTTTTTAACAATTTCTAAATATTTTATAATTTTAATTATTTGCTAAAATTTTAATACCACATTATTAAATTAAAAAATTATTTATGAATTAAAAAAATTATAAATTATTTCGGGCAGAATATTTTCTTTTATTGAAAATATATTTTAAAAAAAATGTATATATATATATAAAGAACAATTTATAATTCCTGAATTTATTTAAGTAAACTTTCCATTTAAAAATGAAAAAAGGCTGTAGAAATATGGTAAAATTTATAGATTTCCAATTAAAAACATAAAAGAAATAAAAAAAAAAAAGAATTCTGATTATTTAGTAAATTCGAGTTACTGGAATGTCAGAAATAAATTAAGAAAAGTTTATTGAATTAAAAGTTCATTAACAAATTATGTTTGGATAACTATTGACTCGTTAAAATAAATATAAAATTATTTTTAATAACTTTTAATAGATCAAAAAAGTTCCTTGTTAAAGTCGAATTGAAATTCTGGAAATTTTAATTCACAATAATGAGTTAAGGAATAAATAATTATTTAATTATTTATTCTTAATTAATGAATAAAAGTCTGTAAAATGAGCATTAATTGTGGAAGAATTCATACATATCAATGATGACAAACAAAATATATAACTACACAGAAAGACATTAAAAATAAATCTAATTTCGTTAGTAACATTATTTTTTATACATACACAAGAAAAATAATTAATTTACTAGGAATTGACAAAAAAAAAATCCCAATTCTTGGAATATGGTTTTGAATTCTATAAATATAAATAAAGAGTCTAGTAACCATAAGCAATGAACAGATGTTTTTATTACTTTACTGTAGATTAAATTAATTTAACAAAATCCTTTACCAACTGAACCTATGTTAT